>VZQC01005691.1:3361738-3447115 GCA_009823505.1 Rhizomys pruinosus
CCTAAGAGGTGGCCAAATGGCCACCTGAAGCCATTCGGGAATCTGCAGGGATAGAGAGGTTTGCTCTGGGCATGCAGGTCCCTGGCTAGACATGAGAATCAACTCGGCTATAATCTTTACTTGAACAATCCTCACAGACAGGCCTGGGAGACTTGATTCTGGACTGAGTGAGGTATCTCAAGCAATGGCACTCTGCTTGCTTGCCAGGAAGTGTAGGGGGAGAAATATTTTGGGAGGCAGAGGAGGAAGGTCCCTGACTAGGTCTTGAAATCAAATTGTTGAAGTCAGGTTGAGGAAAAGTGCATGCAAGTCTGTGTAAAGTTGTATCGTGTTGAAGCCTGCAAAGGAAATGAAGTCTGGAAGAAATGGGTGAACTTACAGTCTTTAAGCTGGGTTGGTGGTGTGGATGGTCATGGAGAAGCAGAAGTGGGCCGGGTGACAGTCAGCTTGAATGGGCCTAAGGCAGCCACTCACACTTCTCCAACCTTCTGAGCTCCAGAGACCAGACAGCCCTCCAGAAAGTCCATCCCAAGATTTGTGGCCACCTCAGGGAGGATGGCAAGAAGAGGCCAGAGAGTGACTTCTCCACTTCTGCCATTTTCTCTAACATCAAGGTCCTATATTTGGGGTAGTATCCCCTGAGTTCCTAAACATGGAAGGTTCTCTCTGACAGACAGAAAAAGTCTGATGTACTGTAGGTCATGGAGTTCAGAGCTGTGAGGCAGGAGCTTCTCTTCCCCTCTACCTTAAGATATTATGAAGCAGTTGCACCTGGGAATGACACCTTTCCATAGATGGTCCAGCTGAGGAGGCTGGCATGAGTCGCCACAGCAGGCCGCACCCAGCGTTGGTGGAGCAGAGCTTCCTAATGGGAATGGTCTGGCTCTGCATGAATGCATTTTCCTTACATGGGCATGCACTTATTTAAAGTGATCACACTCTTGGTCTACATGGTGACACCCTAGTTCTACATGGTCACAACCTTCTTCTGTATGGTGATACCCTTGTTGTGCAGGGTCACACCCTTGTTCTACATGGTCACACTCACTCTTGTTATACATGGTCACACCCTTCTTCTGCATGGTGATGCCCTTGTTGTGCATGGTCACACCCTTGTTCTACACGGTCATACCCTAGTTCTACATGGTGACACCCTAGCTCTACATGGTGACACCCTAACCCTACATGGTGACACCCTAGCTCTACATGGTGACACCTTTGTTCTACATGGTCACACCCTTGTTCTACATGGTCACACTCTTGCTATACATGGTGACACCCTAGCTCTACATGGTGACACCCTAGCTCTACATGGTGACACCCTAGCTCTACATGGTGACACCCTAGCTCTACATGGTCACACCTTTGTTCTACATGGTCACACCCTTATTCTACATGGTCACACCCTAGTTCTACATGGTCACACCCTTCTTCTGCATGGTGATACCCTTGTTGTGCATGGTCACACCCTAATTCTATATGGTCACACCCTAGTTCTACATGGCCACACCCTAGTTCTATATGGTCACACCCTAGTTCTACATGGTCACACCCTAGTTCTACATGGCCACACCCTAGTTCTACATGGTCACACGCTAGTTCTACATGGTCACACCCTAGTTCATGGTCACACCCTAGTTTTACATGGTCAAACCTTTGTTCTACATGGTGACACCCTAGTTCTACATGGTCACACGCTAGTTCTACATGGTCACACCCTTGTTCTACACGGTCACACTCTTGTTATACATGGTCACACCCTTCTGCATGATGACGCTCTTGTTATACATGGTCACACCCTTCTTCTGCATGGTGATATCCTTGTTCTACATGGTCACACCCTATTTCTACATGGTGACACCCTAGCTCTACATGGTCACACTCTTGTTATACATGGTCACACCCTTCTGCATGGTGACATCCTTGTTCTGCATGGTCACACCCTTGTTCTGCATGGTCACACCCTTGTTCTACATGGCGACACCCTAGTTCTACATGGTCACACCCTTGTTCTACATGGTCACACCCTTGTTCTACACGGTCACACTCTTGTTATACATGGTCACACCCTTCTGCATGATGACGCTCTTGTTATACATTGTCACACCCTTCTTCTGCATGGTGATACCCTTGTTCTACATGGTCACACCCTAGTTCTACATGGTGACACCCTAGCTCTACATGGTGACACCCTAGCTCTACATGGTAACACTCTTGTTATACATGGTCACACCCTTCTGCATGGTGACACCCTAGCTCTACATGGTCACACCCTAGTTCTACATGGTGACACCCTAGCTCTACATGGTGACACCTTAGTTCTACATGGTGACACTCTTGTTATACATGGTCACACCCTTCTTCTGCATGGTGATACCCTTGTTCTACATGGTCACACCCTATTTCTACATGGTGACACCCTAGCTCTACATGGTCACACTCTTGTTATACATGGTCACACCCTTCTGCATGGTGACATCCTTCTTCTACATGGTCACACCCTTGTTGTGCATGGTCACACCCTTTTTCTGCATGGTGATACCCTTGTTGTGCATGGTCACAATCTTGTTATACATGGTCACACTCTTCTGCATGGTGACATCCTTGTTATACATGGTCACACCCTTGTTGTACATGGTCACACCCTTGTTTTACATGGTCACACTCACTCTTGTTATACATGGTCACACCCTTCTTCTGCATGGTGATACACTTGTTGTGCATGGTTACACCCTCGTTCTACATGGTCACACCCTAGTTCTATATGGTCACAACTTTGTTCTACATAGTCACACCCTTGTTCTACATGGTCACACCCTCGTTCTACATGGTCACACTCTTGTTATACATGTTCACACCCTTCTTTTGCATGGTGATACCCTTGTTGTACATGGTCACACCCTTGTTCTACATGGTGACACCCTAGCTCTACATGGTGACACCTTTGTTCTACATGGCCACGTCCTTCTTCTACATGGCCACACAATGCTTGCATGGTGACATCCTTGTTCTACACTGTGATACCATGGCTATACATTGGCATACCCTTGCTCTAATGAGTATACTCTTGGTATATATGGTCACAGGTTTCTTGTGTATTTTCTTTCCCATTTAGGACAAGATGGTATGCTTGATGTCTTTTGTAAATCTTCTCTACCCTGCTGGCGCACACACACACATACACACACACACACACACACACACCACTTTCTTTTTGAATATGTTTGCTTTTAAAAAAATGTGCAGCAGTATTCCAGTGTGTCACTGTGTCACTGCCAGTCAGAGCCAGGGCTTCATGCTCCTTTGTTTGGTAAAGCCAGCATTCAAGGTACTTGAATCATTGCAATCACTGTGACCCATTTCTGAGCCTTCACTTGCACCTGAAGATGAGGCTCAGGTTTCTAGACAGAAAGCAAGAGTGCCCTAAGTGCCTGTTACCCCAGGGTGCCCTCAGTTTGAAGCTCAAATTGAGGGGTATGTCTGTGGATGCCCTCTTTATGCAAACACTCACTGAGTGGTATTTCAATTCCAAATCCAAGATCTGTAAATTGTTAACATCACCTGTGGTGAACTGGTAACAATAATATAAAGGTTGGAAGAGACAAGGGAGAACATTGGCAAGAGAGAAAGTCAGTCAGGATTAAAATACAGAATACATAGTCTATGAATTATTTTATTCATCTGTTTTCCATTGCCATCAAAGAATACCCAGGACTGGTTATTTATTTATTTATTTATTTATTTATTTATTATTTTTGTCTTTTCGAGACAGCCCCAGCTGTCCTAGAACTCACTTTGCAGACCAGGCTGGCCTTGAACTCACAGACAGCCTCCTGCCTCTGCCTCCCAAATGCTAGGATTAAAGGCATGCGCCACCATGCCAGGATAGGACTGGCAATTTATAAGATGGTCTATGTAGTTCACAGTCTGAGAGGCTGAAATTCTACACAGTGTGGTGTGAGCTCTGATGGCAGTAAGTGTGGCTATATGGAGGGGGAGCAGGAGAGATACATGGTGAGACAGGACTCCAGGGATGAGGGAGGGGCCCAGCTCCTTTGTAACAGCTAACTAAAGTCCAGAAGAGCTACCCTAAATCCTTCCAAGGATAATGCATCCACCTTCATGACCAAGATCCTACCATTTAAAGGCTCAAAGAAGTATCATACCAGCCCTTTAATATACTAAATACACAATGAAGAATTTCATGATCATTTTACTATAAAGTGAGTGGGTTTTTAAATAGGGTCTTGGAAATGAAAGAATCTAACTATACATCTATATTTAAATATCAATATAATCTAAATATACATCTTACAATATAAAGATAAAAATGTGCACATTTATCTTTAAAAATGTATTTTTTATGACATGCCAGTAGTAGATAAGTATTCTTCAGAAACAATTCCTCTTGATCACATTATAATATTTCAAAACAGGGAAAATATTTTAGGAAGGGATACACGTGCATTTCCAAGTGGGTTCAGCTTCCTCTCTAAGTATGGCAGATCAGTCCCATTTGGCTCTTCATATCTGCACAATTGGCTAGCTCCACAGAGTTACATCTTCCCCCCTGACTAAGAGGATGGTGGGGGTTCAGACTTCAGTTTCTATTGCTAAAATCTGCTCGTTAAACTCTCCCTTCCCCACTCTCTCATCATTCAGTCTTCCTGCTGTTTTCTCTACTCTCTCCTTTTTTTGGCTGGTGGAGGAAACGTCTGTTAGGGGTGTTCTGTTTGACGTTACTGCTTAGATAAGAATCATTTCTGTCCTTCAGGAATAATACCTCCCCATCAAAATGGATGTTTTCTGCCAGAAGTGTGTTTCGCCAGCACTGCCCACCCGCAGTGGTTGATGCTTGAGAGCTCTGTGCTTGCCGTTTGTGTCCTTGCTGCCTGGATCAAATAGAACAGGCAGGTGCAGGGGTTAGGAGTTACCGCTTATTTATGGCTTTTCGATACTTCGTGGGTTTAGCTGCTGAGAAAAGTTTTATTCCACCCTCACAGACAAAACCCAACCAACCGTCTGGGCTGATTAAATTCAATTGTTGCATGAGTACATGGCAGGCAAGGGAAAAATTATGGAATCTCAGCGCCTGTGCCATGGCAACTGGGCAAACAGCTCACTGGAAGAACACGGATAATAGGAAATGGCAGTATTTCTCTGTGTATTTTCATTCTTGACAGCTTTATCCTCACATCTGCCCTGTATCCAGTGTGGGCCACTAGTGGCCTGTCAGGGAGCCATCTCATACTTTGGGCTACCCCCTCTTTTCCATAAGCCACCTGGAAGGCAGTACGCAGTCAACTTAAAGTTTCGAGGACACATACCAGGGAAGTTTATCTTGAGAATACCGGAAGATGGTGGGAAGCACTGATGCAGCCAAAGTGACTGCTAACAGCTGTTTATGTGAATTCAATGTGTGGGTCTTGGCTTTTTATTCACTAAGATGTTATAGTGTCAAAGGCAAAATGAGGTGAAGGGATCATGGTTCAGGAGCTTTGGGCCTAACAGGAAAATCCACATAAGCACATGTCTGTGAGTCTTTTTATTTAGGGGAAAAAATGAAAAGCAAAGACACAATCTTTCCAGCTCCAGGAACAAGCACTCATGGTTATTTGAAACAGTTTCTATTTCTGCTGTAAATCTGCAGGGGCTGGGACTCTACAGAAGTTTTGGATCCTCACTCCTGAAGGGCCTTTCGCCTGTTAGGGTCAGTGTATGAAGAGCTGGAGCAGGGTTCCTAGAGGCCCAGGAGCAGAGGAAGCAGAAGCCGGGGTAGGTTGAGTCCAGTCTGCAGGACCACGGACAGCAGCACCCTCAGTTGGGGCTGCTGCACCAACTCCGGTCCCCACCTATCACCATCTGTGTTCAGTTTCACCTACTTCTGCCTGTTGGCATCAGGGATTCTTCTCTGGTTTTCTTTTATAAGTCTCATATATATGCTTGTGGATTCCTACTTTGTATCAAAGTCTCTGCTCTACCAGGGACTTCTCTGTGAACTTGGGAGATGAACATGATACTATTCAATTTGTTGAGATCACTAAATGAGCTAGCACAGGAACCCCGGTGATGAGTGTCTGCCATAGGCTCTGTGTGGTTATCATTGTTTTTATGCCTCTGTTCTACTTGCTTTGCAGCATATCTGAGGCAGCTCCCCAATGGATTTGGTTCTTTCAGACTTCTTTACTAATGAATAAGCAAGGCGACTTTATTTGTGAGCCAGGACACTTATAAACCAAACATTGGTGTGCAGAACTTGCAGGCTGCCAAAGTCTAAGGCATGGGATCTTGGGTGCAGGGTCCCATGGCATCACCGAATGTGCTGGGTCCTGTGGAATGTCACTGTGGGCATGAGTCCTGTGACATGTCTCCACAAGGGTCAGCAGAGCACAATGGGATGGGTGGTATCTGGTTTGCAGCCTCTTTTTTGATAGTCTTCTTATTAGAAATGACTAAACTATGAAGATTGAGGACAGACCAGTGTTGGTAAGGGGCTAGGGGCTAGGGGCTAGGGGCTAGGGGCTAGGGGCTAGGGACTAGGGACTGGGGTGGTTGAAGCCATGGATGGGTAGCTCAGGGTCTTTACCACCAATGTGCCTATAGGCATCTGAGTGTACTCCAGGGACAGATTTGCATACAGACACAAGTGTATGTAACAAAGGTGAAGCTCTAAGGTCAGTGGAAGTGTCCACTGTAACTTCCTGCTGTGACAAGTGTTCTGTGGTGGTACAAAACGTAGCTGGGAGGAACTCAAGAAGTGCTTTAGACTCTCTCTGTTCCATCCTCTGCAATGCCTGTGAGTCCACAATTATTTGTTTATAAACTTTAAACCTAGTTGGGAAGATAGTTTAGTCAGTAAATTGCTTTCCTTGCAAGCAAAAGGACCCGAGTTTGGTGTCCAGAACCCCATGTGAAACAAAGGAAAGCCAAGCATAGTGGTTACAAGCTCAGGTCTGGGGAGGCAGAGGCAGGCATATTTCTAGGGCTTTCTGGCCAGCCAGCCTACCTGAACACATTAGCTCCAGGTTCACTGAGAGACCCTTTCTCAACAAATAAGATGGACATTGACTAAGAAAGACATTCGAGGTTGATTCATGGTCTCCACACACAGAAGCATATATATGCATATGCATCTGCGCACCATGAACATGTACATACGCAAATCACACTCACAAATGAAAATAAACTTTAAGCCATAATAACAAAAACAAATCTTAATTTGTTGCAGTTGAAAATACTTGGAGGCTTCTAGAAGTTCATCTTTGGTCTTCTCTCTATTTTTTCCAACCCAGGCTAGGGATATTTCCCTTTGGTAACAGAACCCTCCTGGTATTGGTGAGGTATTGTCATACAAGGTGTGGTCCTCAGCCACCCAAACTGCTCACTGAGTTCTCACTACACAGGCTGGCTTCTGGAGCAGATATAGGGATGGTTTTCAGGACTCTTCAGCCTTCTTTTTTTTTGGTCTTTTCGAGACAGGGTCTCCCTGTAGCCCCAGCTGTCCTGGAACTCACCTTGTAGACCAGGCTGGCCTTGAACTCACAAAGATTTGCCTGTCTCTGCCTCCCAAGTGCTAGGACAGCCTTCTTAGAATGGGAAACCACATCTGGGTTTTATACATGCCCCAAATGGCAGTGTCGGTTCCCCGAAAAAAAACACCAGTTTCATGAAAATGGTCAGTTCCTTTGTCCAGTTGCCAGCCCCATCTGGACTGTCACTGTGGCCTAGGTGTGTGCCTGGCAGGATTTGGGCATATGGACTGGCACTGCCAACCACCCAGGGACAGGAGGTTCTAAATAGGCCAGAAATCAATTGTTCTATTACAACCTTAAATTTTAAAAATCTTGGCAGAGAAAGTGACGAGAAAGCTTTGCAATGTGAACCTATGGGGTGTGTGGCTGTTTTTGAAAACAATGCAGTTTGAGCTAAAGGCTGCCTTAGCTTCACAGAAAGGACTCTGAGATCAAGTTCAGTGGCCAGTGACCAAAAGCCTGTGGTAGACCATTTACTTCTGAGATGAGAAACAAACAGAGGAATTCTAGGAGCTACCTCTCCTTTTCCTTCCAGCAAGTGTTGTCTACAACTCTGCGCATCCTTAAGACTTTCCTTAAATAGTCCATTGTTCAAGAGTTCTTCTTTTCACCCATCCCTATCGTAGGCCTAAGGAGAAAAGGAAATGTCTAGTAATTACAGTAACCATTCAGATAAAATGGCTACAGCCAGGTACAATCATTCTAGACAAGGTCTTGTCCAGCATTGTCATATTTTCAGTATTATGAAAAAGCTTTAGGAGACCATTTTAGAGAACAACCTGAGCAGCTATGCTGTAGGTTCTGTGGTGCTTGCTTCTGAAAGCTGGCCTGGCAGTATTCACAAAACTCACCCAATCAAACCATTGTTTTATCAACTTTTCTCTAGCAAGTAAGTGCAGGGTAGATGTCCATTTTATATGCTGGGAATGAGCAAAATATACATTTAAGCACACTAATTATATGTTTACTTGAAAGAGTTTGACTATCAAAAAAGTTTGTATAACCAAGATTTAAATTTTATGAGACTGAGAGTTTCTGAAGAGCTTCAATCTGGTCACACATCCCAGAAGGCTCTGAGACTGAGTTACACACATTAGGCTGAGGTTCCAGTTCTCCCCTGTCCACAGGCAGAGGCTGAATTTTGGGCATTTCTAAGGGATTCTGTCTAACATCCATTCTACCTCTCTCTGCTTCATTAACTCCTCAGACTTTGAAATCTTTATTTCTTTTCTGAGAAGCACAGGTTCCCTTGGGAGTAGTTGTCTCCTTGCTTCTTGTTCTATCTGGGATATTCAGGTGGCAGAGACAGTTTCCTGGCCCCTGTCACACACACACACACACACACACACACACACACACACACACACACACATTCCTGGCCTAGCCCTTCTGTCAATTGTTTTTGGCTGTGATAGAGCTTTGTTTGTTGACTAATTGGAACATCCAAAACCCTGATCCCTTTACCTACTGGTAGCGTCAAGTTTATGAGGCTGGTTTCAGAGGCTAGCTTTGTCATGAATCTGCACCAAGTCTCCCTGGTTAGCCTGCTCCAGTAGTGAGGAGTTCTGAAGGTAACATGTTGAGGGCAGGAGTCAGAACTTAGCTCAGTTGCCGTCAAGATTTCACGGTGGGGTGGGCTATGTGCACATGTACCCTATTCACGAGACTTTCCTCAAAGGCTTACACTCACTCTCATTTACACTCATCATCCTGTCCGCAACTTTAAATACCTCAAAGCACAAACAAGCTTATTTTGTCCTGATTGGGCTTTAATTTGCTCTATTGTTTTACAGCTCGGTAGCTTATAATGTGAAGTAGTCAAGTTTTCATGCAGTTCATGGATACTTGTAATTACAAGAAAGGTGATTTGCTTGACTGTGGGGTTCATAAAGGTATTTGTCATTTTGTAAAGGTAGAGAATACCTCACATTTTGATGTCTTCTCTGTGAACATATTGTCTAATATCACCCTAAAACTCATGAACATCGGCAGATGGCTAGGCTTCTACCCACATCTGCTTTACCATCTATCTTGGAATTCACTGTATTTAAGATCCACTGGGGTTCATGGAATTATTTTTTCTTTGATAGCTTGCCTTCTTGATTTAAGAATGAGTTCAGGAATGTTGCTCACATTTTATTTGAAAATATATTTTGTATTTATGTCAACAATTACATAAGTACTGATCCACAGATACACACTTTGAAATGAACATTTTGGGTTTTGGGTGGAAACACAGAGGCATGAGGATAGATTTTTGAGGGACATAGTCCACCCTCTCTATGTGGTCTGAGCACCGGCTGCTTCACAAAACCTCAGAGTCTAAAATCAAACCTTAGCAAGAAACCAAATTGCATTATGCCTCAAATGAATACAAAGTTCCAACTCTCAGCCTTTTTTAAAGTAACAGACACACACACACACACACACACACACAAAAGTGTGCACACACTCTCAGCCCTTTTTTAAAAAATTTTATTTATTTTTTATGTGTATGAATGTACTGTCTGTGTGTAGGTTTGTGCACCCATGTCGTGCAATGCCGAGGAGGTCAGAAGAGGGCGTTGGGTTCCTCTGAAACTGGAGTTAAAGACAGTTCTCAGCTGTCATGTGGGTGCTGGGGATCAAATCCAGGTCCTCTGCAAGAGCAGTCGGCGCTCTTAACCATTAGGCTATCTCTCCAGCCCCATCAGCCCTTTTTAAAGTAACACACACAGATATTTTTGTTGTCTGAGACAAGGTCTTGCTATGTAACCTAGGTTGACCTTAAACTCACAATTCTTCTGCCTCAACTCTCAGTCTGGAAATTATATACAGCCATACACCATCCTGTCTTGTGTGTGTGTGTGTATGTGTGTGTGTTGTATATATATATATAAAATCTCATATATCTATAACAACTTTATGTCAGCCCTCATTTCCTGCAGTTTTTACCCAAGCTCTCTGTGAACAAGGCACTAGACAAACAAAGCGGGACAACTACAGGAACCCAGGAGCCAGGGAAAATATTAAAAAATTTTTTTATTGATTCTCAAATTTCATGCAATGTGCTTTTATCATATCCAGAAGCCTCCCACCATTTCCTCCCCCCCCATTAATACCCCTTACTTCATGTCCTCTTTTAGTATTTGACTTTTTAAAATATTTATTTATTTATTTATTTATTTATTTATTTATTTATTTATTTATTTATTTATTTAATGAATGTACTGTCTACATGTAGGTTGGTGCACCCGTGTCATGCAATGCCGCAGAGGTCAGAAGAGGACGTTGGATTCCCCTGGAACTGGAGTTAAAGACGGTTCTCAGCCGCCATCGAATCTGGGAATCGAACCCGGGTCCTCTGCAAGAGCAGTCAGCACTCTTAACCGCTAGGCCATCTCTCCAGCCCCAAGTATTTGACTTTTGAAAACATTATTTATTATTTTTATTTTATGTGCATTGCCTGCAGGTATATAAGTGTACCTGTGTCATGCAATCCCTGTAGTCGGAAGGGGGTGTTGGATTCCTGTGGAACTAAAGTTATGGATGGTTGTTAGCTGCTTTGTGGGTGCTGGGAATCGAACCCAGGCCCTCTGCAAGAGCAGCTTGTGCTGTTAACCACTGAGCCATCTCTCCAGCCCTGTTTGTCTTTTTTAAAGGGCTATTGGGTGGACTTTGAGGTTCCCAAGTGCTCTGGGGTGTGAGTCTATCCCTTGGAGTCCAGTCAACCTACTGTGCGATGCACCAGTAAGGAGAACCAGCTCTCCCTCTCCCTGCTGCTATCAATTGCCAGTAGACCCTCAGCGAGGGCCAGGTGCTTCCTTCTTGCCTACTCCCCCACTCCGTGGCTAGGGGTAACTTTTGAGGCTGAGGAGATCCTGGGGGTGTGGAATGCAAAGGCTGCTGACCTGGGCCCAGAGCTCAGTTCTTTACAACAGGTGAGTGGCAGTGAGTGAAGTGTATCTGTTTTTAAACCATGGACCTTGAAATGCTGCTTTCCCCATTAAAAAAAAAAATCTCAGAAAACATGCTTTCTAAAGTTCCCACACTAAAAAGATTCAGGAGAAGCAATTTACAAAAAAAAAAAAAAAAAAAAAAAAATCTCTTTCACTGGTCCAAAGCACTTTTTTTTTGTAATTTATACTAAGCCCTTTAGAATGTCATATTGGTCTTTTATTAGTAACCTTGACAATATGATTAGACTCCAAAAAATGTACTTGTTAGTGAATAGCTTTCATTCTCTAAACTTTAAAGAGGCTACTGAGCTATGACCAAAGCAGGCTTTATTTTTAAGACTTTTTGCAACACAAAAGCACAGATGGTAATAAAATATATGTTTAGATCAAGCAATCAATTAAACATATCTGTTAACAGTTAAATACATGTGGCAGTATTATAGATTTATTTTAACTGACTATTTAATGCCATAATTTGAGCAGAACTCTAACTTCCATTTTCTGAATTAGAGTTGACTTTGAATTATAATTACAGACATGATTTTGTTAAAATATAGAGTAAATGTTTGTCCTCTTAAATGTTATTTCCTCTTTATTATCTATCGAGACCCATTTAGATTTTGTTATTGCTGCAAATAGTATAAAGATAAGTTGCTAAAGTTACAATAATTGTGCCAAAGCTTTACTTATATTTTTAATAAAAGAAGACAATGAAATCATTAGCTACATTAATTGAAATTCATTTGGACAGCATTGATTAAGCCTGAGGGGCAAACAAACAACTCCTCCCCCAACTCTCTCCCCCAGCAAGCAATTGAAAAAACAAAAAGAAAACTCCCAAACAAACAAACAACAAAACAAACATGAAAGCGAATCTTCCCAACAGTAAACAGTACCAAATAGCAGAAATCACAAACTCCAACTTTTACCTTCCCTGGAGCTCAGTGGGGCCTTTGAAAAGTCCCTGCTATCTTGGCTCGCCCCTCCCACCCCTTCACTGCCCATATGTTATTTAAATGCTGATGATCTCGCTCCTGGTAATTTCAATGAGCCACAGCAGACATATAATGCTTCCTGTTTTAATAGGTGCAAAGTGAGTTATTGTCACAAAGCAGATATGAAAAAGGACGTGAAAAGAGAGTCTTGCCTAATCCCTGTAATGCGGGCGTGTGAGGGTGCTAACATGGTCACCTGAATTATGCATGGCTATTGTGTTCAGATATCATAAATCGGTGCCTGAATACCCTCCAAATCATTTTCAGTCCGTGAACATTTATATACAGAGCTCTTGAGCACTGCAAAGACAATTAGTCATATTTGTATGCCGGAATTAATTGAGAGTGAGAAGCGGGAGGCAGAACGAGAGAACAAAGAATGCTTTTTGTCAGTTCTTCCGACTGACAGGGATAATTAGATATATGAAATTGAAATTCCTCAGCAGGGGGCTTCTGTTGACAATGAATTTCCTTTTGATTCCATTCTGTTATTCTTTTATGCTGTCATCTGTGGCAATTTGTTATTCAGCTTGAAGCTTAAAAAAGCAAAGCATTCTGCTTTTATGAGTAGATGATGTCAGTTTGTACACTGCTGGGAAATAGATATTAAATGTAATCTTTAAACTAAAAAAAAAAAGAAAAGAAAAGAAATAAAATAAAATCAGTTAAAGAGACAGTGTGCTGTTTAGCAGGCTAAAGGAAGAAACTTCACAAGCAGAGCGGGAACTTGCCTAGAAAAGTTGCTCAGGCTGTTTTAATCCGCTGCATGCGTCGGAGCCTTTCTTCCAGGGGGCTGTGCCTGGGTGCAGGAGGATGTGTGCAGCACCAACGTGCCACTAGATTTAAGCTTGAAGGGGACATGATCTTTATCATGCTGAGTCTTTTAAGTGCCGCTGTCCTGGCTTCACAACACCAACACATTCACAGGCCATCTCGATCGCTTGTTTGCTTCATCCAAGTCAAATGTCATGAACAGAGTATGCAATTCTTAGGACAGGAATTGAAAGAAAGCCTTATACCAGCTCCTTAGAACATCTGCATCTATTATGTATCCAGTTTCCCTGGTAAACCTGACTTGGAATGGTCACAAATTAGGCCTAAAGATAATGCTCATGTAGCTTGCAGAGAACTACTGTACATGGCTACTGCGACGTGCCTTGGTGTTGGTATGATTAAGAACATTTCTTTAATTCTGGTGACTTTTCTGAATTGTGGGTGAGCCTTTTGGGCAACCGAGCCTTTTCTCTTTTACTCATAAAAAGAGAGTTGGGGCTGGAGAGGTGGCCTAGCGGTTAGGAGCGCCGACCGCTCTTACAGAGGACCCGGGTTCGATCCCCAGCACCCACATGGCGGCCGAGAACCGTCTGAAACTCCAATTCCAGGAGAACTCCAGATCCAGGGGAATCTGACGCCCTCTTCTGACCTCCGCGGCATTGCACGACACGGGTGCACAAACCTGCATGCAGACAGTACATTGATACACATACAGAAATAAATAAAATTAAAAAAAAATTAAAAAAAAAAAAAGAGAGTTGGGAGAGCTAACTTTTACGTGTCCAGATGGATTTGGCACATACCGGGGGAGAGGAGGCACCCTCTGAAGTTCACCCCTCTGCCCTTTTGTTGCTGGCTTATCTTCTAACAATCCTTTCTCAGACACAAAATCCTAACTATTCCTTCTTTTAAAGTGTACATATCAGGTATCAGGCACCAAAGTCACCATGTTTGGTCTTGGGGATGAATTGAGTCTCAAGATGGTTCTTGAGCTAATCTTCTATGCTTATGGTACACAAAGCAAAAATAGGGTCTATTAAATGCAGTGCCGTGAACCTTCTCCAGATGTGGGACCAGGAGATTTAAGGGTCTGGGTGCCACTAACAATCATCCAGGTAAATTTCACAACCCGAACTGTATTGGAATTACTGATTCCTGTGAGTGCCCATACTCAGTGAGCCTTGCTGGGACTGTGGGCATGAACTCTTGCCTACCCATCGGTTCCCTTCCAAACTGAGAGTCAGGCCTGCTGTCTGTTTCTGTCTTTCTGGTAGAAACACTCAAGCTAGAGTTGACATTTGTCTAAGCATCTTGGTGGCTTGGTAGCCACAGATGTCAGGAAAGAATTCATTTGCCTTTGGGATGTCTAACTCAGGTTTGATACAGTGGATAGTTGCAGAAGCACTGAGGATCAATCAGAATACACAAAGTGCCTGGGTGCCATCTGTAGATGAAAATGTAGGATTCATATGCCTGCAGCTCTGAGATTTCTGATGAAGGATAAGTTGGGAACCTCATTTCTGCGTGAGGGTCATAGCCCTAGGATAAATGGCCTTTGATGGAAGGTTCTGTATTCCGCATGGACATATCTTCAAGAACACTGTATGGATTTGCTGTTTTTCTGATTGTTGCTTTCTGTTTTCCTTCCTTCTCCCTTCCCTCTGAACAGTCTTCCATTTTGCTTAGGAACCTCTGCCTCTGCGTTTCATCTCATCCATTCAAGCTCCTCAGAGTTTGGAAGGTTTGTTTCCCAAAATGAACATTCTCTAATCAAAATCAGCACCCTGGTGACTGAATCAAAAGGAACAACAACACAAAAATCTAATTTTCGTCAAAAACAAAACTCTCATGAGGTGTTGGCCAACACGACGTTCCAGCTAACCACTGTGCGTGTAAATACACCATGCGGAACCACGCCGAAAGAGGCAATCCTGAACGCCGAGGGCCTTATTTAACTAAAGAGACATTTGATGAAAATTTATGGAGAGAAGGCCAAGAAAAGGAAAGGTTACCCGTTGACTTAAGACGCAGTCAGGACAGAGAATGCGGCAGCCCACGGACCCTCTGGAAGAGCATTCAACAATTTCAAAACCAAACAAAAGCCATATTTTTATGGGACTGAATTAAACAGAAGATCGATGTATATCCACATTTCTATTGCAAATCTCTCTAAAGTGCCTGACTAAAACCTCTTGGCTTTTGTTACAGAGGATGTCATAGCTTTGCTCTGTCAGTCTCAGAAGCTGGGGGTGAGGAAATTCCGATGCTGGGAATCCTTGGGCTGGTCTCCATCTAGATGGATGCGAACAGCTGCTGAGGAGACCAGTGGAGGAATGCAGTGAGCAGTGCCATAGGGCCATCTTCCACGAGCTCCAATTGATGCCCCAGGTGGGGGGCTTTCTACAGCACACTCTTCATTAGCTAGCAGTTGCTTCTCAGATACCTGCTCAGTGCTCAGGGTCATGACAGACTTAGAGTATTCAAAGCATTTCAGCCAGAGGTCTGCATCATCTGCAGGCGGCCATGAAGGGCGTTGAAGCTGGGATGATCAAATCCAGCATGTTCCCAGACCTTTTCTGGACCTGCCAGGCAGATGAGAACAACTTGTGGCTGGCAGAGGTCTAAGCTGGGGACAAGGGTGGTTACCGGACTGGAAACAGCTGAGTTCATTCAGCCTAGAGACGGAGCTAAAGGACAACTTGAGATCTTTCTTCAAGGATACAGAAGAGTTCTATAACTAGGTCTTGGCAATGGAAGAGGGAAATATTTATTCAAATTTCATCAGGGAAAGCTGTGTTGAAGAGTTCCAGGCTTCCTGGAAGACTGGTCTTTTAGCAAAGGAGCCGAACTTCCACCGAGCACAGGACAGCTTGGTCGGCTGGGAGGACTGGCACTTGTCCTCAGCTGGGGACTGGTGGGATACCTAGTGGAGTTGATGGTGTGTGATAAGCTCCTGTTGGAACGGTTTCTGTGATACTGGGGATGAGACACACTAAAGGGCTCAGAGTGGTGAGGTGGCTTCCTGAAGGAACAGATGTTTAGGGATGTTGGGATAGGTTGGACATGGACGGAGAAAACCACTGAAACAAGGCAGAACCCATTGGAACAGCAGAGAGTATCTGGTGGACTGACATGGGGGTCCAGTCCAGAGGCTGCTGAGGTCTTAACTGAAGACACTTGAAGTTGAACAGCCAGCCCCCTTTGGGGTAGCACGTAGCTGCAGCATCAGCCCACAGGGGGCACTGTTTGCTGTGAACATTTGTACATCTGTCTACACAATGTGAAGACAAACTTACTTTAATGTAGAGTGTGTATATGTGTGAATGTGTGTGTACTCCTGCATATGGAGGGCAGAGGCCAACTTGTCTACCTTGTTTTTTGAAAGAGAATTTCTCACTGGGACCTAAGACTCTCCAAGTGGGCTATGTTGCCTGGCCAGGGTGTGCTAGTGATCCGCCTGTCTCCACCTCTTTTGGGATCACAAGCTAGCACTATCATGCTCACTTTTATTTTACGTGGGTCCTGGGGATCAAATTCAGGTCCTCATGCTTGGACAGCCAGCACTTTACTGACTGAGCCACCTCCTTTGCTGAAATTACTCCGATTTTCTCAGATGAGAAAATGAGAGCTGAAGAAAGTTAGATCTTTACCCGACTCAGACACCCCCCTGAGGCTTGAAACCCATGTCTGCCTGGGCCTGCAGCCTGTGCTGAAATCTTGAAGAAGGAGTAAGGCAAGGATTCTGAACTTGGACTCCAAATGGGCATAGAAGTGGGGACTGCAGGTAGAAGGTGGAGGCTGGGCTGGGGCTCCAAAGATGCCTCGTTGTGTGCTTGGGTGTCATTGTCATGGGCAGCAGCTGAGGCTAAGACTGCATCCCACACCAACAGAGCGCTCCTTCAACATCCAAACTCCCACAAACTGCCACAAATTACAGGAGCTCCCTGGAGGGAGGGGGAAGTCATGCTGTAGGTAAATACTTCTTTTTAACTAGGGTCTGAGAAATGGGGAAATTAACTCAATATTCCCTTATGAAAATATAGATATGTAGTCATCAGAATGTGGGTGGCACTTAGATTAAAAATCACCTGCAGGTTTGTTAACTGGAAGTGTTCAACTTGCCATTTAATTAAGTGTTTTTGGATCCCAAATGATTCGTCTTCAGAATTGGACTTCTTTTTTTTTTTGTATTATTTTTCAAATTGATTTTTTTGCAGTATATATTTTAAATATTTTATTTGTTATTTTTATTTTATGTGTCTGAGTGTATTGCCTGCATATATGTAAGTGCACCTGTGTCGTACAATGCCCATGGAGGTCAGAAGAAGGTGTTGAATCCCCTGAAACTGGAGTTACAGACAGCTGTTAGCTGCTATGTAGGTGCTGGGAATTGAATCTAGGTCCTCTGCTAGAGCAGTCAGTGCTCCTAACTGCTGAGCCATCTCTCTAACACTGTTTTTGTACAATATATTTTGATCATACTTAGATACCTCTCCTCTCTGCAATCCTCTTATAGCCCCCTTCTGCCAGATTTCATGTTCTCTGTCATATATATTAAGGCCTAGCCAGTCAAGTTTGTGTCCCCAAATGTCCTTTGGTGTGGGATCATCCACTGGAGCCTAGTTAACCTGGTTAGCGTCATGCCCTAGAAGAAAACCCACTCTCCCTCTCCCAGTAGTTCCTCAGTTATGTTTAGGGCATCTTTCCCACTTCTATACTAGGATATTTTTCTGGCTTGAGCTTGTGTGTATCTTTATGTTGTTACCATTGATGTGAGTTCATATGAATAACTTCCCAGCTGTCTGGAAAAGAATCTGACTTCATTAGAATAATTTAAGGAAATTACTCTATTTCAACAATATTTTAATGGTGGTAATGGTTTAGAAGTGAGAAGTAGGGAGGATTTTAGAGAGAAGTTGCTGTGCTCATTCATTTTTATGAAGGAAGCAATGGAGTTTGAAGATTTGAATCTGGAAAGCATCAGGTGCCCTTGAAGAAGCTGAGTCTCATCTTCCTCTTTCTTTTTTTTTTTTTTTTTTTTTTTTTTTTTTTAGTGTTTTTGAGACAGGGTCTCCCTGTAGCCCCAGCTGGCCTGGAACTAGCCCTGTAGACCAGGCTGACCTTGAACTCACAGAGATCTGCCTGCCTCTGCCTCCTGAGTGCTGGGATTAAAGGCGTGCACCACCACACCTGGCTAAAAGACAGTTCTTAGGCACCACATAGATGCTGGGAATCTAACCTGGGTCCTCTGCAAGAGCAGTCAGTGCTCTTAACCACTGAACCATCTCTCTAGCCCCCTCATCTTCTTCTTTCAAAGGTCATGTAGTGTGGGGAAATTCCAGACTTGTTATGTCCTGTAGTCCCCAGGGTCTCCTGTCTCAGGATTTAGAAATACACAAGAACATGAAGAACAAACACCTCATATCACCGTGGAAGCTGCTGCTTGAAGCCTGGGGTGCAGGCTGGTGCCTGATCTCCAAATATTCATCCAAGATGGCTATGAAGCACACTGTCTGTTGTGGAGGCTACTCAGGATCTGTCTCTGTCAGCCAGGCTCAGTGGGGCTTAGTCCTGGGGAAACCTCATCCAGTGGCTCTTGTGGTGGGAAATACTGTGATGTGTAGGTTCTAGGTGTGGGGTCCCAAAGAACTCAGGAACTTATCCCTGACCCCCGAAGGCTTGCACATGGCACAGGCTGGCCCGGTAGACATTACAGACCAGTCTTCTTGGAGCTGTTTGTTCCACTTATTTGCTGGAGTCCTTTCCTTCAAGTCTATCATCTATCTATCTATCTATCTATCTATCTATCTATCTATCTATCTATCATCTATCAATCATTTATCATCTATCTATCATCTATCTACCATCTATCCATTTATCTATTTATCATCTTCCATATATCTAGCAATCATCTAAATTTATGTGTCTGTCTCACTCCATGCAGCTCTTTACAATAGATTAATCTATAATTTATTGAGGTCTATTTATCTATCATATTATCTATGTATCATCTACTATCTACCTATCTATCATCTATCATCTATCTATCTATCTATCTATCTATCATCTATCTACCATCTATCATCTTCCATATATCTAACAATCATCCAAATTTATGTGTCTGTCTCACGCAGCTCTTTATAATAGATTAATCTATAATTTATTGAGGTCTATTTGTCTATCATATTATCTATGTATCATATACTATCTACTGTCTATCTATCTATCTATCTATCTATCTATCATCTATCATCTATCTATCTATCATCTATCTATCATCTATCCATTTTATCTTTCTTTTTTTTAAAATTTTTTTTTATTTTTAAGGGATTCTACAATACAATGACACAGTTGTTTGCAGATAACAATGATGTTACTCAGTATGTCATACAATTAAGTAATTGGTGCATTTTGCAAGTATCTATGTCCAAATTTTAAACAACCCAAGGTTCCCATAGTCCAGTTGGAGAAGCTTGTATGCACAGGCATGTTGATCAATCAGGTGTCCAGACTATATTCCCTATGAGGTAATGAGGCACCCCTATCGCTCCACAGCCCTTACAATCTACCACGCCTCCTCTTCCGAGTGTTGTTCCTAGGCTTTGGGAAAGGGGGCAAAATGGGGAGAAGAAAACAGTACGAATTTCTTGGAGTTGTCACTTTGGACTCCGGTCTGGTCAGTTGTTTCTGTTCACGGATTGACAGCTTTCACAGTGATACCCGTTTCAGTCATCTAACAAAGCATCAAGCTATTGGATGTACAGGCGATTTAGAACCACTTATTGTTGTCAAGCTAAGCTGTGCAGCATAGACACAGCATGCTTGGTGGTATGCTAATCCGACAAACGTGCGATTTCTCTAAAAGGCTAGACAAGTTTATTGTGGGCTTTATAACATCGCCTAACCACTAGAGGAAATACAGCTTGTGGGCATCCGTCTGTGAGTTAATTCCTCCAAGTAGCAGAGCTAATAGCCTAATAGATTTTGGGATATAATAAGACATCTTGGCCGCACTGTTGCACGTCATCTCCGCGTTGAGAGTTTGTTAGCTGTGACGATTTTCCGGAGGAGTCTTTCTTGTACTCAGGAGCCACATATTTTGCTTCTTGCTTTAGTTGCCTTTGGTTACGCTCTCTATGCATTTCGAAAATAGGCCAGTTGTACGCTAGAGGTGACGTCTCATCAACATTTTTTTTTCATGCTCACACCAGGTCCCAATATGACCCTACATGTGAGAAAACTTCCTACCTCCCCCCCCCCCTTTTTTTTTTTATTTTTTTTTTGAAAAAAGAAAAAACAGGATGGTAATGAAACCACTCCCAAACTGTAAACTAGAGCCAATTGTTACGGTGGTAATTTCCTATAAAACAGGCACAACGTATTAACTGATTGATAGGCATAGGAACTGTGAAAGGATATTTCTCTATCTAGAGCCAAATTCAATAGTAAAGTGTTTATAAGTTGTGTAATTAAGCAAAATATATTACTACAGGAAAGCTCTGACATCAGCAATGAATTATTCTGCCTAGGAGATGTTGGCTAGGGGATTCAAACCCGCCCCCCCAAATTATAAAGGCCTTTGGCCTATAAATGGGATATATGCAAGGAGAAAGGCAGTAAGTCCCTGTTGTCGAAGACCTGGTGTGACCATTTTATCTTTCTATCCTGCCATTATTTATCATCTCCTTCTCTGTTTCTACCTAGCCTATCTTTCCTGTTATCTATTTATCATCTATTTGTCTATCTATCTATCCATTATCAATTTATATATCTATCTCCGTACATATATTTATGATGGATTAATTTATCATTTATTGAGTTATCTTTATCATCTTGATCTAATATTTATCATCTACCTATGTGTCTATTATCTATCGTTTACCCTCTATATGTTGTCTGTGTAGCCAAACTACCTACATGTACACATTTTTCTTCCTTTCTTCCCTTTTTCCTCCTTCCATCTCTGATTGCCTCCATCCTTTCCTCTTTCCCTTTCCACTATCTTCACTGTCTCCATCCACCAGTCTCCTGTATGTGTTTTAATGCCACAGGCAAACTCAAGCCTAGTCTAGAATGGAAGCTGACAGTATGTAGGAAGGCAAGTGGTGGATAGAATGTGTAAAGACCTGATGGATCACACTGTGGCTACCTGGCCTCACTCCTTTCAGCCACAGCTCTGTACATGGAACACAGAGGGACCGCATTGCCTCTTAGAGCCACAAAAGTTAGATAAAATACATAGAAGATGGGGATGGATTGGACCAATTGTTAGGAAAATTACCTACAAATTAGAAAATAACATATGTTCATAATTCACACTTTAAATTAAAATAAATTCCAAGTAGTTAAAGAATTAAATGTAAGAGCTAGATCCATGAAATTACTAGAAGAAACCATGAAACTGTTGTGGCTGTGCTATCTTTTTATTGTGGCAAATTTTTATACATGTCGAAAGGAGACAAATGAGTAAAATTTACCCATAGATCATCATCTTAATTTTAACTTTAAACAGCTACTGTTGATATTTCTTTCCTTAGTACCTCCATCCACTTCCTGACTTAAAAATAATTTTATTAAAAAAAAATTGGGCTGGGGCTGGAGAGATGGCCTAGCGGTTAAGAGCGCTGACTGCTGGGCTGGAGAGATAGCCTAGCGGTTAAGAGCGCCGCTCTTGCAGAGGACCCGGGTTCGATCCCCAGCACCCACATGGCGGCTGAGAACCGTCTGAAACTCCAATTCCAGGAGAACTCCAGTTCCAGGGGAATCCGAGACCCTCTTCTGAACTCCACGGCGTTGCACGACACGGGTGCACAGACTTGCATGCAGACAGTACATTCATACACATACAGAAATAAATAAAAAATTAATAAAATAATTAAAAAAAATTGGGCTGGAGAGATGGCCTAGCAGTTAAGAGTGCCAACTGCTCTTGCAGAGGACCCAGGTTCGATCACTAGCACCCACATGGCGACTGAGAACCGTCTTAAAGAAAAATAAAAAATAATAATTTTATTAATTCTGAGAATTTTATACATTATATTTGCTCTTATTCACCCTTGAACCTCCCCCAGTTCCTTTCAGATTCCCCCATCTCCCTCTCTGCCTCTCCAAATCAACTCCAATTTATGTTGTTCATCGGTCAGGCATGGGCCTTTCACTGGAAGATAGTGGACCAATCAGGAGCCACACTCTTAAAGAAAACTGAGTCTTTCCTACCCTAGAAGCTGTCATAGAGGGTGGGGCTCATGAGGCCCTCTCTCTCCATGCTAGAATGTTGATCTTGTGCAGGTATTGTTAAGGCAAACATGGCTACTGGGAGTTCGTGAGTGCAGAGGCCCTCTCATGTGCTGAAGACACAGTTTCACTTCGGGCTTCTTTCAACCTCTGGCTCACATGACCTTTCCAAGTTGGTTTCTCAGATTGGGGAGGGGATGGGATAAAGATGTCCCCTCTACTAGGCTAAGCCTTCTACTGACAGTCTTTGTACTTTGATCAGTTGTGAGTTTCTGCATTAATTGCTGAACAAAGAAACTTCTACAATATCCGAGAGCTTCATTAATGTATGAGTAGAGAGATACATTTTTAGAAGGCAGTTTGAGTCTATCTCTATTTATCAGAATAACAGTAGTAGGTTTATCCCCGGAGCCTGTGGGCTCCCCAAACATAGCTTCTTGATCAGATTCGCAGTGCCAGACATGTGTTTCCTCCTGTAAAGCAGGCCTTAAATCCAATCAGAAAACCCATTACAATGCTTTAAAGATATTTGAAAATATTCTTATATTTAGAAAGCTTTTAAAGTGCAACATAGATTTCAAGAAATTTAGTGATAAATTCAGCCTTAAATGTTGGCAAAAGTCAAATGGTGACCTGACAAAAAATATTTATGACTCATAATTATAGCAAAAAGGCTAATTCTCTCTCTCTCTCTCTCTCTCTCTCTCTCTCTCTCTCTCTCTCTTTTTGAGATAGAGTCTCCCTGCAGCCCCAGCTGGCCTGGAACTCACTCTGTAGACCAGGCTGGCCTTGAACTCACAGAGATCCACCTGCCTCTGCCACATGAGTGCTAGGATCAAAGGTGTGTGCCACCACGCCCAGCTGATTCTCTTAATATGTAAAGAGTTTCTACGAATGGAAAAGCAAAGCCAACAAATCAATGGGATAAGATATGAATATTTCACTAAAACTACAAGCGGATTTAAGATACACAAAAGATACCCTGTTTCATTCTTTTAAATTAATTAACTAATGTGGGGGACTTTTTTTTTTTTTTCTGAGACAGGGTCTCATGTAGCTGAGACTGGCTTGGAACTTACTATGTTACCGAGTTTGACCTTGAATTCCTGATCATCCAGCCTCTATCCTACAAGTCCTGGAATTCCAGGCACATCCCATCATACCCTGTCAGTTGGGGATTCATCTTCATTCTTTTTTTTTTTTTAATTTTTTTTTTTATTAATTTTATTTATTTCTGTATGTGTATGAATGTACTGTCTGCATGCAAGTTTGTGCACCCGTGTCGTGCAACGCCGTGGAGGTCAGAAGAGGGTATCGGATTCCCCTGGAACTGGAGTTCTCCTGGAATTGGAGTTTCAGACGGTTCTTAGCCGCCATGTGGGTGCTGGGGATCGAACCGGCGTCCTCTGTAAGAGCGGTCGGCGCTCTTAACCGCTAGGCTATCTCTCCAGCCCCTCATCTTCATTCTTAAGGAGAGAAATTTGCATGAGGAGAGCACTGAGTCGAGCTGTCATTTCATATTGCTAAGATCCAGAGACGTCTGGAAGCTTTTTAACACACTACTGTGGAAGTAGGGGAGGGAGGCAAGTGTGGAAATGCCACTGTAAACTGGTTCAGCTTCTAGTGAAGACTTTTGCAATATTTATCCAAAACGCACATAGTCCTGTGCTTCAGAAGTGTATCACATTACACCTGTAAGGGAAACAATGTTTGTAAAATGAAGGGTAGGCAAGGCACGGGCACCTTTCCCTAGGGATCCTATAAATGTTCCCGGGTGCCACGTCATGGAATAGAATCCTTTATTTATTATTTAGGTGTCTCCACAAGAAACAATCCACACTCTGACCAAAAAGACGGGGGCTTTATGGTTTCCAGGACATAATCTCTTGGACACCATTGAGGACAAAAGCAAGGGCGAAACAGGGAGAAGTGTGCCAGGCTATGTAAAACCCATAGAAAACTGAAGAGAGAGCAAGCTCATCTGAGCAGGGAGCAGAGTATTCTTGCCCTCTGCTTTCACTGGGAGGGAGGAGGCAGAACCCAGGGCTGGAAGCTGCATCCTTGGCCCCTGTTCCTTTTGAATTCCTGCTATGTGAATTATCATTTAAACAGTCAATAAAGTTTCAAAGGCTCTTGAACATCCCATAACAAAGAGTGAAATTCCCGGAAGCTTTTGTGGGCTGGGGGTGGGTGCGTGAATGCTTTAAGGAATGAGCAAAAGGAGTTTGTTGACTTGTATTGACCAAATAATTAAAAAATCTTATTGCCGAGTCTTACTTTTATGCTTCTAGAAGAGTTCGAACAATCGGCACTAATGATTTCTTTCCAAGTGCACATTATACTTTTAGGAGTGAATTTTTTAACAAAGGTTTTCAAAAAAATTTTTACAAACATTAAAAAAATTGGTAACTAAGAAGGTTATACAAGTATCACATGTTCTCTCACTTGTGGTTCTAAATTTGATATAGGCATAACTCATATGTGTATACAGGTATGAATGTAGACAGAAGACTGATGGCATGAGAGAGGAATGGAAAAGGGGGGAGAGGAGAGTTAGGGTTAGTATGGTCAAAGAACAGGCTAGACTTGAATGAACGTGTCTCTATGACTCATGCCAATGAACAGGTCTCTATGAATATATGCCAATAAAATTATATTAAAAATAAAATCTACTTCCTGTCCTCTAGAGTTTAATCATTATGGAAAAGGTATATATACATCCTTTTCACTGTTTAGTATGTTCAGGAGGTCAGAAGCATTACGATGCCAGGTAAGAAATCCAGGTAATGAACTACTTTTTCAGGGGTCTTAATCACGTTCTTGCAATTTTCAGGTTTCTTTAGGTTCGCCTCTACATTTTGATTACTTCTGCCATCTATCTAGGTGGAAGAAAAGCAGAGTCTTGAAGTTAGTCAGGCACAGGAGCCAGTGCTCCGCGAGAGAAACCCAGATCTGAATTCTCATCTTACACCATCCCTATGGCCCTGCCCTATGCCTCTCAGAGACTGAATAGAAGCTTGCATTTGCTGAAGGAATAAATGGATTTTCTTCTTCAAGGAGACTGGCTGAGGATTCCTGGCTACCTTCCTTGCCCCATGCATTAGAGAGTGTGCTCCCATGTGGGGTCTAGGACAGCCTGGGTACAAAGTCAGAGCCTCTACTTACTTTTCTGGCTTGACTTCCCCAAGAGGACTCAGTCACCTAGGTACTTCATACCCTCTGACTAGTGCTGTTGGCCCTACCCGGGTCCTGGGATGAGTTATACAGCCTTGTGTTCACTTTATCGACACACTGCTAGCTAGTCTAATCATACCTTATCTTTACTGCTTTCTCGAGAGCCTCTCGTGGGATGACTTCTAATGTTTAAAGCTTCTCTCATACTCCTGACACACAACTTGGCTCTGCATAGTATCCATAGCTCCAACATTATTAGTCATTGTGGACAGTGGACAAGAGTGTTATCATTGCTGTGTCCCATGAGGAGCCCAGTGCCTCCTCTCTGTGTGCCCAGAGATGAAGCTCTATTATTTACACATCTGGAAAAGGAAAACAGTTTTCTCTTCCAAGTGCCGTCCTTCCAGCTACACACTAGCAAGCAACACCTTGCAGGCCCTCCCTCAGAGCAGTGGTCTACTCCGTATGTGACCTCTCAGCGTCACATCTTCAGGAGAAGCCTCCTGCCCTGGCAGTTGGCACCTTGGAGAGCAGGTGAAGGAAGGGGTCCCCAGCCTCATGCTTGCTCATAGCTGCCTCTCTGAGGCTGCCTGTGAGCTCACCTATGAGCAAAGCTGAGTACAGAATGGTTGTCACCAAGTGGTGCCTGCCAGGGTTGGGGGGCACAGAGGGGACTTGCTGAGAAGGGTTTGAAGGGGTGATCTCTAGGGTTACACCCACCTGAGGCTCGGGCAGGTCACTTGGGTCAGACAAGTGCGTTCCTCTGGTAAGAGGCCTGTGCTACAAGCCATCTCTTCGCCAAAGCTTCTCTGGGCCTTGCCTGTGGTGTATCCTCTACTTTCTGAGCCATCCTGTGGCAGACCACAGCCCATCTGACCTCTATCTGCTCTGATGAGGTCTTTACCTATGTCTTAGAGGTGGATCTTTGACCTCTAAGCTTTGTGATTTAAATTTTCTATTCTGAAGCCTGCCATTTTGTCATTTCAGTGACTCTCTGCTTAAACTGTCCCAAACTCTGCAGTCTGTTTTTTGTTTTCCACACACCTAGGGAACTCCTGAGCTATTCACAGGTCTATCACAAGCCAGGGATTCTGGAAAACTCCTTTGTTAGAGCATACAGGGGTCACTCAGACCCAGAGACAGTCGCAGCTGTATGTGGTTGGGCTGATGAATCACCCATGCCCTGGTCCTACCCTGGAGCCTGGTTCTAGCCCCTTTGTTTCCTGGACTCATGCAGCAGAGTCTGTTCTGAGCATCCTCCCAAGCTGAGGGGTGTGAGGGTGGACCTGGACCTCAGAGAGGAGTGAGAGTGATGATATATGGAGAGAGAGAGAGAGAGAGAGAGAGAGAGAGAGAGAGAGAGAGAGAGAGAGAGAGAACAAGCTTAGGTGTTTGTTCAGTTTCCAGCAGGTCATGAACTCTTGGGGAAGTGGACCTAGTTGAAAGAGTGGACCTTGAGGTTTATAGCCTGGCCCTACTTCCTGTCCAGCTCCTGATTTCTGTTCTGACAAGAATGGAGGAGGTGAGGAGTTTTAACCCCCACAGCCGAGATGAACTGCCTCCCTTCAAACCATGAGGCAAAATAAACGGTTCCTTCCATAAGGTGTTTCTGTCAAGCATTGTATCACAACAATGACAAATGCAGTACAAGTGGACTCTGCTTGGGATAGGCTGAAGTCCACTCTGGGAAAGGCAGCTCTTGGCCCTTCTTGAGACCAGGGCTGTCCTTTTGTGCCCCTGTGTCCTTGTTAGTTTAAGGTGCTGTGAAGGAACACTGCAAACTGGCTGATTTATGGTCAATGGAGACTGATCTGTCACAGGTGTGGAAGCCACCTGAGGCAGCTTCAGCTTCTGTCGGGGGTCTGACATAGATGTGGTGGGAGGTCCGGGCAGCTCTTGGTGGGAGTCCCAATCCCATAGACAAAGGTTCCATCCTCCAGACCTCATCACTTCTTAAAACACTACTTACTGATGCATAGTCTTGGAGTATTCAAGGCAAGTTTTAATCCATGTGCTTTAGGGGGACACAACCGTTCAGGGCCCGATGATAGCTGCTGGCTCCTAGCATGGCTGATGCCATGGGGTCAGGATTCTGAAGGCGGGAGTCTATTTTCCAGAGGAGGCTTATGATTGCCTCATTGCAAGGTAGGGATCCCTAGAAGTATCCTCTGGGACGGGGTACCCTGGGAGGGTTGGTAGCACCAATTCTCTAAGGATTTCATAGATCAAGAAGAGACCACTCGGCTGGTCAGTGACTCTTGGCTGAGCAAGCTGTCCCAGGATGTACACATGTGCAGGACAGGAGGAATGGGGCAGAGGGAGAGTGTTCTTGTCATGCAATATGTTCAGACAGTACGGGGCTATCCAAGTTTCCTGAGTGGGCACCCTCACAAAGGGTTCAAGAAGAGAGAGAGGGTACCTTCTTTTCTACCCACTGTCTCTCTTGAGGAGGGTGAGAGTGTAAGAAGAAAAACAAAACCTGCCCTTTGGAGGCAGGGATTGAAATTATTCTTCTGTTGCTTCTCCCTGCCTTCCTCAGGACCTGGGATTTGAGGCAGCCAGGAGCAGAGCCATGGGCCTGTCGGTGAGGCCTCACGGGGCCCTGGGAGCTGTGCTGTGTGAAGACTCGGCACTCTTTTCCAGACACCGTATCTCCTTATTACATCTGCTAGCAGGCAGCGCAGTGCCCTGACGCCAGGGCCTGTTTCCTGATAGAAAACTAAGATCCCAATGTGAATTTAGTGGTTAGTGCACACCTGCAATCCCAGCATGCTCTGGTTGGAGGCAGGAGAAGCTAGAAGTAAGCCTGGGCTATATAGTGAAACATTGTCTCAAAAATATAAAACAAAAACAGCCCACAAAGAACTCAGATATTCCCTTTTAGCTGCAAGCTTGTATCTGCAGTATTCAAAGGAAGAAGGACGGCTGAGTGACACGCATCACCTGCTGACACACCTAGTCATTGCACAGAGGGCAAAAGTACTTCATTAAAAATACATGGTCAGGAGAAAGGAGCCAATTATGGTTAATATGATATGAGTGATCAATATAATTAAGAAATGGCCTCCACTAAAAAGACTAATGAACAGTGCATCCTAGCACAGCTGATATTGCATGAACCGATTAAATATTTAGCAAGTGCTAAGGCTAAGTGGGAGATGTTAAGAGTGTCCATACCATATTTCTGCTATTAAGGGAAGTTGAAGTCCATTCCACAGTCACACACAATGCAAGAGAGGTCTGGTCAGGAAGGAGTTGGGCAGGAAGGCCAGATGAGACGATTGTGGAGGACTTCCTTTGCCTTCTTCCTGAGCCAAGCACTCAGGTTGAGGAGTAAGATTCAGAAGAAGCCCAATTGATTTAAATATCAGTTGTTGGGATATGGGTGTAGCTCAGTTGGTAGAGTGCTTGATTAGCATGCACAGAGCCACATAAAACTGAGCACGATGGGAGCATGGGTGTAATTCTAGCACTCGGGAAGATCAGAAGCTTAAGGCCATCCTTGACTACATAGCAGGTTTGACAGTAGTCAGGGCTACAGGAGACTCTGCCCCCCTCAAAGAAAGAACTGTCAGTTGTCTCATTTTGCAACTCTGCTTCTCGTAGGTAGGTTCTCTCTCCTTTGGGGGAGTAAGCTGCACCACTGGATGATTTTGGGGGGGTCCCAGAGAATACATTTGTTCTCTCATTTTGAAAATATAAATGGGAAGAAGAGGTAATTTTAAAAATACTTAAAATGGTTTGTAATGATAAGAAGCATAACTCATGGTGTCAGCTGATGCTTTGGGCATCCCCAGAACCACTGACTCTGAACCACTGGGCTGAAGTCTTTCTTAGCCTGCTTCAGCGTTGAGTGGTTCCCCTAACGTGGTGTGCCCCAGGAGTCCTGACTCCTTGACTGTGGCATGGAGCCTCTTTGGAGTCTGCTCTACTCCATATACTGAGCAACTGTAGAGCAGAGAGCTCTGAGAGCACTAGACAGCAGTGGTCAAGCCACAGATACACCAAGGGAGACTTCTGCTCCACACTCCACGAGTTCCCACTTCATTCCTCCGATGCTGAGGAGGGCCGGAAAGAGATGCATGCCTTGCCAAGAGCGACAATGTACTCTTGGTGTGCACTTGAGTAGTCTGCAAAAAGCAGATGTGAGGTTCTAGGAATTAACAAAAAGAGGGAGGCGTCAGGTAGGCAGCTTCTGTCCCATGGAACAGTAGTCCTGCTCTCCCCTTAACCAGCTCAGATCCAATGAGGAATTCTGTGGGGTAGAAAGGGAGTCCCAAGTCCCCCCTTTTCCTCTTCCGTGGTGCTCTGTGGGCCACGCGGTGGAACTGCTGGTGGTGACAGTGTGTGTGATGGCTTCCTAGTGTAGGAAGCTGTTCCAGGCCATGGGAAATACATTCTCCTTTGAAGATTCCGAAGAAGCCCGGAAGGCAGCAGTTCAGCTCAGCAGGAGACAGAACTGGGCAGAGGAGGGCCAGCTGGGCTGTATCCTTGTGCCCCTGGGGTTGAGGCAAACTGAGGCCTGGGACTCATCTGCAGAGGGCATTGTTGGCAGCTTCTGCTCTGGGGTGCTCCCTGGACTCTATCTTCTTGTCTGTTATCTTGGCACTGGTTCCAGGGACACTGGTGGGCCCTGTGGACCCCTAAGTTGGGGCAGCATCTTGGCAAGAGTTAGGTGACTGGGTGCTTATGAAGCAGAAGGCTATGTATGCCCTAGCAGAGTATGTTATTGGATAATCCTATAGGAAGTTTCTAGAGATTCAACTCCCTTATAGGATAAAGCGGACTGCAGTACAATCCCAATAATTACATGTGCTCTTATTTTCTATGGGAGACAAGATAGAAAATGACCCCAAAATAGGAATGGGAAACTCTGAACAAAATCTAGGACATTTCTCATCCAATGATGGAGACCGTACCCATCGCTGGCCAGTTTTCCTTTTGTAGTGGCTGTGGGTCTGTCCTGCCTCTCCAGTGTCAGGCAGCTCAATGCAGTCTTTACTCTTCCCATGTAGTCATATCTTTGCTAAGGTACCCACTTGGCTAGGGGAAACTTCAAACCCCCAATAAGAAGGATCCTTGGAGCATGGTGTTGGTGTTCTGGGTGGCATAATCTGGGACATGGAGGTTAATAGAGAAGCACTTTATGATTCTTGTCCCCAGGGACACTTATGGAAATGAGAGCCTATCTTGGAGATCTCTCAGTCTGGCAAAGAAATGATAAATAAATAGAAATAAATAAATAAACCTCAAAAAGTAACTCACAAACATTTTTGCAAATATAAAGTATGTGAGCTATTGTATCCCGAGGGTATAGAATTAACTTGCACAATGATAATTTATATTTTATGTGAGTTTTATTTTTATACACCTGCTTTTCTTTGCAATTCATGAAAAAACATATTGATATCAAGGCAATTGTGCTGTCACAGAATTCATAATCCTAACTGGGAGCTTTCACATCAGTATGACACGTCTCTTTTATGCTAACTCTGGCAATTTAGAAAAAAAAAATACAGGTTATAAACAGCTAATAAAACTCCCCCATTTGTGAGTCTGATACATTTTCTCTCCATTCAGTGGAGTCAAGAAGTTCTCACTGGTCTAGAAGAAAAAGCTGTTGCTCGTTGTGGGGTGAAGGAGCAGCAGTGTGTGTCCACGTGGGAGAGTCACTGCATAACCTTCTGTTTGGGTGACTTCAGCTAAGTCCATCTTATGGCTTAGTTTTGGGGGTTTCCTCAATAAAATGTTCCCAGTAGTCTAATTGCAAAGAATTAACGTATTTAAGGCATATGGTTCAGTGACTTAAGCAGAGAGCCAGGGGCAGAGTCTTTTCAGAGACAGCAGCGAGAGGGTTTGGACTTTTCTAGTCAGGTGACCCTTGTGTGACAGACAGCCCTACGCAGGCGTAGAAGCCATGGTGGCTGCAATCCAGCTGGTGGGGTTTGAATGTGACATGGCTCACTTCTGTTTGGACACTTGGTCCCCAGATGGTAGAGCTGCCTAGGAGGTGAAACCTTATAGAGTTACTGGGTGGAGGACTTGAAGTTTGATAATCCAACCCCACTGTCTGCTATCAATGTGCATCGTGACCGGCGACTCCTGTTCCTGCTGCTGTGGCTGCCCTGTCATCATGGACAGTATCACTCAAACTGTGGGTCAGAAGAAACCCTTTCTCTTTGTAGTTGCTTCTTGTCAGGTTTTTGATCATAGCAACCAAAAAAAAAAAAAAAAAAAAAAAAAACTAGTGCTTTGCTCGTGGAACTGGACTTGAACTTCATATAGTTTCAAGACCTGTTTCCCATTCATAAAAGTCTTTGGCTGACACTGCTAGTCCTCTTGTCTTCAGAGCTCTTCCATCTAGTGTTGAGCTGTCACCCCCCACCGTCCCTTCTCAGAGGCCTTTTCCCGATTCCCAGTCTGCATTGGATGTTCCTTGACTTCCTCCCAGCAGCCTCCTTAGCCAAATTCCATATTCATCTTCTAGTCCATGTTACTGTATCTCTTTTCAGACATTTGTCTCTGGCTTCTGCATCCACAGCAAGTTAACTGCACTCCAGTGAATCCTCTGATCTTGTTGAGGGTGGGCCTGGGGCTCACAGTCAGGGGCAAGGTTGGGGGATATGTGGGCTGCCCTGGGCGGGCCAGATATGCAGGCATCTTTTATGCTGGTTTTAGACAGCTGTATGTTCTTCATATTACACTGAAAACACCAGTCTATCTCATCTGTAGGGGGAAGAACAGGGAGAGGTGGGAAGAGAGAAGAGCTAAAAGACACAGAAAAAAAAGAAAAAAAAAGATCTTAAGAAATTAGGTGCACTCAGGAGGGGCAGGTTGGTAGGCTGTCTAAGGCAAGGTTGTAGAACGTGACATGCCAGATGTGCCTCCTCCCCTACCCAGCCACAGCTGAAAGGGAAAGTGAAGCAGTAGCTAGAATCAGACACAGGCCCAGGTTACTTATAACTCTAGCTCTATATCATTACTTCCCAGGAGAAATAACACAAACATGAAAATGAACAAAAAGCGATAGAAAGCTGAACCGTCTTGAAGTGATGTGTTTAAAACCTAGAGATTCAGGGACAAGTCCAGGTTCCCAGTACTTTCTGGAAATGAGTGTACCTCAAGGGCCTGGAATTACAGAGTGGAACCCCTGAGTGTCAATGCTGTGCAAGACTCCATTCTGCTCTGCTCTGGGCTGCTTGGTCCTCAGCTGGGAGGGCTGATGATACCAGGGAGCTTTAAGTGCTACCCAAGGGCTAGAGTGCCCACTGCCAATCTCCTCTGCAGATGTGGCCGTGGAGACAGGTGGGAACCTATCAACTGCTCTCTCAGGATCACAACTTTTCCCCTTCCCAGGAAAAACAGTGTTATTATTATATTTTTAATTCCCTAATGTGTGACCCAGCGGCCCGTATCATCTTACAGAGGCTGAATAGGAAGGCGAGGGCCAGGCTGTGCGGTCAGTGTTTTCAATATGCCCCCTGCCAGCTATTACATCACCCAACTCCTTCTCTAAGAGGATTTTCAGCAGGCTTGGCTTCGTTATTAAAATAGTAATTAATTTTTTCCTCTCCACAAAACCCGGGACCTTCAGACGCAGCCTCGGGAGAGAGGGTGATCCCCTTTGAAAGTGGCCTTTCTGGCAGCCGTAATCGGCTCTCCAGCCTGCAGTACACATGTTCCCCCGTAAATGTGATTAAAGAACCACACAAAAAACCCCTTGCAGAAAATTAATTCAGTTTCCAGAATAAAAAGTCTGATAAAGTTGTGCGATGGTCCGGTGACAACACATAATAGAAGGGTAGAGTTTGATCTCCTTGACGGATAAATGAGCGGCCAGAAAGGTCTGGGAGTTCCCAGAGTCAAAACATCTGCTGCAGCTCATTCCCTTTAGCTTGGGGTGGGAGATTCATTAGCCATATCAGGCCTCAGAGTTCCGAATACCACCAGGAAGCCGGTTTCTCAGGCTGGGATGCCACATGTGTCCCCCTGGGCTGTCGTGAGGACCTGACGCGCTCCAAACCGGGGATACACATCCTTCTGGAGGAACTGGGAGCTGCTGGGCTTCCCGTGTCTAGTAGTGTCCTTGGTCCTTGGGGGTGGCTTCTGTCCCCTGTTCCCAAGGTAGCTTTTGGGGCAGAAGGTAGGGCCTGCCTGAGACTCATTCTGCTACTTACCAGCAGGCTGAATTCCCAACTCCCATGACCCAGGGTTTCTGCTCCATGAATAGGGGTGATGGCTTATTTGGGGTTATCTTGAGGATGAGGGGAGATACCCATCTTGGAGCGCAGTGATGATCTTCAGTGGGGAATCAGAGACCATTGCCCTTCTTCCAACTGGGAAGGTGGAAGAGAAAGTAGCCTGAATTTAGATACAATAGTGGACCCCTAAAGTGGGTGATTAGCACCCCTCAAAATTCACCTGCACCTTGGACTTTGGAATGTGACCTCCTTAGATAAGCTTTTGCAGACTAGTTATCCCAGATTTAGGGTGGCCCCTGGGTCTAGTGACACTCTTCTATGAGAAAAAGAGAGTCCATAGCAACTCAGAAAGCCCCTGTGAAGACAAAGGAGGTGGAGGGCTTGGTGATGCAGTCAACCTTCCAAGGAAGACCTGGAGTGGCCAGGAACTGGGAGACGCTGGAAGATCCTGTCCTGGAGCCCCTGAGGACATCTGGATTGGGGATGTCTGTCCTTTAGAAACAAGAGAATAACTTTTTGTTATCTTTGGCCCCCAGCTTCTCACCTTCTCACCCCTTATTTTGGGGGTCTTTGACTAGAAAGGACTATTCTCTTTGTCAAGTACAAATTTAAGTAGCTACCAGAAAGTGGAAAATAAAGAAACCCAGTTGTGATTCCTTGACCGTTGGCATTTAACAGGTGTTCACTACTTTCTGTTTAGTATAATATTTTAGGAGCTCTCTCAGAGAAGCTTGCATTAGAGTAGGAAATTCAGGAAGCCTTGAAGCAGAATGGCTTTACACAAGGCTTATTCCTAAGATCAGAGGAAAATACATCTCTGCCAGAGTTTCTTACTATTTTTGTACAAAGGAGAGGAGGAGAAGCTGGGTAAAGCTTGCCTTATTTACTGCAGCAGCTTCTGCACTGAAATAATAATTGTTAATAGAATTGAGTGAGCAAGAGCTCTTCCTGGGTAAGCCGTAGTCCTTGCAACCTCGCACATTTAAACACAATGATTACTGACAATCATCCACTTGAAATCCCTCCAGGTTTTGTGTCAATGTGGGAATGCACAAGAAATAAAAATAGGATTCACATTTCCCTCTGTTTCCATTTCTCTCCTTACATCTGGACCAGATATCTTCAGAGCTGGGAGGGGCCATCTTCCCCGTTTCATAGTTGGTTTAATAAATTAATTGGCCTGCAGAGAACATCTGGGCATGAGTGCGAGAATCCAGGCCCCCACCTGTGTGAATGCTCTTGGACACAGCATGAGAGCGTGGCAGCTTCAGTGTTTGTTACCAACGCAGATCGGTGGGTTCAGTTTTGCAGAATATTTCTTGCTCTGTCTGTGGTGAAGCTGAGAGTGCTTTGTGTTCAGGGAACAGCCCTGGCAAAGCCACATCATGAAGTCACCCTGTGGACCTCTGGACATCACAGTGGTGCCCCACACTCGGTAAGTGCCACTTCTCTCTGAGGCCAGGGCTGCTTTGCAGGGCGGCGTCCTCCCCTGTGACAGCGTCCCTTCCCCAGCTCTGAAGCTCTTTGATCACTGAACATTGCGCCTCCTCCTGGTCACCCTGAGCCTCACATGGATGTACAGAATGAATGGTGCCTGGATCCTGGTCAGCGCTTACTCAGAGCATTTGTCGCTTTAACTTATTGTTATTATTTAACTACGGCTATACTCACCTACCAGACTTAATGTAGAAACCTCTAATTCTCCCTTAACTTAAAAACACACAGGCTGCAAAGTTAACTTGGCTACTCCCTCTCATATGTTTTATCCCTTTGACTGGGAATGGAGTCAGCTGGGCTATTAGTTCCTGCAGTTACTAGGGAGGAGTGGCTCTTTAAGCCCCCTCCCCAACCTAACAGCCTCATTCAGGGTCCGCAGGTATGGGCTAATGGTTCAATTACAACCAGGAGAGAGATGAAAGGGCAGGAAATGGCTGTCATGTCCCGGAGGTAATATCTGCAGAGAAAGGTGGGCACCAGCAAATGAAGTGCTAATTAATGTCCAGTCCCAGGGCTCAGAAAGGGACCACGGCAGAGCAGACAGCTGAACGGGACAGTCCCTTATTTTCAGAGCCCGTAGGTCTGGGTATCAGAGGGTCCAGGGCTAGGGTGTTTCAGGTTCATTTCCCTCTGGGAGGTTCTTTGACCTTCTGTCTCCCACGACACAGCTACCAGTGCTTTTCAGTTCTTCTCAGGCTGCCGGCTAGAAGGATATCTCTATGTGCTTCGAGGGGCTGAAGGGGATGGGGGTGCTGGACAAGGGACAGAACTTCTCTTGGAAAAGGACCCTGACTTTAAACTTTTAAAATTTCCTGGGACTTTTCATAAATGACAAGGAAACTGTAGTCTATTTTTTATTTGTTGGGCTGGTGAGATGGTTCAGGGGTTAAGAGCACTGGCTGCTCTCACGGGGGTCTGGGGTCCTGTTCCCAGTATCCACATGGTGACTTGCATGAGTCCATAACTCCAGTTCCAGGGATTCTGACATCCTCTTCTGGCCCTCACGGGCATTGTGCAAACATGGTGCACTTATATACGTGCATGCAAACACTTGAGCACATAAATTAAAATAAAATTTAAAAAATATTTTATTTTTTTTTAGTGTATGTGTGTGTGCGTGTGTGTGTATGTGTGTGTGTGTGTGTGTACACGTGTGGACGCAGATGTCAGAAGAGGGCATTGAAGTTACAGGCAGTTGTGAGTTTCCCCCTGTGATATGCATGTTAGGTACAGATCTCTGGTCTCCTGGAGAGGCAGCAAGTGCTCTTAACTGCCGAGCCATCTCTCCAGCCCCGAGTCTGCATTCGTAAAAGAAAATATCATCCAAACATATGTGTCTATGCCAAAGTAACCTACCATAACTATTAGTGCTGTTTAAATACCTATATATCTAATTGCTTGTGCTTCATTAGTAGGATCGAAAGGTTACTCCTGGACAAACTGTCAGCCCATGAAAGGAAACAGCCAGAATTGACCAGAGTCCAAGTCAACAGCTCCAGAGAGAGTGGACTGTTTTACCTCTCATCCACCTGTGCCCCTTTTCTAAGCCTAGGGAACAACCTGCGGAAGAGGGGGCGTGGTAGAATGTAAGGGCTGCGATTGGGGTGAATGGTGAAACTACAGCAATGTAGTCTGGACACTCATTTGATCAACTTGATTGAACAAACAACCTGTCACCCCCCACTGGATGGTGGGGCTGTAGGTGTTTGGGCACAACAGCCTGCAGATAGGTTTTGCATGAAGGATGCTTGTACTCATGGATTATCACTTATAGCTAAAAATGAAAAAAAAAACTGAGAGAAAGATGCAGGACAGTTATGGCAGAATGCATGATCTTGGATGGGGTGTGGGTTGGGGGGAAGGGGAAGGGAAAAGGGAAAAATGCCTGATCTGAATTGGAAAATGATGTATGAAATGCACAAAGCATCAATAAAAATTAAATAAAAAAAAAAAAACCACAAAACCAACTAGCACTCTAATTTATCATTTTATTGTAGCGTTGCTGTGATATGCGTGGGGTAGACTTAGGCCAAAGAGTGAAGGCAGAGTTTAATTCTCTGCTTTCACACAAGGCACTCTGTGTTTTGCATTTCAATGATCTTAAGACAATACATTCAAGTTAGAGTAAAAGGTGGGCAAGGTAAAATATGGGAAGAGGGCAGGTTCCCCCAAATCTCAAGGTTGCTGCTTGCTGTTGGGGTATTCCTACAGCTCTGTGAGGAGAGGTGTCTGGCAGGATTTGTGTCATGGACTCTATATCCAGCTGCAGACCAGGCCATGGAAGACCTCAAGATGTCATGATAAGTAGGGGTACTTGGAGGAGCGGCCATTTAGAGTGGACTGTAAGAGGCAGCTGCCGGTTTCTTCTTTTTATTGTTGAATCCTGATGCTGTTGATTAGGATATGCCCCCAGCTCAGAGAAAGCCCTGCTTTTGCAATTGGTACCTCGTCTGACTTAAATGTGTTGCCAAGGAACAAAGGAAAGCCTCCATTAGCCAGGGAATGTCACGATAATTATTTCTGGTGTGAGCATCTAAGAATCGCATCTTAAGCTAGACTTTTTGGGAGGCGCTGATGAGTGAATGCCAGAAGTAATAATCTGACATTAAGCCTTTGTGATTTGACCAAATGAATGTCTAGGAAGAGAATTTATGGCGAAGTCAGATTGTACGTTACTTCATGAATGCATTCCTTTTAGAATGTAAATGACAGAAAAATTATTCATTTATACCTATAATCAAACTACAAGTTTAACAGATAATGAAAACGCACACAAAAACTATTAAAATGACACCAGAAATATGGCTTCAATCAACAAAAGGCAAGACATTCAAAGTGAGTCTTGAGAACTTTAACAAAAAATGCCTTTATTGTGTTGGATTGGGACTCTGGGATGCCAGGAGCGGTTTAATGGGCTGCAGATACTCCTGATAGAAAATCATGCCTTGGGAAAGCATTTTTATGTAGTTTTTTTTTTTTTTCATGATCTGAGAATTTCAGAGAGCTATACAGAATAGTTGAGGAGAAAAGTCTCAGATCAGAAGCTGCATAGACAAATAGTCCTGTCCAGGAGGGGTGTGGCTACTCTAAGGGGAGCTGAGCAGGGGTGTGGGGAGCAATTTGAGCCCTCTGAATTCTGTTCTTCTCCACTTGGACGTTGCCTTTTGCATTGTGATTGTCCATTCTTTTATTTTTCACATAAAATACACACGCCGTCGCTGTGCATCTCCTCCTCACGTCTGTAGGTTGTCAGAAGGAGTTCTGATTGGGGTGGGGATGAGGGCTTTCCTTGCATTTGGAGGCCTTGTGTTGTCAGACAGCAGGAGAGGAAAGCCGACTGGACATTCAAGACCAGGACAAAGCACAGCCCTAGGAAGCTGGTAAAGTAGCCAGCATCATCTGCAGGCCCCTCTCCTGTGCCCTACTGCATGCATGCATATCTTTACCTTCCTGTAACTATTTTAAATTTGAAATCCTTATCATCTCCTAGTTAGCTGTTGGCTTGCGGGCTCTCTGTCGAGAAATGGATTGCTCTTTTTTTGTGAACATGCTTTTTATGTTTCAGTAATAACAGGACCCCACCCTTGTCACCTTTGATTCTTCTTGATGAAGCGTTCTGGTCCCTCCACTATTAAGAGTTAAATGGTGGCTTCTTGTGTCCCAGTTTCCCCTCTTCTGTGTCCTCAGCAAGCTGAAGACTCTCCGTGTAGGCGCACAGCTGTTTCTTCCTGCCAACTTTTCTTCCAGATCCTGACTGCAGGCTCTACTTCTGCACTCAGACAGGATATGGCCGTACCTTGCAGCTCACCTGGATTCCTGTAGCGGCCCTTCCTTCACCTGTGTGGACTATATCATCATCCACCCTCATGCTCAAAGCAAAGTGGTAGATTCTGCTGTGGGCTGAATGGTGGGCTCACAAAGGCACCTGGAACCTGGGAGTGTGACCGCATTTGGAGAAGGAGTCTTTGCATAAGCTATTATGTTTAGGATTTTGAGACAAGATCATCCTATATTCCCCCTGCAATCACCAGTCTGATGATGTGTGCCTTTTACTGAGTTAAGAAGACCAGGATTTCAAACCCATCCTTGGGTACATGGCAAGTTCAAGCCCAGACTGGGCTATGTGGGATTCTGTCTCCAAGAATCAGAAATAAAAACATTAAGACAAAACAGGCATAGATAACATTTGGGAAGGAAGTGGACACAGGAGGCTCAGGAGTTCAAGGCTAGCCTCAACCACATAGTGAGTTCAAGGCTAGCCTGGGCTACATGAAATCTGTTTCAAACAACAACAAAACCCCCCAAACAAAAAAGCCAGGTCACAGAGGAGAAACTAGGGCGATGAAGGAGGAGGCTGCATGAACTCAGAGAAAGAACTAGTGTGACATCGTAAGCCAAGAATGGCCTGGAACTTGCCTCCCCAGAGCAGGCTGTGAGTGAGGAGACCCCCTGAGTGTGAGCCAACCATTTGCCTGCATCTTCATCCTTGGAAGAACGTTGACTGAATTTCACAGTCCTTATGGGAAGTCCATCTGGTCCTCTTCCTTTCTCTTGGTTATTCCTTTAGAACTGAAATCCTGTTCTTGTCAGAGTCCCCTCTGGTGACGCATCTGCTTGCCAGTCTCCCCTCACATAGCATCTAGAGAAACAATCCAGTTTAGATGACAGACCTAGCTTATGGAAGATCATGTTGGGGGAGGGAGAAGCAGAAAAAAACTGATAGCAATCCAAAGCTAGGAGTGGCCTAACTTTCCCTTCACAGGGAAAGGCCTTTGTGAAAGTGGCCCTCTGCATGTGGTCTGAGAGTGCGTACATGTGTGTGTGTGTGTGTGTGTGTGTGCGCGCATGCGCGTGTGCATGCGTGTGCATGTGGCTATGGGTATAGGCACACCCTGGGCTTTTTTTTTGTAAATTTTTAAATTTAATTTTTGTGTATTTCATATAGAACATCTCAGTCAATCTTAGTCATCATTATACCTTTCCCCAATGGCACCCTCCTATAACTCACCAGCAGCTACCCCCCCTGCACCCCTGGAATTCATACATTCTATCATTTGTGTTAAGACCTATCCTGTCAATTAGTGTTCTCAGAAGTTCCTCAGTGCAAGTTCATCCACTGGGGTCTAGTCAGCCTGTGGAGAGTCCCTCCCTTTAAGCAGATCAGCTCCTCCTCACTCAGCAGTAATCAGCTGCCAATAATTCTTCAGCTAAGATCGGGGCTTGTTGCCCATTTCCGCAGTTCTGTGCTGGGGTCTGCATAGATCTTGTGCATGTTGATGCCATTGCTGTAAGTTAATGTGAGCAAGGTCCCGGGAGCTCGTAGGACTCGTTTTCCATACGGTCATGAACCTCTTCCCTGGCTCTTACAATCTTTCCCCTCCCTCTTTCAAAATGATCTCTGAAACCTGGGTCCGTAAAGTTTAAAATAGGAGTCTCATTCAATGACCCACACTCTTCAGACTCTTACTCTCAATGCTTTGGCTGTTTGTTTGTGACTTTTTGTGTCCCTGGCCCTCTGCTGCATGAGGGAACTTCATTAATGGGAACTGTATATTCCTCACCCCTTGTTCTATATTGCATGACCTTTAGGTTGCATTGTAGATGTGCCACTTAGGCTTGGGCAATTCACAGGTAATATCTATCTGTGACCAGTTGTGGTGCTCTGTAATAGTCTCTGTGTGGTGCAAAAGAAGTTTTTTGATGAGTAGTGACTGGGATAGTTGTCTGTAAATATAAGGATGCATATTTTGCACTTAGTAATTGTATTGTAATTGTCTGGGGGTTTTCTGTAAGATCTAGGACCTCTTCAGCCATGTGTATTTGGCTATGTTTACAGTACCACACATGAGTTCCCTCTTACTGAGTGGGCTTTTAGTCCAATTAGATAGGTGTTGATTACCCTCAAGATAAAAGTGCCGCTGTTGCACCAATGTTGTATGCTGCGCAGTTATATCAGGATACATACTCACATATAAAGATTTGGTGCTACAGTCCACATATAAGGGGGAACATTGTTTTTCTGAGCCTGTGTTACTTCACTTAGTATGACAGTTTGTAGTTCCATCCATTTACATGCAAATTTCATGATACCATCTTTCTTTTTTTTTTTTTTTTTAAAAGACTTCACTGTATTTTTTTTTTATTAATTTTATTTATTTCTGTATGTGTATGAACGTACTGTCTGCATGCAAGTCTGTACACCCGTATCGTGCAATGCCGCGGAGGTCAGAAGAGGGTCTCGGATTCCCCTGGAGCTGGAGTTCTCCTGGAATTGGAGTTTCGGACGGTTCTTGGCCGCCATGTGGGTGCTGGGGATCGAACCCAGGTCCTCTGTAAGAGCGGTCGGCGCTCTTAACCGCTAGGCCATCTCTCCAGCCCCGATACCATCTTTCTTTACTACTGAATAGAACTCCACTGTGTAAATGTACCACATTTTCATTATCCACTTGTCAATTGGGACAATTGGGTTGCTTCCATTTCTTAGCTACTGTGAAAAGAGCAGCAACAAACGTGGATGTACAAGTATCAGCAATAGGCTGAGTCCTCTGAGTATATGCCAAAGAGCGGTATAACTGGGACCCTGGACTTTTTCTCTTGAGCCTCTTTCCTCCGTTTTTTCACAGGACCTGAGCAAGCCATAAAGGAGGAGGAATGAGTCACATGGAGGGAAAATTCTAGACCTCTTCCTTGTCACTCAACCTGGTCCTCATAGGGTGTTCAGTTCCTAGATCACAAGACACGAAGTCCAGATCCTATAAACTTCAGTAATTTGAGAAATCTTACCTTTGATAATCCAGGGAGGGGGAATGCTAGACTGTGAATGTTCTTCACAAGGTCTATGGGGACAAACTAAAAATGCTGTTCATGGAGTAAGGCTCCAGCCACCAGCCCCTGGGATCAAGAATAACTGGAGATCACAGACCCTGGACGTAGCAACTCCCAAGGACTCCCTCCACTGAATGAAAAGAAAAGGAGGAAAGATACAGCTCTTTGCTAAATTCTTTGGCCCCAAGGATATTGTCTGCATAGAGCCTGAGCTGCCAGCCTTCAGTGAGGCCCTGGGAACCGTGGGTCCAAGACCATCTATCTCCATCTTTGGATTTCAGTACTGAGATGGTTTGGAGAGATTGGGAAGGGACTTCTGCCTTGTGGGCATCTACACCTCTACCAGTGTCTGCGTGGTGGCCTGGTGGAGCTCACAGCCCAGGGGTGGTCTGTATGGTATCTGGGAACCTCTGTTGCTCCACTGGCTGGGATCCAGGGGACAGTCACCTGTAAAACACATGCCTTCCCCGGCCTTTCTATAAAAAACGCATGGTGCCACGTGGTGTCTTTTCACTTCCTGTCTGTTTTCCACATTCCCGACTTCCGCCCTGCAGAGGTTGGGTGGGGATCTGTTACAATCTGGGGAAACTCAGCACAGCACGGCTATTCCTGTCTCAGCTGGTTCCGTATGAGCTGTGTGTGGGACTGGGTCTGCATGTTACCAACAGGGCACCACACACGGACGGTATGAGAGCCACAGCACACTGTCTTTATTTCAGTCCGGTCTAAACTGAACTCTAGCAGCCGAGCTCCACTGAATGAACATTTGCTTCTCTTTCATGGTTCTCATCATGCCCTACATGAAGTTCTCTTCACTGTCACCCAGAGCAATTCCTCTAATAAGAAGATGAGAAATTCCTTACAAAGAAGAGGAATTCTCAGCTTATCTTTCAGGGTCTCACGATCTAGCTTCTCTTCATTGATAAGAAATGCCACTGAAGATTCAGATAGCAAAGATTCCTTGCTGATACACTATGCTGAAAAAGAAAAGAAAGAGCACAAATGGGTGAACGGCCTTCCAAGACACTCGGGCGTCCGTCAAGGGAGAAATATGCCTTGTGGTGGGGATCAGGGGTGTTCGGGACTCTAGGCACAAAGAGAGGGATGGTGGGATTTGGTCGTGTGTAGGAATTGGGCTGAGCGTCAGGCACCAACCTTGGGGGCAGGAGGGAGATAAGGACTCAGTACAAATCTCAGGGCTGAGTAAGAAACTTTCCACTCATCTCAAGTCAGGTCTGCACAATTTCATTTAGAAAAGATTTAGTCATAAAATAATCAGACAAATAAATGATGGATATTATTTTAAATTACCACAAAGTTTTCTAAGGACTTCGATAGCACTATGGAGATGAACGTGATCTATGGGGGGAAGGTCAAGTTGCTGAGAGAATACACCTCGCTGGTCTATCTCAGAGGCTTTATTATAGCTCTGCAGAAAGGAAACCTGAGAGACCAGGGCTGTGACATTCTCCACAGAGCCCTGCCACTTGCTGTGTGAAGCTGGAAGGAGAAGGACCACTGCAGGTGGGCTCCAAGGCCAGCTCCCTTGCTGGAGAGTTCCTTCCAGCAACTCCCCCATTGAAATGGCTGCAGATGCTTCAGGGCAGCAGCGCCACCACCTGGCCAGCCATAGCAGGGCACGTGTGCCCACCTTGGAAGTCCTGCTAACCCACTATTGATGACTGAGTAGTTGTCCAGCCTACTCCCAAGGGCATGGGGAAAGAGAAGGGAGGGAGGGAGGGAGAGAGGGAGGGAGAGCAACCTGCATGCCAGGAGGGTGGCCATAGTGAGCAGATGGCACTCCCCCTCTGGAACTGGGCAGCAGCTGGTGGCCAGGCCCAACTCTTCAACAGCGGAGCCCAAAGACTGTTTGTTGATCTGTTGGAGGTGCAGAACTGAAGGAAGAGGAGGACATCGCCAGGGCCATTCAGGACACTATGTCCTGGGATGTCATTCCCAAGGCCACTGCTTCCCTGAGATGTACCCATCATGCTCTTGGCTGTGGACGAATAGGGGCAGAGCCAGCTCTGCCATCCCCCCTTGATACAGTGTCAGCTGTAGTGGGCACTGCATTTTCAAATGCCCCCAGCATGGCCCTACATGGGCAGTCCATCCTGTACAAGTGACAGGACACACTAGAAAATGAAACACTCACCCAGGCTGTGCTTCACCTGGGCCAGCAGGTCATCTGTGATGCTCTGGGGACAATTCCTCACAGTCTGTGAAGGGTCTATGGGAAGCCAAGAGACTCTCTTCTTACTGTGGAGGCAGCCATTTTTATTTAATAATTTGTATGATTTAGACTGGTTCAGGGTCGGTGTGTCTGTCCCCTTCATCTGTGTCCATGTGTCTTTGTCCTGGGTGAGCCTGAAGGTCTCTAGGAGGGTATTCAGAAAGCTGTATCACAGTACCAGGTTTAGAGAGGCGCCGCCTTCGCCTCCCTTCTGCCCGCCGTGGGGATGACCTTTGCGAGCGTGTTGGAGCCACAGGTATTTCGCATCCTTAGCCGTGAGAGCACACACTTGCCTGATGATATAGCAGGGACCCCTGCTCTTCTTCCCCCCAACCCTGTGCAAGAAGCTGGTGATTTCCATGCATTCAGCTCCTTAGAAAAAGGTTCTATGAGTATAAATTATTAATTAGGATTGTTATCGCTATTTTGTGTTCCATGCAGATTAGTCATTCGAACCTTGTTCTCCTTAGCTGTAGAAGGAAACCGAAGAAAAGAACATGGTTTCTCTCATGAATTATCCAAGGGCTTGGTGGGTGTTATTACCATATAAGATGCAAATTGAATGTTAGTGTAGCAAAATGAAAAAAAAAATCAGTCAATGTTAACCAGATCATCAGAAGCTAGAATCTTCCAGAACACTGTTCTGTAAGGCAATGAGCTACCATCCTGCACTGATCTGCTCTTACTCACAATTGCTAGCATGAGTGCTGGAGACTCCCATACATGACCTGTAGGTCCCCATGACTCTGCATTTACATGCTGGCCTCTGAATTTGTTACTAGCATATTCTTTCCTGTTTCTTCATCTCCTATGTATTAGTCTCCTTCCTTCTGAGTATATAAACAACTTCTAAAATCAGTATTATTAAAGTATAATTGCACTGATAAACTGTATATTTAAAATATATAATTTGGCAAGTTTGGCGTGCACGTGACTGACAGGCTTTCATCGTATTCAAAGAAGAGAGTCTAGTCATTTCCTCTAAAAGTTCTGTCTCTCTGTGAATCCCCCCTTCCCTTCTTATCAATCTAACTGTACATCTGCTTGCATTTCCTAGAGTATCACACACACACACCCAGAAATAACCGGGGGTGCTGTCCTGTGGGAGTGACTTCAGTGTTATTCTCTGAATCATTTGTGTTGTGCACACACCATAGTGCAGCAGTCTGCTGATCACCTATGGGTGAATATTTGGGGATCTTCTGAACTTGGGTCACTACCCATAAGCTGAGATGAACATTTGTGTGCAAGCCTTTGCATGGACATGCTCATTTCTTTTTTTCCGAGTACTCAGCGAACATGTGACCTGAAGCAGGCCTGGCCGCTAGGGGACTCACTGGCTTTGCAGGTTCACTTGTATAAACTGAAGCTTGTGCCCATGGTCGCTGGCCCCACTCTCTGAGTGGGTGAAGGGCTTCAGACCATGGGAGCCTAGTCATCATAGCTGTCACTGCTGAAGTCCACAGAGGCATCTCCTGTCCTCATTGTCCCCGTGCCACAGACACAGGGCCAGAGTGTGGAGATGACAGTAACAGGTTAACCTCCTGTGGCCGTCTCATTGGAGGAAGCACCTAGCACAGCTGCTCCCCACCAAGAAGTCCAACTGAAAGTGCTGGGTGTGGAAACATGAAGACACCAGCCACCTTCAGAAGGGAGGAGGGGTAAGCCAAAGCCCGAGTCAGCCTTCTGCTCTTTCTCCTCTCCCCTGGGCTGAGGATAGTGAGGACTGGCCATGCTCAGACAAAGGAATCCAAGTTCGCTTCACTCTTGGCAGAGTCAGGAGCACGTGGAGCGACGAGATGGAGCTAAAGAGAACAAGTTGCCACTGCTGAATCGGAGTTCAGCAAGGTGCACCACCATGTCTGGCCAGCAGGAACTATTTTAAAAAGACAAATCTTCCTGCTGGAGAGATGGCTCAGTGGTTGAGAGCACTGGCAGTTCTTGCAGAAGAAGAAGGCGTTTGAGTCCCACATGGCAGGTAACAACTGTCTAAAACTCTAGTTCCAGGGGGCTCTGATGCCCTCTTCTGTCCTTTGTGGGTACTGCATGACACGGGTGCACTTAACATTTAGGGAAACTGCTCATATACATTAAAAAAAAAGAAGAAGAAAAAAAAAAAGCAGAAAGGGGAAAACAAATTTTTACAAGAATGGCACCCGAAGAAAAAAGCAGCTCTAAGTTCCCAGGCAGTTGGCTAGCTACCCTGGAGACACTTCTTTGGAAGAATAAAAGCATCTTAGAGCATATATGCTTTCTCTCAAACAAGGATTGCTGAGCCTAAGGCCAGGCCCGGTGCTCCAGAGTCTCACTGCAGTACATGTTAATGGGGATGGGGTAAGGACAAATGACTCTGGGGAGGAGAAACAATGGTGTCACCTGAGAGGGTTGCAGTACGCCTGGCTGTCAGGGTTCACAAGGACTGTTTTAATAACCCACGATGCATCTCTCTCTTGCACTTCTGGATGCTTCCATTTACCAGCAAGAGTGTCCAACCTTCTGACCTTCCGACACGGCCTCATCATGTACAAAGTTCATATCTGAGAACCACACAATTGAGTTAAAAGTTCCCTCCAAGCCACAAAACACTCATATTTCAAATATGTTTATAATTTTGTGTTGAGTACTTTCTTAGCTGTCCTGTGGCACAGCCGGCCTGCAGGCCTGGAGTTGGACACATCTAGGAAACAAGGGGTATTGCATATACAGAAAATGCAAAATGATCTAAGGTTTTGCACCACAGGATATATTCAGTGCCTTTGAAAGCCTAGTCCAGGATGCTTTGTGTGGGGTGCTTATGGAGGGGAAGACTAAGCCTAGCACAGTGCTGGAGGAGCAAGACTGAAGCTCTGTGGAGGGTGAGCCTGGTCTTGTCTGAAGCACCAATGACGCTTGCGCCCTAGGCAAAACACCCCGTGGATCAATCTTCACTTTTTCCTTCTCCACACAAAGTGACACCACAGAAACTGCAGTGAAAAAAGAAATCAGTGAACAGGAGCTGGGGAGATGGCTCTGTCAGTAAGGTGCTTGCTGTAAGGAAGTAAGGAAGCACAGGAACCTGACGTCTGATCCCCAGAACCCTTATAAAAAGCTGGACACACTGCTGGGGAGGTAGACACAGGCGGATCACTGGGGCTTGCTGGCCAGCTAGCAGAGCCGAATACGTAAGTTCTGGGTTCGATGAGAGACCCTGTCTCAAAAACTAAGGTGCAAAGTGATTGAGGAACATGTCTCCATTGAATCTAGCCTCCACACACATACGTGTACATGCCCATGCACATGTGTCCTCACACACATGAATGTATCACACATACACACAGTGAATACACATTAGTGATTATGGCCATTCAGTTAATATCAGCTACCATTCTCGCTGCTTGATGATGTGTTACAATGATTTCCCATGAGACAAGGGGTTCAAAAGGCATGCGGTTCGCCTCTACACAGAGGCTGCGTGGAAAGAGGCCATCGAGAGCTGCACAAGGCTGGATCATCATGTGCAGCTCTGCAGCATAGAGTGTGGGTGTCTCACTGGTGCCAGGCCCTGCGGTTCTCCTTTGTGGAGAGTGACGGTCTCCCAAGGGGCTCTGCCTTGGCAAGGGTTGAGAGACGCCAACTGTGCGTCCCTCCCAGCTGCAGGTGAGGAGCCGTGAGAGCAGCAGCTGCTGGCTTGTGAGACAAGAGGCATCACGAACGGAAACAGACTAATGACAGCAAAACAGCCAGAAGACAGAATTTATAATCAGGGAAGCCGGCATGCACGTGGGAATTTGGGTCTCCGGCCACCGCAGCAGTGAGATGGAGACTGGACGTGCAGGCTCTCCACAGACCTGTATCTGAATGAGCCAGCTTAGGGCTGGCCTTTTTTGAGTGTGGACAAATACCCAGTGGAACGGACTGGTTTTCCCAAGGGTGTCACACTCTCCCCTCTCCCCTCATGGTTGAATTCCTGCTGACCCTGCTCGATGGACTTCAGATAGACAGCCAGAGCAACCAGATCCTCAATGGCTCTTGTGATCCCCAGTGTCTCCGGCTAAATGCTTCTTTGAGCCCTCTGTAGAGCTCCGAGAGGTATTCTTTTGTGCCAATGGTACTTTCCGGAGCAGACTCATGCAGGTTTTCCACATTTTGCTTTTTACCAATCAGCACTCTCTTCTGTAATTTCAGACCAAACTTGGGAACATGCGGAAGAAAACAAAGAGAGTGAGGAGGAGGAACCACAGATGAAGCCAGGCATCCGGACTGCTTCCTGTATGAGCCTGTTAGAGAATCTGTATTGATAAACCTGATACAACAAGTTAATCCCAGGGGGAAACCTTGGCTAATGTGCTTTTTAAGCTGCAAGGCAGGCCTCCTGGAAGATCTGTTACTGCCCAGGTGACACGGGGATAGGTGTGAAGTGATATGTCTTACTTGTTTATGAGCAACCTGTTGTGTACGAACGCCATGGACAGAGTGCAGCATTGAGAATCTGTTGACTTTAGGATTTCTTCCCGGGTCCCCAGTCACCACTAGGACTTCCATGGGGGATGTTTATGGTCTTCAGCATCTCGGTCTTCACGGCCAGATCCTTAGGGCTATGATCTAGGAGCTTTGTTTTGTGATCTTCATGGCTGTTGCCTTTAGTGCTGTGGTGTTAGGGGATGTTTTCTTCAGGGCTGGGGTCTTCAGTGGTGATGTTCTCAGAGCATGTGTCCTCCCAGCTGTGGCCTTCAGAGCTGAGGTCCTCAGAGCTGTTGTCCTTAGGGAAGTGTCATCCGTATAGGGGCCCTTGGGGGCTGTCATACTCATGATCTTCAGGGTGCCGGCGCTCAGTGCATTATCCTAGGTGCAATAGTCCTTGCCTCTGTTGCCCTCCATTCTGCAATTCTCTGGCCTAACCAGACTGTGGTCTTTCTGGATGGGGTTGTTCAGGGATGTTTTTTTCAGGGATGTGGTCCTCAGGGGTATAGTCTTCCTGTCTACGGTCTTCAGAGCTGTGGTCACCGGGGCTCTTATTCTCGGGAAGTTGTCCTTAGTACAATAGTTTTCAGGGACATAGTCATGTATGTTTGTAGGTGTACAGGTACACATATGTGCAGGCCAGAAGACAACTCTGGGTGTCAGTTCTCAGCAGCAGTTTACCCATTTTTGAGATGGACGTTTCTCACTGGCTTAGAACTTGACAAAGTAGGCTAAGCTGCCTGGCCAGTGAGTGAGCCCTCGACATCCGCTTGTCTCTTTCTTCCCAGAGTTGAGATTGCAAGCACATTATGTTACCATACCTGCTTTTTAAAAAATATGTTTTTGAGATTGAACTCAGTTTTTTGTGCTTGCAAACAAACATTTTTTAACAACTGAGCCTTCCTATGTCTCAGGGCCATTGCTTCCAGGGCTGTATTCCTACAGGTTGTGATCTTCAGGTGGGCTGTCCTCAAGGTTGTGCTCCTCGGAGAGGTAGTCTCTGGGGCTGTCGTCTCAATGCCCTTGAAACATCTGTCCTGTGGTCCTCTAGGCTATCGCTTGGGGCTGTGGTCTTCATGGCTGTGGTCTTCATGACTGTGGTCTTCATGGCTGTGGTCTTCATGACTGTGGTCTTCATGATTGTGGTCTTCATGGCTGTGGTCTTCATGACTGTGGTCTTCATGATTGTGGTCTTCATGGCTGTGGTCTTCATGACTGTGGTCTTCATGGTTGTGGTCTTCATGGCTGTGGTCTTCATGACTGTGGTCTTCATGGTTGTGGTCTTCATGGCTGTGGTCTTCATGGCTGTGGTCTTCATGATTGTGGTCTTCATGGCTGTGGTCTTCATGACTGTGGTCTTCATGGCTGTGGTCTTCATGGCTGTGGTCTTCATGGCTGTGGTCTTCATGGTTGTGGTCTTCATGGCTGTGGTCTTCATGACTGTGGTCTTCATGGCTGTGGTCTTCATGGCTGTGGTCTTCATGATTGTGGTCTTCATGGCTGTGGTCTTCATGACTGTGGTCTTCATGGCTGTGGTCTTCATGGCTGTGGTCTTCATGGCTGTGGTCTTCATGGTTGTGGTCTTCATGGCTGTGGTCTTCATGGCTGTGGTCTTCATGGCTGTGGTCTTCATGGCTGTGGTCTTCATGATTGTGGTCTTCATGGCTGTGGTCTTCATGGCTGTGGTCTTCATGGCTGTGGTCTTCATGGCTGTGGTCTTCATGGCTGTGGTCGTCATGGCTGTGGTCTTCATGGCTGTGGTCTTCATGGCTGTGGTCTTCATGACTGTGGTCTTCATGGTTGTGGTCTTCATGGCTGTGGTCTTCGTGGCTGTGGTCTTCATGATTGTGGTCTTCATGGTTGTGGTCTTCATGGCTGTGGTCTTCATGGCTGTGGTCTTCAGTGTCTAGGTTCTCAGGCTCATGGTCTTCAAAATTTCAGGTCCTGGACCTTCACTGTTACGCTCCTGAAGGTTGTGGTTTTCTAGTCTACACTGTGGTCATTAGGGGACTAGTATTTGTGGTCTTGTTCTTTATGGTTCTTGCCTTCGGAGATGTAGAATTCATGGCTGTAGGTCTCACAATGGCCTCAGAGGACTAGGACTGTGGTTCCCACCTCTTCCTGGGCCCGTCCTGCTTGCTGTATACACTGGTTCTCAGTATCTTTCCACCTTCCCAGCTACAGGTAATTAAAGGGGTGTGTTATGAGCTCTCAAAAGAGAGAATTGCTACTACCTACTCTGAACCCCACACTGGACCCTGAGGCATGGTAGAGAGGCCTCTGATCTTGTAGTCTGACATCCGCATGTCTCAGAAAATAAGGAGGCTTAATGTACAGTTTAAATTCTGAGGTTAGTCTTGGCTATGCAAGGTACACAGCCTTGGTTCCAGTTCATTCATTTTTGTCTCTTTTCTTAACTCTAGTGGAGTTAAATGGAGTGTGGACCTTGGGGACTGGGAATAACCTTGAAGGAGAGCATTGTGAAATGCTCAGTGTCATCAGGACAGGCCTAGTTTGTCAGGTGTTACTTTTTATTCTCATTTTGACATGCACCTTGTGCCCAGGGCTCTAGTTTCAGTGTTTCCGATTTCTTAGTGACAGGTGCAGGAGTGAATTAGAGAAGTGTCCTTTATTGGAGGCCCCTGTGACAAGCCTCCAGATGGAGGTTCCTGGTCTGGAGGGAGGCATGGGTGAGAGCATGCCACCAGGCAGCAGACTCACCTTGCTGGTCCTGGCCCAGTCTCTGTGGTTGTCTATGGCCATGCCAGAATTCCAAACATTCTGGTAAGGCAGCCACAGGTGAGATGCTCCTGTTGAGGTTAGGGCAGGCTCCTGGCATCTCCTAGGATTCTGCTGGATGGCCCTGCTGGGTAGCCTTGGCCATATGGTAGCCAGTCAGGTCCAGCAAACGGGCAGCAGAATCTGCCTTGATGAATGGACACTTTCCATGTGGATTGTGTGCAGAACACAGGAAAGATGTGTACTGTGGATGCCATGTGGGCTCGCTGCATCTGAGTTCATGCATTTCCCAGACTCTGGAGGCTATTTCTCCTCTGTGCTGCTAACAGGTACCTGTCTGACCTTCTCTTGGTTCTGTGATGGTTCACTGAACAATTCCAAAGGTCTAGGCTCTCAGAGCAGACATTAGAGTGCAGGAGTGCAGCCTGGAGGGGGGGCGCTGCATGCAAGAGAAGAGCAGGGGTTGGCTATGCTGTTCACAGCTGCCTTCTCTCACCAAGGGCTTTTCAGCCATTGGCCCAGGTAAACCCAAATGAACTATGCCAAAAGTGCAAATGAGCCCAGGTTCCCAGACCAGTTTTTCTGCTGCAGACAGGCTGAAATGAAGATACCTTGGATGTGCTGGGTGGAATGAGACATACTATTAAGTTAATGTCACTTTTCTGGTTTTTACTACAGCTTCTAGGAAATGTGCACATGACACGGAGCTCCATTTCTTCTATGACCCTTTTGCCAGGCTATACCAGAGGTAGTGAACAGCAGAGTGGTTCTGAACTGCAGCTTGGGGTATCCTGGAGAGTCTGCACACAGGGATCCAAGTTGTGGGCCAAGCCTGGGACACTTCTCATACCAACCACTGTGTGTGTGTGTGTGTGTGTGTGTGTGTGTATGTGTGTGTGTAGTGGAGTGGTGAGGGTGTCCCAGGTTTAAATACTCCTTTCATTCAATGGAGCTACTCTCTCCTAGAGCTTTCTCCTAGAGCTCTGCAAAGTGTCTGGCTCCCAGAGCATTGCCAATTTAGAACATGGCCTTCGTATGTATAAAGGCATCAGCAAAGGGATGGAGGAAGGAAGCAACAAGGACCTCCAATACATCTCTTTCCCCTAGGAACCTTGGTTCAAGCTGAATTCACAGAAATCCTCAGAGGCTTTTCCATGCCATGCCTCATCCCCCACCCTGGCACACTTGCCCAGGCTGAGCCTCCACCCTGGACCAAGATGCCTCCAGTGTTCACTGCTAACAGCCTTTGCTCCAAGATGGTGCTCTGGAGTATATCTTGGGCCCCCCACTGTACTGGTATTCTCTAAAACCAGGAGCCATGAGTGAGTCTGATCTGGGCCCTCAGTGGAAGACTGGTGTTGCCCAGTTCATGGCCTCTGACAAACTGACTGGAATCAATTCCCAGAGCCTGTCTTTTCTTTCTGAGCTGTGGTAGCTGCAGTGTCTACAGGGCATGAGGGCTCTTGGAGGACATCGCCCCTGCTCACTGGATCTCTGAACCCAGGGCTGTGGCCTCAGATGTGGCACATGGTCAGTGCTATCAAGACAGTGAATGAGAAGATGGATCAGAAAGAACTGGACTCTATCACTGTGTTAGAGACACCTAAGGCTTTAAAGAGTCAGTGCCTCATTGTGGACTGCCCTGTGCAAGGCATTGTGGATGGGGCAGCTAGTTAGATGCTTATGAGGGCCTTCAATTTCCAGCTCCAACATGATTCAGCAGAACATAGCCACTACCAAAGACACAGGGTCTTTGAGCATGCCTGATGTTCTGGCCTGTTAGCACAGGGACAGTCTTCACAGTCTGCATAAGTCTGAGTGTGTGTATTGGGCAGCTTCTCTCAAGAAACAGCACCAATAGAACACACATACACACACACATACACACTCACATAGTAAATGTGGCCACCTGCTCTCTGGAGAGTCTGGGAACCTTGCAGATGCTCAGTACAAGAAGCTTGATGTCTCAGGAGTCCCAAGGCAGTGTTGAAAGACTGGAAGCTTCCTGGAGAGTTGCTGGTGTTGAGTATAAATTGAAAGGTCAGAGGAGTTGAAGTCTGATATCAGCAGAGGATGGAAGGACAAATGGACAGATGGATGGGTGGATGGATGGATGGATGGGTGGATGGAGTCTGATGTGAGCAGAGGATGGATGGATTGATGGATGGAGTCTGATGTGAGCAGAGGATGGATGGATGGATGGAGTCTGATGTGAGCAGAGGATGGATGGATAGATGGGTAGATGGATGGATGGGTGGAGTCTGATATCAGCAGAGGATGGATGGACAAATGAACAGATGTATGTATGTATGTATGTATGTATGTATGTATGTATGTAATCTGATGTCAGCAGAGGATGGGTGGACAAATGGACATATGGATGGGTAGATGGATAGATGGATGGATGGAGTCTGATGTGAGTAGAGGATGGATGGATGGGTGGATGGATAGATGGATGGGTAGATGGGTAGATGGATAGATGGAGTCTGATATCAGCAGAGGATGGATGGACAAATGGACAGATGGATGTATGGATGGATAGATGGATGGATGGAGTCTGATGTCAGCAGAGGATGGATGGATGGATGGATGGATGGAGTCTGATGTCAGCAGTGCTAGATGCACTTGCTCAGGATGAAGAGAAGATGAGCAGTTGTATTCTGCTTTTTCCTCAGAACTCTTTGTATCTGGGCTGCCTGTGATAAAATGTCAGACACACACTGAGGGTGAATCTTGGTTTATCCGCTCTTGAAATGCTCACTTAGTATCCAGGGTGTGTTTCCTAGGTGATTCTAAATCCTATCAGGTTGACAAGACCAACCATCACAGTGTGTGAGTGCTACTGTATACAGCTACATGCCTGATGCGTATGTGGATGTGTGTGTGTAAATGTGGAGAATCTTCAGCATGGGATTCTGTCATCCCCACTGGTTCCCTGGGGTGTTAATTCCCAGCCTCTCTTGGGACACAGAAGAGCTGTTTCTGGGTTTTCCGTGGGGTGAGGTCAGGAGAGCTGCTTGCTGGTTCTGTAGTGGCATGAGTGGTCTGGCTCCATGTCACTAATTGCACTGTATGAACAAGTACTGCGTTCAAGGCGGAATCCTGGTGTTTGCATAGACACACCCCTCTGTGAGACTGCTGCTGGTCTGAACTTGTCCTTGACCTTCAGGTCAGATTCTCTCTTTGAATGCACTGCCATTGATTTTAGCACCTTGTCTTCCCGGTTGCAATGCTGGTGTCCCCAGGGAAGATACTGGAAGATCTGGGGTTCCAAGTTTCATGTCCTGCAGTTGTGGAGCAAATTCAAGAATCATTTGAAAGAGAGATTGATATCATATCCCTGACACCGAGAGGAACCAAAGCATGCATACAAATGAACCAGGAATGGATTTATAGTTTCCTCTTAAATGTTACCTTTAAAATGTTCAGAAATGAATGTAAGCTCTCAGAATGGAAAATAGTGGAAGAGAATGAGGGGCATTTCCTTCTTTTTAACGTATTCATTCATCACTGTATCAATCTTATAGGCTCCATCTGCATCTACACATAGATCTTTCATACAAATGCATCTATGTAGGCATGTAAAGACATGGAACAGTAAATGCAAAGCCCAGAGCTTGCCTCTGTTTGGTTGTCCACCATTTGGAGACCGTGGCCTGTGACATGTCTTGGCTTCCTGCTCCTGTCTGTCTCTCACGCACTGCGTTTTGGCTTTTCATCGCCTCCGTCTAGGTTATTGCTCTTGTCAAACGATATTAAGAGCCTCCACGTTGCTATTCTGCATGTATGTTCCAAGCTGGCAATAGCAAGTTGAAATGGCTGCAGTTAAGCTCTGTGCCTGTCAAAGTCTGTACTCCAGTGCTGCTGTCAACACATCTGAAGAGAAACAGCATTCACTACCATGGTCTCCGACTAGTGCGGTTGTGAATGGTGGGGGTTGGGGTGGGGGTGTTGCTGGCTACTGTTGCAAGTCTTAAAGATCAGGTTAAGGTTCAGACCAGCCCTGACACTCCAAGGCTTCTGCTTTCCTTGGCTCAGCTCATGGTTCTAGTTTATGACCCAAAAGGATACATGGAAGAAGATGACATGTTCAAAAGTCCAGAGAAGGTGGTGCCAAGCTGAGGGGGTAGGAGGCTGCTGGAAGCCCTGGCCCATGTCACCATCCTGAGATGCCTTGGGTACCGCTGCCCGGCCAGGTTTCCATGAGCAGACCCCTATTCTCACCCACCAAGGGCCAGACATCCCCCCTGGCCCTCAGGTAGTAACTTCACTTTCCAAACACCTCCCAGCAGGCCTGATACAAGGCTTAGGGGAGGTACAAGCCAGAACCCTCCAGAATAGGCAAGAACGGGCCACCAGCTCACAGGGTGGCACACTGGACAGTAAGTTCCAAGGACCAGCTTGGTCTAGACTTGGGGTCTTGCCTGCTGCCCAAGGTGTGATGGGATCTGGACCCCCAGGGAAAATTTGAATGAGAAGCTGTGCTCCATCCATTACCTGGAGGAGTCATATGGACTCCCAACAGCCCTTGAGATGACATGCAGAGCGCTCAGGTTTTCTCAGACTGCCCACGTGGGGGTGCAGGTGTGTTCTGTCACTCAGCTGAGGTATGGGTGGTGGGTAGTTTTTTCGGTGACTTGGGTGCAAGGGCTCAGGGGCCCCTGCAGGTGGGAGCTTCTTGTTCTGTTGCCTTCTTTGCTGGCTCCTCCATGCTTTCTGTTCTGGTATGGTTTGGAAGAGAGATGCACTCATCTACTGACGGATGTGGCAAAGGCAAATGAGCTATATTCTCTACAGACCAGAGCCTTGGGCTCAGCGCTTTCCAGAAAAGGGCCCATGGTGCCACTGTAGGCAGATTGTCTATGCTCACAGTTGTAGTTGGCTGGTATCTGTTTAGATTACTGGCCAAAAGCCGGTGGTGCAGAAGGATATCATATATGTAAAACCACAACTCATCCCTCAGCGTGGCCAGTGGGCTCACCCTGCATGTGCATTTAAATCAAAGTCTGCATTTGTTACTTTTCTTGTTGCTGTGACAAAATGTAAATCAAAAGCAGCTCAAGGGAGGAAGGATTTATTTTGGAGTTAGAGAATGAAGGCATGGTGGGGGGGGGCAGGAGTGTGAGGCTTCCTGCTCACACCAGGGCAGGTTAGGAGCAGAGATGAGAGAATAGGGACTGGGCTATAAACCTCATGGCCTGCCCCCCCAACCAAGCCACATCCTCTAGCAAGGGTCCACTGTGTAAAGGTTCTACCACCTCCCCTAAAAGTGCCATCAGCTGGGGACTAAGTGTCCCAACACATGAACCTGTGTGTGCGGGGGGGGGGGCATTTGCTTACAAACTATAAAAATGTCTCAAAGTACTGATTGTCATACAGATTGTGTTGGATTTACAAATCCATTGATTGCAGTTGAAAGTATGGTCTGATTTTTTAGGATACTATACAACATATTGTTACCATTCATTGACATCAGGCACTCAATGGGGAACCCAAAACTACGGCATCCACTTCAGCACATCTGTGCCTTTCTGTATTTAAGGTGACTGGCCGGTGTGAAAAGAAAATGCACCCTCTTTTTTGGGCTGGAGAGATGGCTTAGAGGTTAAGAGAGCCACCAACTGCTCTTGGAGAGGACCAGGGCTCAATCCCCAGCACCCACATGGTGGCTGAGAACCATCTTTAACTCCAGTTCCAGGGGAATCCGACACCCTCTTCTGACCTCTGCGACATTGCCCGACATGGGTACACAAACCTACATGCAGACAGTACATTCATACATGTAAAAAATAAATAAAAATTGAAAAAATAAAGAAAATGCACCCTCACCCAGCCCAACCCTCAGTGTCACAGTATGGGACCAGAAAGAACAAGTCACTTCAGCTGAGGGTTGCCAGCATGCACTCCACACACAGTGGCTCTTTTTTGGACCAAGTTCCCCCATTCCGTGACCTAGGACCCAATGACCATTCCTGCTTCGGACTGCATACAACTGTACACCGGGAAACCAACCTCCTATAAGGCAGGAGAAGGGAGAGTGTGTAGTCTGAGATGAGTAGCTGCTGGGAGCCCAGGGTGAGGTGTACTTCTGAGAAGAATTCGGGTCTCCCAAGAGGGCTGAGCTCTAGTCACAGGAAGCAGCAGCTTCCCTTGATTCCCCAGCCCGGAAATGGTCTTTTGGAAGTTCATTTCACAGATCACAGGGTTGGGGCTCCAGATTGGTCAGGAGGTGTCTTGGGCTTTGCGGCTTCTTATCTGTCTGGAGAAGCAGTAGCTTGTGTGATCACACACACACACACACACACACACACACACACACACACACACACACACAGTGCACTCACCTGCGTGGGTGGTTTGAGGGGAGGCTAACATTGTGGAGAAGGATATAAGGTCCCAAGCCCTGCATATTTCTGGCTGACGTGCCATTGCTGAGGCTACACACCCAATCTGGTTCTACATGAGCAGCCCACCATGCTGGCATGTGGTGGACAGCTCATGAATCCCCCGTGCTCGTGGTGGCTGATCTCTGCTTATCCAGTTCTGTGCTAGGCTGATGCTCAGGTCTGGTCCTAAGCACTGCCAGGAAGGAAGATTGTGCATGGCTGGCTCTTCAGGACACCCCTGCTGCTGTCCTTCCTGCCAGGGGAGCTGCCCCACGTCGAGGAGAACCTTGAGCTCTCCAGTAAGCCCCTTGTCACGTCCAGGCTCTGCCATAACCTCAACAGATCTTTTCTGAGTGAGCATCTTGATAACAGTAGCCTCCTCCAGGCTAGTGCATGTGATAAGCCCAGCCATGGGCCACGGAGAGTTCTGTCACCAGGCCATACCTGCCATGGTGCCCAGCGTCACCACAGGTGCCTGGTGATATGGCTTTAGTAGGAGTGTGTGTCTATCTGCTCCAAAGTCAGCCTGGCCATGGTATGGTGAAGATTCCTGTATCCCAAGCTTAGATAACCTGGAATTGGATGGATTATTGTTTGATCCTACTTTCTCTACTGTCCTCCAGAGAGCTGGCTGCCCCTTGACTGCATCTCAGCTGCTCACCTGACCCTCAGCAGCAATCCTGTCCCTCCCAAGATGGCAATGCCTGTCACCTATTTCCTGACCCCTTGTCTTCTCTCTTGCCCGACTCTGGGAAAACCACAAACTTTCAGCCAGATAATGGTACAAAGTCTGCTATTATTTTTCATTTAAAATATTTATTTATTTTAGGATTATTTTATGCGTATGAGTGTTTTGCCCGCACATATGTAAGCACACCTGTGTTATGAAATTCCTCTGTCATAAAATGCCTGTGGAGATCAGAAGAGGGTGTCGGATCCCTGCAACTGGAGTTACAGATGGTTGTTAGTTGCCATGTGAATGCTGGAAACTGAACCTGGGTCTTCTGCAGGAGCAGCCTGTGCGCTTGACTGCTGAGCCATCTCTCCAGCCCCTCATTTTTCATTTTAATTGTAAAAGATTTATATCTGTTATGAAGCTAACTAATTCAGTTATTTGGATGGGCATCCCAGTAGAGAGTTTGCAGGCAGAGAGAATATTGATTCTCTAGCAAGATATATAGCCAGGGAATTTTGGAAATAAAAGATTCTTACATGATGGCGTTGTTAAGGTGATTGCCTTTCAAATATCATCTGTATTGGGAATTAATGACATAATATGTAATTTGGAGGAACTAGTTAATTTGATAGAATCATTTTGTCAGAATTTCTAGGAAAATAACGCTTTAAATCTTTTTAAATGATCAAAACACTTTAAAATATTTGAGAAATGTCCAGCTGTGTGAAGATTGCTGTACGAAATTAGGCTGGCCCATTTTTTCCTCTATCACTTATGAGCACGTGCATTCACACACACCTACACCCCATTGGGCTTACCACAGTCCCAAGGATGCTATTAAAAGCACAAAGTCAGAAGTGAATTATATGACAGTGATTTTTGTCACACACCACACTTCGTGTTGCTGATCCTACAAGGTCAAGTATGCATCTGTGACCGTCGTCTCTGCCTTCAGATGGAGAAGTAGAAACTTCTTAGCTGGGTGTGGTGGCTCATGCCTGCAATGTGGGCTGAGGCAAGGGGATTGCTTTGAGTCTGAGGCTAGCCTGAGTTAGAAAGTATGTTCCAGGTTAGCCTGGACTGCACGAGACCTAGCTGCCTACCCCCACCCCCCAGCCCCTGGACCCCTCTGAAAAGTCAGAAATTTCCAGATTGATGGAATGGATGGAATTTCACTTCCTATTATTTTATCTTCACAGGTGTTACTGAATCCTACCCCGAAAGGTCCTCCTTTCTCACACAGAGCACTCACTTTTCAAGGGAGTGTTTCCCCAGTTTGGCGGTTTCTAAGATTATCTGAACTATCATTGAGGGACAGAGGCTGCTGCTGCTGCAGGTGCAGGGGGAATTAGACCAGACAGGTGGCATGCTTACCTGCTGCTGTGTGCTGGGGAACTGCAGCGAGACAGCCACCCTCATTCCATTTCCAGCCCTCACTGCTGCACAGTCCCTTGGTTGAACTGAGCTACTTCGAGCTAACACCCCCTGGAGGGCATTTACAGCTCTGCTAGTTTACCAGGCTGGCTTGTCTATCACTATATCATGTTTCAACTGCAGAGAGGCAGTTGCTGGTTTTCAGATACAGAGAGCAGCTGTACCTGGTCCTGGGCAAAGCAGGAAAACCTGTCATGTTAACTGAGAGCATTATCCCCAAAGTATCTCCTAGGACCACAAACAGCCTGCTGGGCTTTGTCACTGAGTCCTGAGGGCCTTCAGGGTTGGTAGATGCTCTGTTGACATTACACTCATAATTTATAAACTGTTTCTATTTTGCACAGGATGCCAGCTATCAGAAAAATTCTGAAGAATGAAAGTTGGAACACTTGTTGCTCATTGTGAATTGAAGTCACCGAGTTGAAGGCGCTTCTGCAGGGGGAAGGCCTACTCAAGAGTGCAGAGGATAATTAGGATGTGGTAAATCAACCCTTGGTATCTGCTGCTGTATGAGCATAGAACCGTCCAGATATAATGGGCTGTTACAGCCTGGCTTTGCTGTAGCTTGATGATGATTATAGGAGAATATAAAAGTTTATATACATGTATTTTCTTGAAATAGGAAACTATAATGTATCATGTCGAAATTATTTTGACTTATAATAGAGCTATGGAGACGCCAAATAACGACATGTCTTAACGAAATGAGAGGCTAGTTTCTGATGATAAGAAGTTTGGGAACAAGCCATCAGCAGCTCAAGGCTGATGTGGTAGGTCCACAACATCCCCATCTCTTTTCTTCTTTCTGTACTGCTGTACCCATACGTGCTTGTTTTTGTGCCTCACGGTCATGAAATGGCTGCAGTCTTCGCAGGGAGCTGGGCCAGCTGTTGCCTGTGTCTACTGGTGAGCCGGCCCCAACTGCCCATCTATCCTGTCTATAATGAAGATTGCAGCTCTACGGCCCATGCCACGCCCACTATCTATACTGGGAAATTTGTCCTTTCACTCAGCAGTCGGTGACTTTGAACTCTAATGGGCTTCTAAATGACACAGAAGCCTCTGAGCCATCGAGACAAGTCCTGTGCCTTCTCTCACATGCAGAAATATCTTGAGAATGGCTGTAAGACATGACACAGGGCCATGGTGTAGGGCTGTCTAGGTGAGAAATGTTTGGACCTAAGGGTGGCAGAGCTAAGGACGTACGTGTGTTCTGGGGGTGTGGCAGGAGCGGCAGAGTGCATTCATGGGGTTCGTGATGTGCTCTGAGGACAACAGGAGGATACTAGCCCCTTCTGCTGATGTGCTCATGGGACTAGAATCTACCCTGTTTCTGGGACCTATGTCCCTAGCTGGGGGCATGCTACACCTTCTGATGGCTGACTAGTGAGCTCAGTTTCATCAGCCAGCACCTCTAATACTTGTTGTCATCCTCAAATTGGCTCCCCTTCCCAAACTAACACAATCTGCTCCTCTCATCCCTTGTCACCACCCTGCTTTATAGCTGCTTACATGATTAAAAGGATGGGGACTCAGCTTGGGAGCCTTCTGTGTGGTCTCATAAATTATTAATGGATTTGGAAAGGAAACATGAAATCAGAGCACTCCTGCATGCTTAGGCCTGTGTGGACCTGTGTGCGGAGGGGTCTGCTGCAGTGTTGGCTGGGGTGTGGCCGGGGAACAGTATGGAACCAGCTCCTCAGCTCGGCAGCTGGTGGGAGACACTGGATCCTGAGGCCATTCCGCATGTCACAGGTGACGTGGAGGCTCCTGGGATCAAGCTCTCTAATCTCACGTGGGTGTCCGCACTGGTTGGTCCTCCTACAGGATCTTCGAAGGCTCTTCTCAGCCAAGTTCCTTTGAGAATCCACAGGTGACTGAGAGTCACCTCTCTCAAAGGAACTTTCATCAAAACTCATGTTTTGATGAAGCCAAGCCTGTTTCAGCCCCTCTAATGCTATTGCATCATTAGGGACACGCTGCTTGTTCCTTTTGAGTGGCACTTGGATGGCCTCAGGCCATGATCAGAGCTTCTTGTGATCGTCCTAGTACATGAGACTCCTAAGACCTGGACTCTGTTTACAGCTGCAGGACTTCCAGCTTGATGAAAAGGACCTGAAGGTGACTTTTCAAAGAAGTTTCTAGTCTTGATGTTGCCTACTTAAAGACAGGAGCTTTTGAGAGACTTGTGATTTGGGGTTACAGCCTAACTAAAAAGCAGGGGTGCACCTGGCGAGGTGCTCAGGGTGGTCTTGGAGCCTCTGTAGAGAGTGGACCTCACAGAGGCCTTTTGTTTCCTGGCAGAACTGAGTCTTCCTGCTACACTCGTGCCAGCCTGTCCTGCAGCTGTCTGCAGAGGGCCCGATGTGGGATTGACTACTTAAATACTTCATCAATCAATGCTCCCTCGATGGGCGGCCTGGTGATTGGTGGGAATGCCATCATCCATCTTCCCCTCTATGGTCTCTGTTCAGGGTAGCTAGCTCCAATTGCTCTCTCGCTCTTGTTGCTGGTGCTGGGCTACACTGAGGCAGTCTGGGTAGCCCGATCTGGTGGCAGAGCCAGCAACAGCCTGTTAAAACTGATTTCATTTCCAGTGTCAGAGTGCAGGGAAGGACCCTGTGAAGACGTGCAGCCACTGCATCACCTGAGGCCGGACCCAGGTGGGCAACGGGCAAGGGCAGCCTTCAGAGAGAGGCTGGAAGTACCCACAGGACTGCATTTGCCCAACAGTCAGAGCTGTGTCTTGTAAGGGAAACAGTCAACCCCACAACTCAAACATGGGTCGGGAGGAAAGGAAGAGTACAAATACAGAAGTTACAGGAAAGCAAAGCTGTAGACATGAATACATGGGAGGTGGGGAAACTGAGGCTCAGGGGGCCCATGATTCAGATGAGCTGCTAGGATAAAATCCACAGGAACTCTGGGCCTGTGACTTGCACGAGGCTGGTGGGAGCTTCCCTGGTGGTCTTCGAAGCGTCTCCTCGGCCAGGCTTCATATGCTCACATGCCGAGGCTGCCAAGGCTTTGTGTGAGCAGGAGGCATGTGCTGCAATGCCACCCTCACTGACCCCAGCAAGTCCAGCTGAGGCTCCAGAAAGGGTCAGAGGGCCAATATGCCAGCCTGCGAGGGAGGGTATGTGTTTTTACATGGTATGTTGAGTCCACTGAGTTTATGCAGACCTCGGTCACCTGCTGACTGCAGAGTGTATTGCCAGGAAGAGGTCACTTGTGCCCAGCCTTGGGATTAAAGCTGAACATGGCTCTGTGGAAAGGAAAATGATGAGATGAGTCCCTTTTTTGAGAGAGGAGTCTGTCTGGTTGTTCTGATCGTCTTTGGGACTCTGGTGGCAATGGGAGGCATGGGTACCACTTTCTATGAGTGTCACCTGTTGGCAAGGACTTCCCAGGGTCAGTTTTTACCTCATCTCTTCTGCAAACTTTACAATGGGGCTTGCAGCCTTTGAGTCACCTGTTCTCCACACCTGAGGGCAGGGTCCACCATCACACATCACCCGACTGCATGAGCTTCCCGAACCATTAACTCAAAGCCTTTGGGACAGTGATGAATGCTGTCTTTATTTCGTGAGCACATACTTATGGGCAATCCCATTTGGGGGACATTTGGTTTGGAAGAGGATGCTACTCACTGTCATATAACAATGGGATTTTCAGAAGGTTCATCCCTTGTCCTTCAACCTTTTGTTCATGGTGTGCCTCCCCTGCCTTGAGAAAATGTGCTCATAGGAGCTGATGACTCCAAAAGGTAGCATAGGGCTGTGGTTCAGGTGAGCTGAACTGCGTGTGTGTGTGTGTGTGCGTGTGTGTGTGTGCACGCGCACGTGCGCTAAACTTTTCAGTTAAATGAATTTGAATAAATGGATGGATTGTGGTAGTCTGTTGTCTTGACCTCAGCCAGCTGCTTCACAGCCTGGAGGAGCCAAGCACTATGTCACTTGGTAAGTGTTTTGAGCTCCTAAATTCTCTTCTACTCTGCTCCATTCTAGACTGTTCTCTTCATGTGCAAGTGCTAAGACAGTAATATTTTCATTCTGAGAAGATTCAGATTGCTGACATTACATGGTTTTTGATACAAAATGGCATGCTTAACATTTTAGTATGATGCCAAAAAGAATCGGAAAGTCTCTCATGCTCAGGTGGCTGGATTTTGGTAAGTGACCACTCAGTGTCTTGGGGTGGTCAGCTCAGTCCAGTATGTGTGTGGGCACCTGGAAGTATGGGAAACAGGAGCACAGGCAGGTTCTTTCTTCCATGTGGGTGTTGGTTATACATCTACTTGAGGGCTTCCTACTTTTAATCCTTGTTTCACTTGAGCCTTATTGCCCTTTGGATCAGGCAGGGAACACAGGACCCAAGTGAACTGACACAGGACCCAAGTGAACAGTTCTAGATAGGACTGGCCTGCACATGCTACTTTCATGAATGTTTCTGTTTTGCAAGAAAGTAGCAGTTTAAATGCTCCACGCACTTTAAGACAATGGCCTGGTTTCCATGCTGTGCCCATGCTTATGACCTGGTGAGGCTCTGGTCCTTCTGGCCTGTTTCTCCACCTTGTGTCTTGGCTGCTATGGTGATGGATGTATTATGTCTATGACTAGCAAAAATGACTTTTTCCAAAACCCTATAACATAACCTTTTGGATGAGGATGGACACAGAGTTTTAGATGAATGCAAGAGGTGGCATTGTGGTGATGGGCATACTTTAGTTTTGCAAAGCACATGGGAGAAGAGTTGGCCTCTGCTAACAGGGAAGAGACTTAGTTAGCAGAGAGCACATGGTGGCAATGTGCTCTGTGACAGAAGTCTTCTGTGACATGGGAGGAGATGCTCAGGTCTGTGGGACACCTGGACACTTAATTTGCATACACAGCGTTACTGAATGAAGAGATATTTCGGATGCTGTCATTCCCAAGTATCTCATCCTTCTCCCAGAGCTTCATAAGTCTTAGTTCTGTGTGACAGTTTCATTGAGCCCTGTGCCAACATTTGGAGGCTGGCCTTACACTACTACCAACTCAGACAGATGAACTCACCAGCCTCTGGCCTCACTCTGGGGACACTGGGAGTTCATGATGCTGAGCCCTGGCTTCCTCTAAGTCTCCTCCAGTTCCCTGCTAGCCACGCACATGGCCTCAGCCCCCAACCATGAGTGTCACTACCCCAGTCTCTGCAACCCCCTACCAGCAGGTCATCCCTCCACTTAAGGCTGCCTCAGCTCACCGTGGAACACACCCCTGACCCCACCTGGTTCCCCAGCTGCCCCCTCATCTCCAGCAACCTCACTGGCCTAGCACACCCTTAGGAGCCACCCAGGTGTGGCTCTGCTCTGACTCCTGTCACTGTCACTGTCCCTAGACTCAGGCTTACCAGGGACTCCCACCCTTCTATGACTCAATTCTCCTTGAACTTCAGAGCTAGTATCCTCTCACCAAGGCTCCAGTGACAGTTTTTGTGACACCCTTCCATCCTCTCCTTCTGCCCCTCTGCCCCTCAGCTCACTATCTTCTCTCCCACAGCCAACTGACTGCCGAGCAGTCCTGTCTGAGTTTGTCAGTTTTCTATCCTGCCCGGCTCCTCGTCCTCTCTCTTCTTGGCCTCTCTGCTCTTTGGCTTCTTCCCAACAGCTCTGTCTCCACAGGACCTTTCTTACAGCTCCATGTGAATCATGTGATTGCTTGGTTTGGGAACCTTACTGGCTCCCTTCTACTAGAATAGCCCATAGCCTCCCATGTCCTATGTTTCAGTGGGTATCCTTCATCATTCTCCAGGGCACAGTTTGTATTCGTAGGCCACTCTGATCTGCCTGCCAGGCTTCTGGACGAGCTCTACTACCGTCTCACACAGAGGCAGGTTCTGAGACAATTGCTGGTTCTCGGATTGGTGTTTACCTCAGATTCGTATGTCACTCTGCTGTATACTCCAGGGTTGGGTTCCAGGAAGTGATGTTGAGCTGATGAACCCCAGTGCAGTTGCAGATCCTAGAGAGTTGGACCGCAGGAGGCTTTGGGTTCTTGCTCATAGCTTAAGATGAAGAAACAGCGGTTCACAGTGGAACATGCACTCACAGAGCTTCACATTCACAGCTGTGGACACTAAGATCCCGAGACAGATAACTCTGCCTGAGGACAGGCCAGTTATCAAGATGCAGAGTGAACGACCAGGAGCAAAGGGGTTCTTGAGTTGGCCACAGGGGACAGCTAATGCCACTTCAAACTAGGCTGTCAGGTGTTTTTAAAGATCAAGATTTGCCTCTTTCCCAGGATATGTTGGCTCAGTATGTGACAAGGCGGTGTGCCATGCTATCACTCAGACCCTTAGTTACCAAATTTGCACACTTCCGGTCAGAGATGGTGTTCTTAGGATGCCTCTGCTCCTGCCAGGGATTCAGGAGGATGCAGTTCACAGCCGTCCACAATGCCAACTGCCCTGGCTGCTTCTGTGGAGCACTGTGCATCTCCCACAGAGTGACACAGAGCTGAGTCAGCCATGCACTGGTTAGCCCTTTCCACGCAGAGCAATGCCAGGGACAGGACTCCGCAGTCAAGGCTTGTAGTTCTCCGCCTCTACTCAGGGCCCATGTCTCATGTTCCCTAAACCTTTGTTTCATGGTGGTGGGCATGAAACCCAGGGTTGGTGAGTGCTTGCTGAGTGCTGCCACAGGTCTACACACCAGACTTCCTTCTGTGTTTTGGGACCAGGTTTCTCTAAGATGCCAAAGCAGGCCTTGAACTTGCCATCCTCCTGCCTCGGCTTCCTGTGTAGCTGAGATGACACTCCAGTGCACGTGCTTTGTGTTTCCTCTACATTTTGATCACTTGATTTGCAACAAATTTCCCAGAATAATCCCTTTTCATTTCAAAATATTTTTCTACATTTATTTTAAAAGAGTAACGACAAGTGACAAAAATGTCATTGAAAAAATTAAGTTTATTTTCTTGGCGTTCTGGTTATTATGACTTCATTTTCACCAGTGCTTAGCAGACAGCAGTGTAACTGCTAATTTTAACAGTAAAATTTACAGTTTTAAACAATTTTTATGATGCCCAGATTCATCAGCTTGACAAGTCTACTGTTAAAGTAACTGTTTAAGCACTATATTTACAGTTCAAAGCATTCTTTGTCACTGCTAAATTGACTCATTTCAACTACTATTTATTGTCAAAAACATTTTTTAAAAAATGATGGAGGGAGGATATAGTTCCTATAAGTTTTTAAATGATCACTCAAATTGCATTGCATAGAAATGCTGTATTTTAACCATTACTATTAAAAAGTGGGAAAACATGTTTTACCTCTACAGAGAAAGCTATTAAATTGATTTACAGTGAAATGGAGAATTTACAAAGTGTGCCTGGTCTCCCAGAGGTGAGGCACCCGGCCTGAGGCTTCCCTCAGCTTTAGGCTTGGGAATGTGGTATCTTTGTATTCTTTTCATACACATGGATTCACCTTGAAAGAAGAAACTAGCTATAAAAATTAACCCCATTGATAATGAATGCCACACATTAAGCATTGCTATCTCATTGAGAAGATCACATTTAATTCACAGTGACGCTATTCTGTTCATGTAGGAAGAGAGCTATTTGAAACACTTTTTTAAAAGCTAAATTCAAGGCAGTGACATCTTTGGTTATAGGAGATGTGTATATAGCCACAACTGATACATCTACAATGTAACCCATACAACTAAGACTCAGGGAATATCCTGAAAAAGAAGGCAGAAAGATTGCAAACACCAGAGGAACAGGATGCTTGCTGCTAGACAACACATTCTAGATGTGATACGGAAGCCATGCCCATAAAACCTCTACAAGATTGTTGCCCAACAAAACCTGCAAATAATGCCAAAGCAGATGGGGGATAGGACACAGTTCCCACCTCTAGATCAAGAGCTACAGGCAATCAATGGAGGAAAAATTAATTTTCTTCAGGGACAAGCTCCTGAGAGATTATCTAATCCCAAGTGGTCAGCTCTCCACACATACACACATCAACACCACTAAATGGACTTAATGGACTCAGTTCTATCATCTATCTATCTATGTATCTATCTATGTATCTATCTATCTCCTATCTATCTATCATCTATCTATTATCATCTATCTACTATCTATCATCTATCTATCTACTATCTACTTTCTATCTGTCTACTATCTATCTGTCTGTGTGTTTGTGTGTATGTAACAGTAATAATCAAGGAAGAAGACCAGAAATTGAGATGGGGGACATGAGAGCCTGTAGAGAGGGAACTGGGAGGAGTAGAAATTATGTAAATACAGTACTCACATATGAAATTCTCAAAAATGAAAATTTATACAAAAACAAAATGTCTAGATATTTATTTCCTGCTTAGGGCACTTTTCTTCTCTGGCACTTTGGTCGATATCCTTTTTTTTTGAACAGCTTTTAATGAATTTCTAAACAATCTTTTCCAGGGGTTCCTTCTCAACTGTCTATTGGTTGTCACCATTCCATGAGGTTTTACAGCAGATGCAAAGTCACTGAACAGCAAGGTCGGCAAATGTGCAGTTGATAGGATGGAGTGTTCTTCACTGTCATGCTGAGTGGGGTGGATGTGTCTCCCAGCACTCTTACACTCTGAGAGGTAAACTGAAGCATGTGACTGGCAGGACTTCTGTGCATCTGGACACTTCCCTGGGTGTCCTACCTGCTCAGCTGGCCCTTTCATTTCCTCCTTCACACTCCTTAGACTGCAGCAGAGGGGCCCTTTAGAGATACCCCCTCTTTCTCCATCCTGTGGCAGGAAAGATGGCAGCTGGTTCACCCTTTGGGTGTCATCATTCTGCAAATATGTATGTTAGACTCTATGCCAGCTTGCACAGGAGCAGGAGGGCATGCAGCACATGGGGAGATGGAAAAAAACGTGATGCCTGTGTAAGGGCATGGGTGCAGATGCAGGAAGAGACACTTGGGCATGGAGAAGGCCAGTAGGAAGTGCAGAGATAGGGTTCAGAAGAGAAACACCCATTAAGAGAATGCAGCTTCTAGGGGTGGGGGTGCAAATGATGTTCCTATCAGCAAACTCTTGGTCACAAGGTTCCTGGTCAGAGATCTGAGTTTGTATCATGTATTTTGATGGTGTGAACCATCAGCCAGATCAAATTTTAGTTTAAAAACTAAACCATAGGCCAGAGCTATTTGCTTGGTTCATCGGGGGTTATAGAGGGTGATCATTTGACTGAGGGAGAAGGTGCATTGGTTTTACTTCTATCTTGGGGCCCTTCATACACCTTAGCATCTCTGGTTCTTCTACACCTAACAAATTTTTAAAAGTATTTATTATTTTTATTTCATGTGTATGAGTGTATTGCCTGGATGCATGCAAGTGTACCCATGTCATTCAGTGCCCACGGAGTCAGAAGGAGGCATCGGATTCCCCTTGAGCTGGAGTTACAGATGGTTGTTAGCAGCCATGCAGGTGCTGGGAATCACAGCTGGGTCCTCTGCAAGAGAAGCTGGCACTCTTCAGCACCGAGCCATCTCTCCGGCCCTTTCACCTGGCAACTTGAGGCACCATCACACTCACTCGCGTGGTTCAGCTTCATTCTCTGCGGCACCTCATCTTCTCACCTCCTTTCCTTTCTCCACATTGTCTCTACTCCCAGGGCCCACATTTCTGCTGCCTGCCTCCCTGTCCCCCTTTTCTGAAGGCATTGTGGCCTCTCTCCAGCAGGACCCTGCCCACGGTGGCTGCATGCTTCACACCCTCTCAGCACTGAGTTCTGCATGCATTTGGCTGGGTGAGGATGGTTTCTGGGGAGGAAGCTTCATTTCAGGGAAGCAGCTTTTAGTAGCTTACGGAACTCTCACACCTACCTGCCATGAATTCACGGCCAGGACCAAGGGTTGTTCTTGTTTCCAGTTACATCCCAGTGCACTAACAGAGGAATCAAACAAGCAGTCTCCACTGTGGACCATGTATGGACTCGCTACAGAAACAGCAAGCACATCCAGGTTCTCGTTCACCCTTCTCTCTCTCTTCCTCTCCATCTTGCCATGCATCTGCCTTCCATGTCTCATATTTGACCCCAACATATAGATACTTTCATCTGCTCATCTGTGTAAAATCCATACATACACTGCAAATCGACTTGTGGGTCTAGCTTTGAAAAGAATTTGATCATTATAAACTTTCAAATGCAAGCTAAAACAAAGCAGCACACTAAACATTCCCACCTGGCCACCTGCTCAAATTATCCCACAGCAAACTGCCACCCCGCCCTTCTCTACTCCAGTTATTGTTCTTACTAAACAATAGATGCAAGTTAATAAAACTCAATTAGAGACCACAGGAAGTGGTTTGTAATGGTTCAGATAGAATATCTAGTCATGGGTAATTAGCATAAAGAATAAATTCTGTAAGGAATTTCAAGTTGTGTCTCGTTCACAATATCTTATTTATTTATTTATTTATTTATTTATTTTTTGTTCACAATATCTTAATGAGCTGCATGAGGCTTGGGTCCTGACTGTGCTGTGTGCCTGATCTTGCAGTGTGTAGTAAATGCAATTTTAAACATGTATCAAGTATGTCTGTGGAAGAATTTAAGTGAGAATACATCCCGCACTCTGTCCTTACAGACATGGCTCCCATCTTTCATGCAACAAGACAGCAGCTGGTCAGTTGTGTTGGCAGTGGACTAAGCTTAACATGTCTGTATTTTTCAGCAGAATGCCTGGCTCGTACTCAGCCAATGAGCCCAACTGATCTTACAAGAGTGTGGAGATGGCATCCAAGCCATGGCTTGCACAATGTTGGAAATTTGCACAATTTCAGGTTGTGCACATGCCTGCAATGAGGAGATGCTTTCCTCAAATAACTTACTGAGTTAAGTGACCAATTGAAAATGCTTAGGAAGGCCAGGCACTCAGGAGGCATAGGCCTCTGTGAGTTCAAGGCCAGCCTGGTCTACAGACTGAGTTCCAGGCCAGCTGGGGCTACAAGGCTACAGGGAGACCTTGTCTCAAAAAAATGTTTAGGAAGATCAAGCACCCGTTCTCAAGTCTGGTAAGGCTGCCAGACGCTGTCATTTCCTAGATTTTTACACACCATCATCCTGTGGAGCCAGCCGTGGTTGGCCTCATCTCCTGGCTTATTTTGCGCTGACATTTGTTTCTACCACATCTCTGCAGGGTGGAGGACCTGTTTCTGGTATGTCATGTTTATCTTGATATAGGCTCTTCATGATGTAGGTTTTAAAGAATGGTCTTTAGCCGTGCATGGTGTTGCATGACTAGCCCAGAACTCCAGAGGCTAAGGCAGGCTTGCCGTACATTTCAGGCCAGCCTGGATCAAAAACAAAAACAAAGAATGAAATGGGTGCTTTCACCTCAGGATAGGCACTGCCTGTGGGCCTTGACCCCTGCTTTTCCAGGCCAGAATCAAGGCTGCTGTCTCCCTTTGGGGTCTCCAGACAAGTGCAGCCATGTGCAAGCTGCTGTGGCAGGACTCATTTTGAGTCCCAAGACCAGAGCCTGGTAAAAGAATGTCAGAAACCCCATGCCAGGCCAAGGACAGAAAACTGAGTCCAGTTTAACAGGCAGGACCACTGTCTCCCTTCCCCTTTTGTTCGGCTTTAGCCAATGGACAGGATATGGCCATCCACTCTAGGGAGGGTTGTTGGCTTCACCAAGTACCCAAATTCAAAGGCTTATCTCACTGAAAACATTCTCACATAATTCCTAGAAGTCATGGCTGCCAAGCCGATGTGAAATTGCTCTCCTGGTCTCCCTCTACAGACAGCTATCTTCTCTTGGCCTCTACGTCCGGTCTCCCAAAGCAGCTTGAGGCTTTTGGAGTTCTATTGCCATGAGTAGGTTGGGAATCAGGGATCCTCTGTGACAGGACAGGAAGGTCCTGCTCTCTGTGGCCACAGTGCTTTCCCTTTCAGGCCACAGCACCCATAGGTAGGTGCTATCCATCTTCCTGGAGTCTGCACAGTGGTTCCCAGTGAAGGCTCTGGGTCTGGGCCCTTCTTTCATTCTCCTAAAATAGTCCCTTTGCCCTTATATAAGTTGCCCCTCATGTACTTATCATTGATTTGACTCAGGAGGTGTTTTTTTTTTTTAATAATTTTATTTATTTCTGTATGTGTATGAATGTACTGTTTGCATGCAAGTCTGTGCACCCGTGTCGTGCAACGCCGCGGAGTTCAGAAGAGGGTCTCGGATTCCCCTGGAACTGGAGTTCTCCTAGAATTGGAGTTTCAGACGGTTCTCAGCCGCCATGTGGGTGCTGGGGATCGAACCCGGGTCCTCTGTAAGAGCGATGCTCTTAACCGCTAGGCTATCTCTCCAGCCCAGCAGTCAGCGCTCTTAACCGCTAGGCCATCTCTCCAGCCCCTCAGGAGGTGTTTTTTACATGTGTGTGATCTGCCAGAACCTGCTCAGACCCCAGGCTGAACGAATGGCAGATGGTCCATTTGTACAGATGCGTACAACAAAAGGAGTCAGATAGCAAAGGTGATCATGGTCTGTGCCCACTTCCACCTCATTTTTATTTTATTATTTATTATTGTGTGTGTTGATATGTGTGTATACATGTATATGGGTATACATGTATGATATGTGGGCATATGCAGGTAGAATCCAAAAGTTGACATCAGTTGTCTTCCTCAATCACCTCCACCTACCTCTGTTTTTGACATAGGTTTTCTCATTGAACCTGTAGCTCATCAAATTGGCCAGATTGGCTGCCCAACAAATCCCAGGGACTGTCCTGTCTCTACCTCTCCAGTGCTGCCCTTACAGATGTGTGCCTCCAAGCCTGGCTTGCTTTCACGTGCATGCTGGTGGTTGAGTTCTGGTCTATTGACTGAGCTATTTCCCCAGCTTCTACCTTATTTCAGGTAACTGGTTTTGAAGACTCACCTTCGCTTTAGGAAGCAGACATGGAAGGCAGGTGGATCTGATAAACTCAGAACTAGTATTCAACCTGGAGCACTTAAAAGGAGACATAATTCCTTGTTGGGAGCCAGGCACTTGAAAGAGAATATGAAAATGCATCTTACTGCCTTCTCATCGCCTCAGGCCAGAGTATTCACTCGGTTTGCTTGGTATCTTTTCAGGGATTTATTTAGGCTCTACAATTAAAGTAATAGACTATGATGGTTATGAGAGATATCTATTTTTCCCAGGTGGAAATCCCTACACAGTCTTCCTAGGGAATTTTTGTAGATGAGGCGAAAGAGCGGGCTCCTCTGTGAGATGTACTGTTTTGAGAAAGGTATGGAGATGTCAAAGTTGTGGCCAAAGTTGCATTTGTTATATTCACCTAGGGAGAAGGTCTGGATCTGCCTTAGGTCAGTTTTCTTGTCCATGCTGGCTGCCTGCCTGCATCGTCTGTCTTCCCTCTTCTCATCCCTTCATTCTGTTATGGTTGTGTAGTGGAATTGGGGACTGGTGAGCAGATGCTTGGACACAAGACCATACCAGACACTACCTGCACCAGAGCAGCAGGCTTTCTAGAAGCCCAACGCAAAACTCCAGATGCTCAAATCAGCCTGTAAGGTCTCTGATAGCCTCCACCCTCTCTCCACTCAGAAAAAGCAGTGATCTGGATCTGGCCCAGGGGGTGATGGGGACATCTGGCCCAGCAGGTGGGAAGCGCCTTTGGCTACCCTGGCTTTCTTTGGCTCCGTGGTCAAGTTCTTGGGTGGCCAGGCAACGTTCTAGCTTAGGAGACTCATTGTCTCTAAAATATCATACTGTCATGATCTGTTTCATAAAAACACTCTTCAAATTGATGAAGCTACTGGAAAGTCTCTCCTTGCTGTTCTGGTTATTATTGCTAAACTAAGCTCTCTAATTCACTCTTCATAAAGGTGTCCCTTTACAGATCACCAGGACACTATCCTGGGCCAGAAGCCATGCAAGTGTACGGACAGAAAATGTGCAGATGACTTCTGCTTTTGCAGGTGGATGGCATCATGTCTGTATGGCTAAAATCAAGCAGGTGTGGTGTGAAGGATGAATCATCGGAGGGTCTGGAGAGGAGGAGAGTGCCCTGGCAGGAAGCTCTCCCAGAAAATAACCACCCACCGAATGAGCAGGGCTTCTCACCGGTCTGCAGATTTTAAAAGGGTTTCGACTGCTGCACGTTGCTCTTCTGCCTCTCTGTGATTAATGCTTCTACCAAGTACGGCACAAGAAGGAAATTAGAAAGTGAAAATACACAGCAAATGCTTCTGGAGCTGAGTTTAAGATGGCAGTACACGTGGCTAGGATTTCTGTAGACTTGGTACACCATGGATTTCATCCAGCTCTTCTGAGTCATGTTTGACATGGGACTTGTGGGTAGACGGGCCTTCTCAATCAGCTTGTGAGACAGACAGGCTCCCACACCTATAGGCAATGGCCTATATTTTTGTTGGAGTCAAAGCCTTGGAAACCAGAGAGCTCTTGTAAAGTAGGCTGGTTTTGCCAGATGGGTCTGAAGACTGAATGGGTGCTGGAGAAGCAGAGGTCAGGGCAGGGGCTGGTGTTCTGTGAAGTCCATAGCTGAGGATGTCTCCTGAGTGTTGCCTGACCAGTAGGGCAGGTGAATAGAACTTCCGTTCCCCAGTTGCACGTTCTTAAAGAGCCTTGGTCAGCCTAGGCTTTGTCCTTCCCTATTAGGTTGAGGTCAGTCCTGTGACTTTGAATTCATGACATTCCTTCTGGGTCTGTTCCCTTCCTTATAATAAGCTGGCAGCTTAGCGGCCTCTTTCTTAAATTGGCTAGGAAGGCAGGCGAGCTTTACAACCCAAACAATCAATCTCAAACTGCCGAACCCAATCAGGCCGGGTGGAGGCCGACCCTTTAAATTGAGTGTGAAATTGGGAGATGGCTCCCCATCCTCCCCACATGTGTGAGGCACGACTTCCTTTCCTAAGCGGGGCTATAACAGCAGCATTCCTGCAGTTTCTTGATCAAACCTGGTGCCTGGACCAGGCAGGCTCTAGGGCAGGAGGGCTGGCCATCTGGCCGCAGGCGTGTGCGACAACCAGACACACACCAGGCTTTATGCACTTGTAAATCTGCACAGTGTGTCTCTCAGGTCTGATTTTAATTTGGGTAATATTCCTGTTAATAATAACATCTAATTACAACATCCATTAAAAGTTAGTAACATTAATTTAACGGGGAGAAAATCTAATAGAGTTCTTAGAGTGATATTGGCATTTTTCCATTAAATTAATGTTACAAACTTTTAACAGGATGTCTTAAATCGGCATCATTAGTGTCGGGAATATTAAACAAATTAAATTCAGGCCTGTAATATGAGGTGGGAGCCCATTTATGAATCCAGAAAAAGGTGTCTGTTGGGCTCTTTTATCCACTGAAAGCGTCCAGCAGGAAGTGTGGGAGGCTGTGGAAAGCTGCAGAACACAGGTTTTGTGGAAACTTCCACAGAAGCAGCGTGTCTCTCAGTTGTGCTCAGTCCCAGTATCCCCATGCTTGGGGAGACTCGGGGAGGCAGTTTTCTACTATTTTGCTGTTCTGTGGCAGGCGTCATTTCTCCTGGTTTTGCTTCCAGTGTGTGGTGGAGTGGGTGGCCGGTGAGGGTAGTTCTGGATTTGAGAGCTGAGGTCAGCAGGTCTCAGAGCTTCTTTGATTCCTGTAGTGTTCTCTACCTGCTGGACGGCTGTGGCCCTGGGTATGGCGTCTTGGGAAGTGGGTGAGGCTAGGTAGGTGCAAGGGGAGGGAGAGACCAACTTTTTATGGGACCAGAGACTGCCTGTTACTGGAGTCTAGGAGTTGATGCTTTCTCTCAGCAAGACTTCAGATTTGGGGGAATGTTAGAGGGAATGGGCTGCTGGCACCTCCACTGTCCAGGAGTAGAAAACGGACTCTCTTTGATATTTATAGAACCGGTTTATTTGTTTTATTTTTAATTTTTTTTAAATTTTTATTTTATTTATTTTTGTATGTGTATAAATGTACTGTCTGCATGTAAGTTTGTGCACCCGTGTCGTGCAATGCCCCGGAGGTCAGAAGACGGTGTTGGATTTCCCTGGAACTGGAGTTCTCCTGGAATTGGAGTTTCAGACGGTTCTCGGCCGCCATGTGGGTGCTGGGGATCGAACCCAGGTCCTCTGTAAGAGCAGTTGGCGCTCTTAACCTCTAGGCCATCTCTCCAGCCCAGAACCAGTTTATTTGTGACCAAGACATATTTCATCAAGACTACCCCATCAAAGCCAATACGACATGCATTCTCAGAAGGGGCCTCAGAGTTTGCAGGAGTCAGGACCCTAAGTGATGGCCATGGAATGAGGCTGGACACCTGCTGGGAACAGCAGATGCCCTTTGGGTGGCTCCAGAAGGCTTGATCACCTTGTTCTTTCAACCCCAACCTCAACTTTGCTGCAAGTAGGAGCTGAGGATGTAGGTGGCCAGTGTGTCCACCCACTGCCTATCCAAGTGCCTGCCTTCCCATGGAGCAAAATCTTGGTTAGGGCTATAGCTGTCAATTCTGTAGCTGATTGCTTAGCCACAGGGCTGTGGGTGTGAGCTTTGGATCCCTGGGTTTAATCTGGTTCTATCAGTGAGGAGGTTAGTTATCAGACTGCTTAGAGCAGCGGAGATATGAGCACTTGACAGTGGAGCATGCAAAGGATTGCTACCTGCTTGGCCCAAGATTCAGAAGAAAGAAATCACAGCACCCATACTAGTGAGCTCAGAGTAACAGTACATGGAACCAGCAGATATTTCATGAAAGGTGAGGAAGCAGAGAGGTCACGGAGTTTGAATAAGGCAGCCATCTCAGCTGAGTTGATATGGACGTACCTCTCTGCACACTAGGCCACATGGTCTTGGATGAGTCCTTTACATCTCAGTTGAGCTCTGGAGTAGAGAGAACTGGCCTCTCAAGCATCCTCTCAGGTTCTCTAGGGGCATTTGCAATGAGGCAAGTCCAGGCAGATATCACCATACCCAATGCAACCATGGAGTCCTGATGAGAGCTGACATGCTTTGCTGCAGCACATTTGTTGCCTTGATAGACAGGGTTATTAATTATTTAAGTCATGTATGGAATAAATGTCTGTGGTGCGGAATAGCACACGGAAGAGAGATTGGTGGGAATGGTTATGAGGGGGTCCTTGTCTGGGGTGGGACAGACTAATGCAGAGAGAAGAGTAAGGACTGGGGGAGGAAGTGAACTAACAAATACCACAGACCAACCCCAAAGCAGTGCAACTTCTCCTTGGATGCCATCCCATTGCCAAGAAAACCAGTATGGTGCATATTATCAGCCTGCTTTCATTACTTTCCTTTTTTAGGAGACATGAGCTCATGTAGCCCAGGTTGACCTCCAACTCACTATGTACTGGAGGATGAACTTGAACTCCTAATCCTCTTGCCTCCATCGCCCCAGTGCTGGGATTACAGAAGTGCACCACCATTTCCAGCTTAGACATTATTTTAAACAGAGGTCCATCCCAGGCTTATTGCTCCTACATGTTTATTGGAAGGCAAGGCCTATATGATGTTAGTTCATTTTCTCTGAAAAAGTCATAAAAACTGGTATTTAAAAAAACTGGTATTTTAATCAGATTCAACTGAACTCAATAGGGATGGATTATATAACAAAATCATGAGTTCTTTTGTAAAGCTACATGCATCCATATATGAGATGTTTGTGTAAATATGCATACACATATTATATATGCACACACCTTATATACACATATGCATTATACACACATCATATATATATATACATTATATATTCTTTTTTTTTTTTTTTTGGTCTTTTCAAGACAGGGTCTCCCTGTAGCCCCAGCTTTTCTTTTTCTCTGTAGACCAGGCTGGCCTTGAACTCACAAAAATCTGCCTGCTTCTGCCTCCTGAGTGCTAGGATTAAAGGCATGCACCACTATGCCTGTCCATTATATATTCTTTTTAAAAATTTTTTAATTTATTTTTTATGTGTATGAATGTACTATCTGCATGTAGGTTTGTGCACCTGTGTTATGCAATGCCACGGAGATCAGAAGAGGGCGTTGGATTCCCCTGGAACTGGAGTTCTTCTGGAATTGGAGTTACAGACGGTTCTCAGCCGCCATGTGGGTGCTGGGGATTGAGCCCTGGTCCTCTGCAAGAGCAGTCGGTGCTCTTAACCCCTAGGCTATCTCTCCAGCTCCCCATTATATATTCTTACACATATTTATATATACACAATGCATTTTGTATATAGTCTTAATGAAATAGATACATATCAGACATGTTTACTCAGAAATGTACCTAACAGGTCATATATGTCAACAGTCTTCAAAACTGCACCTTGTTGAGTCAGATGGCAGGTCCTTGTTGAGTCAGATGGCAGGTCCTTGTTGAGTCAGATGGCAGGTCCTTGTTGAGTCAGATGGCGGGTCCACAGGCTATGTCTGCCCCCTGTTGACCACATGGCTTTGGCATATCCCTTTCTGTGGCACCTCAGTTTACTCATCTGTACAGTGGGGTCACAATAGACACCATATAGGGGTATGTTAAGGGTTAAAAACAATATATTTTTGTCTTTTTGAGACAGTGTCTCCCTTTAGTCCCAGCTGGCCTGGAGCTTGATACATAGACCAGGCTGGCCTTGAACTCACAGAGATCCACCTGCCTCTGCCTCCTGAGTGCTGGCTTAAAGGTGTGCACCAACACGCCCAGCTAAAAACAACATTTCAAACTCAGTCCGTGTCTCATACATATTCACTGTACTTGGTAAACATGTGGTAGCTATGATTATGTACACAAGTATTAGAATAAATGAGCTCTTCAAGATTTCCTGAACTTGTAGTTAAATGGAATATTATCTATCTATCTATCTATCTATCTATCTATCTATCTATCTATCTATCAATCATCTATCTAGATATCTATCTATCATCTATCTTTGTATCTATGTAACAGGAAAGATATTTGCCATAGCTCCTTCACTACTCCTGTCACAGGTGTCTTGGGGACTGAACAAATATAGGACATCCACAGGATAAAAATGCTGATTAAAGCTAATATGTTGCCCATTACTTTCATGTTTAAATATGCTGAAATCTAAAATGATGGCATAAGGCTGGGCTCTTTGTTTTAGATGTTCATACTACAGATGGGAGGGTCTTCTCTCAGACAGCAAGCACAGCTCTGCATGGAGGGCAGGTTTGCATGGAATAGCTTCAGATATAGATGAACTCCCATCAAGACTGAAGCAGTTGCAGGCACATGCCACTGAGTCTGGATTTTAAAGGAAAGTGTTTTCCCCCATCACGACAGAACAACGGACAAGAGCAGAATAGGAAAAAGAGAAATTTCAGAATCATCCTTTTCTAAACAGGGTTTCAAGCATGTAAATCCTTACATGTATGTGCTGTTTAAATATCCCACAGAGGTGAGGACTCTGTGTGGATCCCTGACCTGAGGTGGTAGCCCACTAGGGCTTCTCAGGACTCAGGGAAGGCATCCAACCCTTGGGTGGGGTACTCAATAAATGGTGCTGTGCTATAGACCCTTAGGGTCTACTCTGATAGCTTTGCTCAGGAGTGTGAGCATGGGTGAGGTCTTCCCCTTGACAGACTGTACATTCTAACAGTGGATGCCTGGCTGTGTGGGTCATGTGTGTTGGGTTTTCCCATAGGCAGCTCATCGGTGCTGAGATGGTCAGGCATTGCATCCAGATGACTACAACTTCTGTAAATCTTTTCTTTTAAAGTGAGCAGCACTGTAGGCAGCCTAAAGAAGCCAGCCCATCTCATCAGAACCCTGGGGTCCTTTCCTGCTTGTCAGAGTCCCTGGAGCCCAAAATAACACAGTTGGATCTTTCTAGAGTTGTCCATCACCTTTCTCCTGTTGGGAATATTCTGATTATTCTCCTTATTTCTCATCAAAAAGCAAAAATCACTCCAATCCTGTAACACTGTGAAGTTTGTGATCAAACAAGTAAACAGAAAACATTTCACTTCCTCTGTGACTCGTCCTGGAGGGAATCCCCTCGTTTCTGATATGGAGTGCTCAAGGAAGCAGGTTCTGGGTGTGAGGTTCCAGAAATCAGTCTCACTGTGACAGTACTGTTAGGTGTCTGAGTGAGGCTCTTCTCAGTTGGCGAGACCGCTGTGTTTTCCAGTCAAGCCCACGAGGCCGTGTGCATCCTTCCCATTTCTACGCCAGTCCTCAATTCCCTGGGGACTCCTTGCCATATTCAAGGGTGACACTCAAGGGTGACACCTGCATCCAAAGTGCAGTGCCTTTGGTGGCCTTGGAAACTCCTGACTCTTCTGTCTTCAGAGAGGCAGAGGAACCTTGTGAAATAAATGATTTAGAGTACACATTCATTAATGAAACTGATGTGGCCTTGATGGGAATGGTCACAAAAAACCTCAGAAATATGTGAGAAAATATTTTCCATTCCTAAAATGTTAGGATATAATGACTTGAGCTTGGAACAGCTGTCCAACTCGAGGAGAAGGATGCATGCATGCATGTGTGTGCATGCACCTCTTAGTTGATCAGGTCATGGAGCAAGGACAGTCTAGTCCTTTGCCTTAACAGCTCAATGGGTATCTGGTCTCCATGGAACACAGGAGAGACTGTGTATACTGATACCAAGCTAAAAGTATGGAGAAAACAGGTAACCGCAGTACAGCTTATTTGGTGGGATTTCTGTGGAGCTGCAAATGAATTCTTGCAAAGCCACAACTTAGCATGTGGCATTCAGTTCAGCTGCGTTCTCTTGCTTTTACTTACTTTTTGGTCTGGGTTTGAAAATCTCACTGTACAACTAGGCATTCTTTTAATGGATATCATTCAACATGTCATTCAACAGAGGTGATAGGTTTAAGTCTGGGATTGGCACACTGATGGACTAAGGCTAAGGACCCCCAAAACTTCCTGAGCACAAACCTGGGAAGATGCATTTCAGCATCAGTTCTGTAATGGTGACCCTTAAGGGGCTCACTGATGGGGAACAGACATGTCTCCCATGTTTGCTTGGAAACTTGCTGTGGGCAGATGTAGCATTTGATGGTGGCTGAAGCTAGTTGGATTGTTTGTCTTTTACACATGAGTGAGCCAGATGCTCCAAAAACTTACACTGTTGAGCAGTGGGAGAAAATCCTCCTTAAAAACTCTAGGTTGGAAAGTGACCAAAAGTTACAATGTCCACCAAATATCCTGTTGGTTGCAAGGTCTGGTGGAAGCTTCAAAAGAACTCATTTGTAACCAGCACAAAGGGTAATCAAGGAACTGGGAGCCGGTGCTGTTACTTGACAGGAGCCACTAGCACAGAAAAGAGCTCCCAGGAAGTGCAAGACTCAGGCTGTGTGTTCCACAGTCTCTGCAGAAGGCACGAGGAAACATGCAAGGAATCTTGAAACAGTCGGAGGCCTCCTCCGGCTGACACTCTGCCGCCGCAGCACCCGACTTTGTGTAATAAACCCGAACTTCAAAAAAGACCCAAAAGATCATCTAAGCAGTATGTCCTGGTGTTTTCTTTCAGGCTTAACTTTCTTTTAAAGTATGGACATGATGATAAATATTTACCTGTTTCATGTGTTTTTTTGTGTATGAGTGTTTTTTTTTTTTTTTTTTTTTTTTTTTTTTTTTTTTTTTTTTTTTTTTTTTTTTTTTTGTGATTAAAGCACAGCAAAGGCGCACTGAAAGGGATGGTTTGGATAGCAGCAAATGATAAATAGGTGTGAAATGTATATGATATATATATATATATGTATATATATAATAAAGTACATTAAATTGGGAGGTGCGGATAGGGGAAGGAATCTAAATAACATCAAATTATATTGTATGAAAATTATAAAAACTTAATTAAAAGCATATAAAATTATTTATTTTGTGAGTGCTTGTGTGTGTGTGTGTGTGTGTGTGTGTGTATGTGCATGTGTGTAAAGGTCAGAGGACAACTCGAGGAAGTCGACCCTCTCCTCCATCACGCATGTCTTGGGGATTGAACTCAGGTTGCTAGGCATGGCAGCAAGCACGTTTCTTTACCTGCTGAGCCATCTGCCAGCTTTCAAGTGGTTGAGACAGTTTCTCATGACTCTGGCGAGACTAGCTTGCCATCCAGCTCCAGGGATCTTCCTGTCTCTGCCTCCCCAGAGTTAGAGCAGCAGGTGTGGGCTGCCATACCTGACCTTTGACATTTTCTATGGGAGCTGGGGATCAGAACTCAGTCCTCAAGCATGGCACTTTACCAACTGAGCAGGCTCCTAGCTTATTTGTCTGAAATCAGCCTTAGTATTGGTATCTGGCTCTTCACTCAGCTAACATAAGCAAATGTCTAGCAGATGTGAATGGCTGAGAGAGATGCATCACAGTGAGTCTGAGGTGCCCAGCACGCAGTTCAAATGTACTCCAGGGAACATCTGAATACCAAGCAGGACACACTGTGTGCTACAAATGAAAGATGTAGAACAAATTAGATCTCTTATCTAAATTATGACACAGAGAATAGTAGCCAGTGTCATAATTTAATATCCTTTAGGAAGTAATGGCTTGCTTTGTTTAATGAGTTGGATTCAGGCAATCAGGAGGACATAAAACATAAATTAGTACAATGTTAAAACAAACAGAAATATTTGTGCATCTTATTGTGCAATCAGGTGCAGGCAGGGCTGGGATGTGGCCGGCAGAGTCTGTCTGTTTTTAATTAAAAGAGCACCAAATAGAACCATCATGCTTAACATTAGAGAAAAAAAAAAACCCTCAATAAAATCTTCAGAGCAGCCTATGTATAACAGGGTGATTGATTTTCCTGCAGAATGGTCACACTATGGATTTGGGTGATATGACTTATTGATTATTGCTCTTAGTCCTTCTAGCGCTATTGACAGGTGGAAGATACACGGAACCCCTTTCACCACGATTTCTTCACTGTCTGGGAAACTGCACATCTGGTTTCTCTCAGCTCTTGCAACTCTCCTTGGGGAAGGCTTGCAGAGTCAAGCCTGGCCTTTTAGGAAGTGACTTAATTAGGGTCGGTTTTACACTTTTTCTTAGGTTTCATTGCAATCTTTACACTTCTGTAGTGGCTGTTCAACGTCACTTGCTTCTTGCTGTGCATTTTGGAGCCATATGGCTGGTTGTCCTTGGGGGAGGGGTCTTCAGAAGGTCGTTTAAAGCCCACTGGGGAGAGGGGGTCTTTTGAGAGTCCAGAAGGTCAATCATAGTTTCCTTTACAATGGATCTCTCCCCCCCCCTAAAAATTATATAGAAAAGTACATGTCTGAGCTTCCATTTAAAAATTGAAGGAGGTCTTGGTATTGGCGAGTAGCTAAGACTTATCATTAAGGGTGGAAACCCACTTTGTAATAGTATTTCTTACCATCTGAAAGTTTATACTATTTGTTCATTATTTAGCAAGACTCAAATCTGCAACAAGGTTGATGAAATTAATTTTGGCATAATTATTTAACAAGTTTGCAACGACCACAGCACACAGCACACTCTCTGATGATGGGTATTGTGCACTGACATTCCCTTGTTTGCCAATGGTGAATGGAACTCTTGGACCACACTGAATGTATTTACAAGCCAGGCTCCGCACACCCAGTGAGGGTGAAGCACATTTCCTGTTTGACAAGTCCAATGCACGGATAAACAATTTAGATGCAATTTAAATACTATTATAGGGCAAAGCATAATTAATTTTAAAATCATATTTAAGTGATTTTTAGTCTGTGATCTCCTGGCTCATTTAATGGAAAAAGAATGTCACTAAATCACTTGCTTTGCACATATGCAATGCTTTTTTCTCAGGTCTTCACATTTTTATTTCCTTTCTTCCTTCTAGACCAGAGGATTTTCTATGGTTGCAGTGATTGCATCGTAAACTGTTTCAAAGCCCTTGTTCACAAGGCACCTCACAGAAATGCCAGGACTCTGACTCATTTTCTTTAGTGCTTTTGTCAAATTTCCATAGCTGAAAACATGATGGGCTCTCCCTGTGACACACATTGCCACACCCTTTCTTCTCCTGCCTCTGCTTGCTCTCATGCAACCCCCACAGATTTAGTTTTATTGTGATTTTTTTAATATGGCCCCTGACACCATTTTTTCATATCTGTAGGGAGATAAACAGTAAACATAAAAACCTTAAAGAGAAAGTACACATTCAGTTCTGTAATAGTGAGTTCATGTCACATTGTGCATCTTGACGAAACTCATACGAAAGAATTTCCCCTGTGCCTAGACTCAAGTCCTATAATGCAACTAAAGCAAGAAGACTCTATTTTTTATTCTAAATTTGAAATCTGACATGTCCTAATACGTGATTTAGTGGCGCGACTTATTACTATGGAATGGGCACTATCGAAAGATTGGAATAATGCATTCATTTGAGTTGAGTTCTTCGCATGCTCAGTACCTGCTTCCACAGTGACTGTTTCTCAGGGGAGGCACCTGCTCTCCAGCTGGTTCTCAAGAATACTATGGGCACCAGCTCTTTAGACAGCCCTACTATTCCATCTCCTGTGCAGACATAGCTCAGCCCCTATACTCAGCACATCTGGGGAGTGCCTACTGCAGAGGCTGGAGGCTTGAATGGATACCAAACAAATGGCCACACCTGCCTCCTAGCTCGTGCTTCCTAACTGAACACGCACACTCTTAGTATTTTAGAAGTCATGGCAGGACAAGCAGTCACTGATGGGAATTCACTAGAATCCTGACAATGTGCTGTATGCACAGTGCTGAGACTATGTGTAGGTGTCATAATGGGAAGCTATTTCACTCTATAGGCAGGAAAGAGCTGGCTGAGGGGAAAGCTTGTTCCAATGGATGGAAGCTCTCCACACCTGCTGTAGTCTCCAAGTTAGCTCCCCCGTGCTCCACTGTGTGTGCTCTGAGTGACTTCTGGGCTTTTCACTGTGTGTGGGTTTAGTATTTTTATGATGATTATTAAATGTCTATATTTGTTGTTATGAGTCTGTTCAGATTTTCAGGTTGTTCTGGAGTCATTTGTCTTTCTAGGAACGTCTACATTTCATGGAGTTTTTCTAACATTTTTGATGTGTAATGGTTTATAACATCCCCTTGTCAATTCGTTTATTTTGTGAACTGAATGTGCTAATATCTCCTCTTTCATTACTGAGTTCAGCAATTTAACCTTCTCTTTCTTATTTTCTATTCTTTGTCAGTCTAACTGAAGTGTTGCCAATCTTATTTACCTTCCTAACAATCAACATTTTTTAATATTGGATTTTGTTTCACACTGTTGTCTTTGTCATCTGTATTTTATTCATTTCTTATTTTTGGTTTTCCTCCTCCTCCTCCTCCTCCTCCTCC
>VZQC01005691.1:3462345-3844646 GCA_009823505.1 Rhizomys pruinosus
GGGGGGGCTCTTCAGCCACACCCAGTACCTTCCGCTGGCGCTCAGGAATCTCAGATCTCAAGAGTCACACAAGCCTACCTTTAATACCGGCTGGGAGGATAACTCCGCCCCCACAGCCACAAAATCCAATCAAGCCAAAGACTGCACCTTTAATCCCAGCTGGGAGGATAACTCCAACCCTACAACCACAAAGGCCAATCAAGCCAAAGACAGCTGGACCAAGGGATCAACAATCAGCTCTGCTGAGACACCCAGTTCCTACCTGTCTCCCGCTCTTCCTTCTGCTGGGCTCAGATCTCAGATCCCCCCTTTTCTTTTATAACCCTTCCTCTACCCTCCCATTTAGATTCCCTGATTTTATCCATTCCTCCTTTAGTAACACCTGTCCCCTACCAGCCTCTGTCTCAGGTTCCCTCTTTACTGGTTCCCTTTCATTTAACTGGTTCTTGCAATTACATCATGGTATATACTTACATATATGGATTTAGTGCTAGAATCCACAGATGAGGGATAATATACATCGTTTGTTTTTCTGAGTCTGTGTTACTTCACTTAGCATAACAGCTCCTAGTTCCATCCATTTACCTGCTTCATGATGTTGTCTTTCTTTACTGCTGCATAGAACTTCATTGTGTAAATGTACCAAATTTTCATTATCCAATCATCAGTTGAGGGACACTTGGGTTGCTTCCAGCTCTTTGCTATTGTGAAAAGAGCAGCAATAAACATGGATGTGCATGTATTTCTGCAATGGGATGAATCCGAGTGGTATGACTGGGTTAAATGGTGGGTTCATTTTTAGCTTTTTAAGAGTTTTCCATAGTGTTCTCGCATGGGTTTGCAGTCCCAGAATGAGCGTCCCTTTTCCCTACAACCTCTTATTTTCTTGATGATAGTCTTGCTGGGGTAAGATAAATTTTAAAGTGGTTTTGATTTTTCTTTCTTTCTTCCTTCCTTTCTTTCTTTCTTTCTTTCTTTCTTTCTTTCTTCCTTCCTCCCTTCCTTCCTTTCTTTCTTCTTTATGTGTATGAATGTACTGTCTGCATGCAGGTCTGTGCACCTGTGTTGGGCAATGCTGCGGAGGTCAGAAGAGGGCGTTGGATTCCCTTGGAACTGGAGTTAAAAATGGCTCTCAGCCACCATGTGGGTGCTGGGAATTGAACCCAGGTCCTTTGCAAGAGCAGTCAGTGCTCTTAACCACTAGGCCATCTCTCCAGCCCAACATTTCCTTAATTATTAACAATGTTGAACACTCTTTTAAATTTTTTCTTTATTTTTTTATTTCATGTGTATGAGTGTTATGTCTGCATGTGTTTAAGTGCATCCATGTCGTGCAATGCCTGAGGAGGACAGAAAGGATGTTAAATCCCCTGGAAATGACATTACAGACAGTTGTTAGCTGCCATGTAGGTGCTGGGATTTGAGCCTGTAAGAACAACCAGTGCTCTTAACCACTAAGCCATCTCTCCAGCCCCAATGTTGAACACTTTTTAAGGTGGTTCTTAGCTATCTTATTTCTTCTCTTGAGAAGTCTCTGTTCAGATCTTTAGCCCATCTTTTATTTGGGTTATTTGTTTTCTTGGTCCTTTGTTTTTTGGGGAATTTATATACTCTGGATGTTAAACCTCTGTCAGATGTGTCACCGGTGAAGATTTCCTCTCATTCTGTGGGTTTTCTCTTCGCTTCTTTGATTGTTTCTTTTGCCTACTTCCTGACTGCTCTGTCCACTCCTTGTCCTCTTTCTCTCAACCTTCTTTGTTGAGGTTGACAGAAACTCTACATCCTACAGTTGACTTGTGAGGGGTAACTAGCTGACTGGCAGTGGTGTGGCTCTTCCCAGCAGCCCCCTGGCCTGGGGACAGCAGGACTCTCCCATTGCTCTTTTCACAGTAGGGAAGAGCTGGAAGCAACCCAAATGTCCCTCAACTGAAGACTGGATAATGAAAATGTGGTACATTTACAGAAGGGAGTTCTATGCAGCAGCTTTTTCATTTAATGAGGTCCCACTCACTGACTGTTGACCTTATTTCCTGCACAACTGCTGTCTGATTTGGAAAGTCTTTTCCTACATCCATGTCTTGTAGGTTACTGTGAATGTTCTCGTCTAACATTTTCAGAGTTTCAGGTTTCACATTGAGGTCTTTGATCCACTTAGAGTTGACTTTTGTGCAAGGTTAAAGGTAGGGGTTTAGTTTCATTCTTCTATAGGTGGTGTTCCAGTTTTGCCAGCACCATTTGCTGAAGATACTGCCTTTCCTTCATTGAGTAGAACTCACTATTTAAACCAGGCTAGCTTAGAACTTACAGTGATCCTTCTGCCTTTGCCTTTAGAGTGCTGGAATTATGTGTGAGCCACCATACTTAGCTCCTTGTGGCTTTAAACTCATGTATTTTTACTGAGCTGAAATGTAGCCTATATGGAAATTATTACTTAGCTTCTCATAATCCTCCATGATCAATCAGCTCTGTGGGTTGTACAACCAATTCTCCTTCCCTTAAGGCTTAACTGTATTCTGATTTTTGTGTTGACTGTGTCTTTCATTACCTGACCATGCTGTGACCTCCTATGCACTGCAGTTGAAAGATCCCAATTTTAAACTGTGTGGCTGTCCTGTCAACATTGTCACCAGCTTCCCATTGAAGGGATCCTTTCTTGCAACTTATATGATGTCTTGTGCGAAGCAGGGCCCCACTGGAGTGTAGGAGGATACCCTGGATTAAAGGTCTTCAATTAATAAATTCCTGAGTCCTGAAGAAGGAATGCTTTTTAGATGAGTGGAGGGGCACACAAAGGGGACACCAGGTCCCTGGAGTATTAAGTGTGCACTCACCAGAGTCACTTCTAAGACTCCATGAGGGCTGGGACTTCAAAAATGAGGCCATTGAAGATACAGGCTCAAATGATAGCATGCAGGTACAAGAGGCTGCCCAGAACAGTCTTTGGTTTGAAGTGGAAGGCCCCACACATTCCAGAAAGCCTTTATGTGCCCCTTATAAGACTCTTGTCAGCCATTTGGGGTCTCTCTTATACAACAGTATTGCTGTTTGGGAGGACTGACTAATGGGATGCTTTCCTAAGGTGCACTCTGTGGGGTTGCTTGCTCTTGGTAGCCTACTGTCCAGTTCCTGTCTGCTTCCGTCCATTCCTTGTCCTCTTTCTGTCAACCTCCTTTGTGCCTCACACTCTGTGTCCTACAGTTGACTTGTGAGGGGTAACTAGCTGACTGGCGGTGGTGCAGCTGTTCCCAGCAGCCCCCTGGCCTGGGGACAGCAGGGCTCTCTCACGGAGGTGCTAACAAGTGCTCCTCCACTTGGACTGCAGGAGCCTTGCCACTGTCTTTCATGAGGACAAGTGTGTGCGTCCTTCCAGCTGAAGTCAGGGCTCTAGTGGCATCATGTGTCCTTCAGCACAGGAAGCTGCCCGTGGAAGGCCTTCTGAGAGGCTCTCAGGAAGCGCTCCATCGCCCTCATACCCTGTGTGGATGTGCCTGTTCGCTGGAGATACCAACAATGCCATACGGAAGAGAGTGCTGTCCTGATGAGTGACTGAGCTGCTGAGCCCTGAGCCCACTTCAACACATCAGTCAAGCACTCAGCAGCAGGACAAATGAAGGAAGACCCCACACAACAGCCTCAAAGCCATGGAGCTGGGGGACATTGGGAGATCGTTCTAGGTAGAGTCTTTCCGTCCTTTGTTTTTCCAGGGTGTGAATTCATTGTGGGCTATGGGAACACATAGGCTCAGCTCTGCCTCGCAGAGTGGCTGCCCCCATGTCATAAGCTTGCCGTGGTAGAAGTCTCTAGTGGCTGGGTCTGGCAGCAATGATAACCAAGCATGCAGGGCTGAATGAAGCCTATCACTGTCCCCCATGGAGGACGGGGAGGAAGGAAAGTCCATCAGCACTGTGCACCGGAGAGGGACAAACGGCATCCCGTGAAAAGTTCAAAGACTTTCTGAAGGCTTTGTGCCACTCCTTGGTCCCTGAGTGCATTGCATTGGAAAATCTTAGAGCCCTTCGCGAAATGTTCATTGCTCCTGTTGATTTTCGTTATTTAGATGATTATTCTTAGCCCTGCTGAAGAATAGGATGATTTGGTTGGCAGCCGAAAGTAGAATCATTTTGTTTCTCACCACGGGACAAGTAAAATTGACATCCTCCCCCCTTCCTAGTGAGGCATAATTAGAAATTAGAGTCGCATCAAACTGTTCACTGCAGCTGTAAACTCTGGCAGGGAGATGACGGGCACCTTGGAGCCCTGTCAGCTACAAGCTTACTGTGTGTGTGTATATGTGTGTGTGCCAGATTGTACATGTGGGCTTCTGTGTGCATTCGTGTGCACCCTTCCATGCTTGATGGTATGTGTTCTATGTAGGCATACTGTTGCCTTCTTATGAGAAATCAAAACAGAAGCTGGATTTTAAGGCATTTGAGAATTGGCTTTTTAGTGGGAAAAAAATTAATCTCCACTTGATCTTGACACCTTTGCTGCTTAGGTTTAGCCCCACACGCATTAATTTTTGTTACCAAGACAGCATGTTTTTGCAGTCAGACTAAATAGCAAAAAGACTCAGGGTAGCGTGTGGAATCCACATCCTGCCTGCGAGCACACGGGACCCCAGCGTCAGCTGCTCCTGTGGCTGCCTTGCACATTTGCCCTCCGTGCTGTTTGTATATGTGTTTTCTTGGAAGAGTGCCAAGGCTGATGTGAGAATTTGGATCATAAACACTCAGGTGCTGGTTTTCTTTGACAAGTGGTATTTGGGTGGAAGTTTAGTTCACTGTAAGTTTTTAAATTACAGGTTCCAAGTGAGTTTTTGATGACTTTTCTCTAGGAATTACATATGTACGGCTTCATAAAATATAATACGTTTTAAGCATTTATTTGAAAACTCTGTGAATTCTGTCAAAATAGTTACGTTGGGGACAGACATAGGTAATTACTAAGGCAACAAGAAAGCTCCACAACTGGTGTGTGTTTAGATGTCAGTGAGGACAGTGAGAGAAAGTGCCCCAGGTTCCTGCTTCCCCCGGGGTCGTTAGGACTTGTGTTTCCGCTGATCTCCTTTGGACCCCTGAGAATCGACGCCCTTTCTGTTTCATGTCTTTGATCAGTTCCCCCTGTGCCCACACCTGAGCGATTGCTCTGTCTGGCTTGCTGCTGCAGATCCGTCCTCATTCTTCAGTGTGCCTACGAAGCTCTGCAGGAAATGGAAAAGCCTCCACAGTGGAGGATACCTGCCTTTTCCAGCGGCTAGGGGATTAGGCATGCAATCGTTGCCCATCTCTGAGGTTTGTAGGGGATGTGGAGTGTTTTGGGGTGTAAATAGTAATACTTTTCTACAAATGGTAAATGTGTCCCAGGGAAACACATGCAAGTGGGATGATTAACTCTGTGGGCAGCAGAACGATGGTTAAGGTACTCTGCCCTGGTATCCACTGGGTAAGAAAAGCACATGTGCCAGAGGGGGTGACAGGCCTTAGTGGGAGACTAGCGGCGTCCCTGCTGGCTTCATCAGTGACTCTACGGAGGTATTGAGCCACCTGTAATTCCATTTTCTTATCATTGAAACTTGACAGGAAGCTTAGTCCATGACTGCTCCATGGAGCGAACACAGTCATCTTGGTGCACGGATGGAAAGATCGAGACCCAGAAAGGCCACATGGGATGTTGGGGAAAACACTGGGGGAGGCCACAGGAGACCTGGTCATATCGTGAAAGAGGCAGCTTGTGAAGGCCTTCCTTCACTTTTATAACATATTCTTTCCCACGAAGGGACCAGAGGTCACTCTCCCTGAAGGCACCACCCTTCATGTCACACCTCCTCTGTGCAGTGAAGTGAGGAGGGATTTGATTCCTGTGAGCCAAGCCACTCAGCTTTGGAGAGGTTGTTCTTACTACTCTAGTTTTACATTAGACCTTCTCCCTTCACTGGAGACAGCTTGTTTTGGTATGAATGTGAAAAGTCCCTACAGAATCCCAGGTTGAGTGCACAAGCTGGTTGTGGTGGGGGTACGCCTCTGAAGGGCATCTCATCACCATGCAGGTGAGCAGCCTTGCTCTGCCACCTTGACCTGGCACTGTTCTACCTAGATCCCAGACAGAAGCAGAGGACCATGTTCTTTCCTCCTTTAAGCTGTTCTTGAAGTGACAGAAAAACTGGCTGACAAAACACAAACTGCCCCCCCCCCCAGAAGGACACACTCAAGTCCTGAGGAGACGACAACATGCTGGGAAGTGAGACTCCATACAGGGACTTAAGTATGAGGACATTAAGCATGACAAGACAGACTCCAAGTCTAATGATGGTGGCTATGAAGACACAGAGCCCCTGTCTCCCTCAGGACCCAGGATCTTTCTGCTCCTTTCTTCCAAGAGCCTACTGTCCAGGCGTCACTTCTGGGAAGGCTGCCGAGTGGAGACGCTGAGAATTTCTTCTCTACGTTGTCTGGGCACAGCTTTGCCACTCAGTCCCTGGATTTATATGTTCAACGTAGCTGAGATTAATTCCAACTACTACTACGCCAATCCGGGGTCCCTAGATACCAGATGTGGCTTCTGGTGGGCCTAGCAAAGAGGGCAGATCAATGAGGCAGTGGAGGAGATGGGGCAATCCACCCGGCATATACCTGTGTCAGAGACCAGGAGCAGTGGCTGTTCCAGCATACTGGGCCCAACTGCTGTCTTAGAGGAGCCTGGGCAGGGCCTATGCTCAGTAAACAGAGGGTCCTCCAACCTAGGGACAGGGCTTGGGCTATGTCCAGCCATTGGGTGGCATGTCTTTCTTTCCTTCCTCCTCTCTTACTACATGTTTCTTGCAACCAAGACTAGATACATTGTAGGCAGGTGTGGGGAGGCTATGAATCCCCTCAAGTCCCAAAGGTCTACCCTGCTGGTCTTCACAGGGTGAGGGGAGGGCTTTCTCTTGAGTTTGGGTGGGGTGGGGAGGACTTTCTCTTGAGTTTGACCGAGAACCTCGTACTGCTCTTGGCACTGTCTGCTGGTCTTTTCATTTTTGCAGAAATATTACCCCCTCTAAGAAGGACATGGGGCAGAAAAGAGGTGTAGGTGGGTGAGAGGTGTGAGAACAGGAGTTGGGAGACAGAGATAAGGTAGCTGTGGATCCCAAGGGTGACCAGAGTTGAGGTCACAAACTTCCAAGTGTGTGGGACACCCCTGCATGAGCTGCAATGAGTAGGTGGAAGATGAGGGAATAGCTGAAGAGCAATTTCCTGGAGTTCTGGGGGTTCCCACACCACTATGAGGGTCACAGGTGGAAGATACAGAGTGGCCCCACTGGGCAGGAACCAGGGCCTTCAATTCCCCTCCTACTGCAAAGATCTTACCACTGAGGCAGTCTTCTGGCACAGCCTTCCCTTCCCCTCCTCCTCCTGTGGAGGCAGGCTCTACCTGAGGAAATTTATGTCCTGTGGAGCACTTTCTGGTGCTGGCTGGCTACAGTACAAGGTGAAGTCTAGGTAGACCTATATCACTGCTCTTTACCAGGCAGGAGACACAGTATTCAATCTCTGAGTTAGGGTGTGATGTGCACAGCATCTGAGTTGGGGAAGAGGTTCTTGTTTTTTCCCCTAAAGTGGATGGAAGTAGAGGCAGATGCATTCAAGCAGCTCAGACACTGGCCTGTGGCTGTCAGAGGTAGAGCACTGTCCTCAGCGTGGTAGAACTCAGGGATCTGCGGGCCTGCTGCCATGAAGTAACCAGGTCACACTGGAGGCCCTTTATTGATTCCACTGGGGAGTTGCACTGACTGCAGAATCCGTGCAGAGTACACACTGGCTCGGCAGCTTTGGTGAGTAGAGGAGTGAAAGGAGACAGGCACAGAGCCAGGGGCTCCCAGTCTCCAAGTCCCTGGACAAGAACAGACGGATCAACGTGCAAACCTCTGCAGCCTCCGGAATCCCAGCTCTCGGCCCCTTCCGCTTGCCATGGCTTTGTTGAAAATAACACATTTCATCTTTTGTCATAATTACAAGCGCCTGATGACATGGAACACAGGCCCGCCTCCCAGCCTTGCCAAGACTGTGACAATACAGGGAGCGTGGGCGTGTGAGCCTGTCACCCTGAGATCCCCCAGTTCCTCAAAAGGTCACACGCGACCGTGGAGAGCCGTTCCTCCCAAATGCTTGATGTGTTTGCAACAGAACTAACAATTACGCAGGTCTTCATCCCACTCTTCTCTGCAACATGGAATTTCCTGCCGTGTAAAGGGCCTCGCCGCTCAGGGGTAAACGGGTGAACCGTAAGCCTACCAGGACCCTGCAGGTGTGCGCCCGCCTCCTGCATTGTGTGCCTCCCATGGGGGTTTCTCCAGATAGTCAGCCCCTACTACGTTGCCTTCATTTGCTTTTTGTTTTGTTTGGATTTCACGTTTAAAATTTTTCTGACTTTCAGGAAATCTCAGCATTCCTTTCTTCTCCATGTTTTCCCTGTGTGCGTTTTCAACCACAGGGAGTAACTTAACTTAGGGTTTCCTTATAGGATCACTGCAACTTAGACCAACGCCAGAGCCTTTGTCAGGGCTTGTGATCAGTTGTCGAAGGTTTCCTCCGCTTCCTCCCCTTAGCTTGACTTAAGTGTCTATAGCACCAGGGAGCCCAATTCAGACTCCCACCCTTCTGAGCATCCTTGGAAGTCTCATTAGTTCTGAGACCAGCTCAGTTAGTGCCTAGGACTTAAACTTGAAAGGGGTTTTAGGTGGGGCGTGGTGGTTCACACCTTTACACCCAGCACTTGGGAGGCACAGGCAGGCAGATGTCTGTGAGTTCAAGGCCAGGCTGGTCTATAGAGTGAGTTTCAGGCTAGCTAGGGCTACAGGGAGACCCTGTCTCAAAACCAAAAACATGAACAAGAAAGAGATTTTAGTATCTAAAGGAGGGAAGGCAGAGAGAGTGAGTCTTGCATGGAGCTGTGGCTGGCAGCTGCTGTAGGTGACAGCATGTGACTCAGATATCCTTGCCGTCATCCTGGGGACCACTGAGTGAGGAGCCCAGCTCAGCTCTCCATCTTACCTATTTTTCCAGTAGCTCCTTTGTCTTGCTTGTCCACTGTGAACAGATCAGAGTTTTTTGAGTTCTATGCTGGTGACTAACTGAGTTATTTTTCTAGGGTCTCCATAACAACTACTACTGGCCAGGAAGGATAACTGATCCATTAGTATGTACACAAACTATGAATCCTAGATCTGGATAACAGCAGGGATAATCTTGCTGAAACCTCTTTCCTTGGCTTAGATGGTGTGCTGGATAGTTATCAAATTGACACAAACTGGAGTCATCTAAGAAGAGGGAACATCAATTGAGGAATTTTCCCCATCAGACTGGCCTCTGGGCATGCCAGTGGGGCATTTTCTTGATTCCTAACTGGTATAGGAGGGCCCAGCCCACTGTAAGATGGTGCTATCCCTAGGCAGAGCACGAAAAGTAGTTGAGCAAGCCAAGGGAGCAAGCCAGCAAACAGGGTTTCTCTATGGTCTCAGCTTCGGTTTCTGGGTCCTGGTTCTTGCCTCCAGTTCCTGTCCTGACAGTCAGTGGTGGATTGTCATCTGGAAGTCTAAGATGGAATAACTTCTTCTCCTCCCAACTGCCACCGCCAAGTTATTTTGGTCATGGCGTTTAATGTAGCAACCACATCTAGAAAATCTTCACTGTTCTCACAGGGTCTCCCCTATGTGCATGTAGTGTCTAATTTCTTCTCATTTAGACTAGGGCTATGTTGATCCCATTCTCTGTGAAAAGTCTATTTCCAGGTGAGGCCACACTACAGGGGTTGTGTTTTAGATTTGGTGATATAACCTTTGGAAGAATCTAGACTCCTGCAGAAGATGGAATGTGAGTTTCTTTGCGTTCAATTCCTTACTAACAGTGTAGACTGGCTCTGCTGTACTGCTCTGTCACCGTGGCTGTGAGTGCAGCTTGAGCAAAAGCCAGGTTGAGGTGAGCAGTGTGAAACCCTCTCCTCCCAAGGCTCTGGAAACCGGTTGTGCCCCACAGGACTGCAGAGGCTGGGGGAGAGAAGGCTCTTTCTTTGCCCAGTTTGGAGCTAGCTGGGAAGTTGCTGCAGGCTTGGGTTGAGCAAAGCAGGTTTCAAAGAAGACTTTTCCAAATGCTTAGAATGAGCAAGTAATCTACAATAGCTTAAGCTTGGAAAGATGGCTGTGAGAAATGAAAAAGGTTCTTTCTGTTTGCTGTGTTCAGTAGCACCACCAGCCAGCAAGCCCCTGGACTTCGGTGGCCAATGATCTGGGCTTACTTAGCCACTAGGAGACATGTGACTACAGGTCTTGAGGGTCTTGTTGATTTTACTCTGGGAGAAATGGGTGTCTTAAGAGTGGTGGTGGGCCTGGGCAGTGTCCAAGATCCCCACTGCCCCACAGTCAATGGGATGAGAGCCTCTGTCCACGTCCCCAGCACTGAGGCACCTGGCCTGTCTGCAGTTCATCCCTGCAGCTTGGCCCTCTCATCTCCACATCTGTATCTGGCCCTCTAGTCTGTCCTGATAGGGGGGCCCTAGACACATCTGTAAGCAGAGACCTAGTATCCCTCATGGAACATGGGCCACAGGATCACCCCTTCCATTCCTGCATGCTAAATAGTAGTGAACACAGGGTGGATCCTGGTGCCCATCACAGGCTTCGCTTAGGAACAACACACTGTACCAGCTGTCAGATTGCAAAGGATACACCATACTTATGTGAGACTCCATAACGTGACTACCACAGGACAGGGCCAAGATGGACCTTTCTATCCAGTTTTTCTGTAACTCTACTTCCCCCCTTAAAATCCATTAATTAAAAAAACACCGTGGCCTTTCCACTGGGACGAATACCTTTCGTAGCAACAGTAAAAGCAGCATTTCATTTAAATGTAGAAACTTTGAATATGGTAGAGAGGACACAGGACGCAAGTCCTGCCCTTTTTGGTTCTAGATAGGGGACATGGAGTCTACCCAATGCTATCAGCACACTTTCAGGAAAGCTCCACAACTACCATATGGCTTTACTGTTCAGAGGAGGATTCTGAGATCTGGTCAGTAGGGGCCAGAACATGTGGTTAGTTGTGGCCAGTAAAGCCAGCTGGACAGATGAGCTTAGGGCAGGTGTCTACGCCTTTCTAAATCACATCTGTTCCCGAGTTTAATGTGAAAGGAGAATCTCTGTGTCTCATTCTCAATGAGGAAGAGACAGCACAATGCACTCTGTCAGGAAGGAGATGGCCGCCCTTGCAGTGGATCCCAGATCTTCTGGATGAGGATGGCTGGACATGTCTCTCCTGTGAGTCAGAAGGCAGTCTGGCCCCTTGAGGCTCCCATCAACTGAGAAAGGTCTGCTGGAGACCTAACTCACTGTTTCCTCCAACGGGCTTGAGACGTTAGTCAGGGAAAAGAGCTCATTGGACCTTGAGGTTTACAGACGCATTTCCACGCTTCCTCACCTGTGGGACAGCAGTCCTGGATTCAGGACTATATTGTGCATGTGCAGGCTGGCATGCACTTGGCACCTCGAGCCAACTTGTTTGTCTGCACGTTCCTTTCTGGGTACACATCCCTTTCTGGGATGACGTGTGATGGTGTGGAGGTCTAGGATTGGTCACTGGTAGGTGATGTCACTTGATGTGGGGGCTGCCCATCCCAAACCTATATAAGCTGTTTGTTAAGAATAAACAGATTGGGACCCTCTGACATGGTCCCTGGGATGTTACTAGAGTAAACCTGAGCATGCCCTCTTCAGCCTGTTTAATTGCAGGACTGACACCCCTGCACCACAATCCACCCTCAACTCAATATGTCTGTTATGTTACCTGTCTTAAGTCTCTCACTTGTAGGCTACAGCCTTTCCCTCCTAACCTCTCCCCAGGAGCCAGGGACATCTGCTTACTCTCTGCGTTTGGAGACTTGACAGCCTTCATGGAGTCAACCCCAGGGCCTTCTGGAGCTGCTGGTGTTGGAGCATCATGGCAGGTTTTCAGTGGCCAGCTATGTGCTGGTTCCAGGCCGCATCTGTCCCAGACACTGACAGTGACCCTCTCCTATGCCTCTGAGGGGCCTTTCACCCTGCGAATGCACATGCCACATTTCATTCCCACACTGGGGTGCTATGACATGATCTGGAGACTCACTATCTTGCTTAGTGTCAAAATCCCACTTGGGGATCTTTTCCTGGTGTTTCTGAGCCCCAGGTCTGGGATGAACAGGCTGGGCACTTCCACTCAGTCAGTTGGGCAGGGCATTCCCCTAATAGACCTTGCATCCCAGGTAGCCCTGACCTGTGAGCTCTATCTTTGCCCTGTCCAGGGCCTCCTGATGGTGTTGGTCTTCTATGGCTGCTGTGTTTTGGTAGTTATATTATGGCGAGGGCAAATGGAACAGAGGTGGATTCCTGAGGAATCTTTCATGTGTCTGTTACCTGTATCAGAGAGCTGGGCCACAATGCTGGCCTGAGACCTGTGACCTGATCACACTGACACCCTGCTGTGGTGGCCTGGCTGCTCCTCCCTGCCTTCTGCTTTGGTTATCTGTTTGTCTTTTGCCACCATGGGAAACTTTCTTCATGTCGATGGAAATGATAAACACAGCGCTGGTTTTGAGTGCACACACTGCGACCCACACATTGGAACAGAACTGATGGAATCAGAGATTGGAAGAGGCAATTGGAAGAAGGGAGGCTGATAGTCAGCAAAGCTAGGCACAGGCTGTGGGCTTGCCTGTGTTCTGGAGTGAAGTGTTTCTGGGTTCTGGAAGGATTCATCGGCCTAGCCACCTGGGAGAGAAAGAGATGGCAGTGTGTGGAGGCAGGAGCTGCCCGGGCTTTTATGTCCTGACTTCTTTTTAAAAATTTTTTTATTAATTTTTATTTATTTCTGTATGTGTTTGAATGTACTGTCTGCATGCAAATTTGTGCACCCGTGTCGTGCAATGCCGCGGAGGTCAGAAGAGGGTCTCAGATTCCCCTGGAACTGGAGTTCTCCTGGAATTGGAGTTTCAGACAGTTCTCGGCCGCCATGTGGGTGCTGGGGATCGAACCCGGGTCCTCTGTAATAACAATCGGCACTCTTAACCGCTAGGCCATCTCTCCAGCCCCTGTGTCCTGACTTCTTAAACTGAGGGAGAGGGGCTAAAACATTTCAAAATGCACAGTGACTAAAAGTGAAATCAAAGTGAAGTGCATGACATCTGGCAGCACTCATCCATGCACCCATTCACCATGGCCTTGCTTCTGAACACACAGCACTTGTGCTTTGCACTGTGTGTGAAGTCATACCAGGCAAAACCACAGAACCCTGCCTGAAATGATTCTGCTCAGATTTAAGACTAGTCTGTTATGAAACACAGTGTTTTTACAGGGCATACAAAGTTTTCTATTTTTATAGAAACACGATGGTTTATTTGAGGAAAATAAAGACTTATAGTGTATTCCTCTGCACTTAAATATCAAATTAGCACATCTTTGGATTGTACCATGTCAGAATATTTGATTTTAAAATGCTTTGTGTGAGGAACTAGGGATATGGATGAATAGGTAAAATTCTTACTGCAGAAGCATGAAGATTTGAAAGAAGCTCCACTCCAGCTGAACACAGCAATGCACTACTGTAATCCCAGCATTTGGGAGGTGGAGGCAAGGGGATCCCTGCTGTTTTCCAGACAGCCAGTCTAGCCACATCAGTGAGTCCCATGCCAATAAAACATTGTCTCAAAAAATTGCCAGGAAGCAAATGAATGACACCCAACCCCTGCCCTCCACTTGCATACACACACATCTACACATGCACTTGCATCCACACACATCTACACGTGTACTTGTACATGTATACACACAAGAACATATACACACAGCCCCCCTCCACAATTTGCTTTTCAATTTTCAATTTTCTGCTAGTAAAGTTCCCCCAGCTTTGCACCTCATATAACATGCTACTTATAGTCAAAATACAGATGTCCTTGCAGTAAATACTGATGATGTGGTAGTTAAACCATTGAACAGAAAGGACTATTATGAGTTCTCAGAAATGCAAGTGTGATATGCCTGAATAGGGTAAGATATCAGCACCTGAAGTCGGTCCAATTTGACTATGGAGTGTCTTGATTTATCCAACAGAATTTATTTAACATGAACTCATACCGGATCTTGCACTATTGGGTTTGTTACTGGGACAAGGCTGTGTGGCCTGGGTAGGCAACTCCAAGTTAGTGAACACATTTAAAAAAATCTCCTAGCTGTAGATATACAGTGCTTTCCTGCTAACCTCATAATTGGGGTCAGTCTATCCATAAATGACACTGCACTGAGAGGATATATGTGGCATATGGATTGAACCAACTTTGGAGCAAGATCGATGTCTTCTATGTTCCCCAAACCAGGTTTCCTTTTCTCTGAAATGTTACAAACAGCAGAAAACTTGGGCCGACATTTTGTCCTCCTGGGGGAACATTGTGAGTGATGTTAAGTCTGCCGATGGCCAGCCTTCCAGGAAGGTAGGCAATGGACACTAGCATGTCTTTCTTCTGTATGCCTGGGGGAAGAGCTCACTTCTGAGATAGTTCATTAAAAGCTTGCTACTGTTACAGATTTTCCAGCAAACCAACTACCTAAGCCTTGAAGGAGACTGGCCACGTGGCCACCTGAGCCTCCATAGTGACTTCACCAGCCAGTGGGAGAAAATAACATTAGCGGTTCTGAAAGGAGCTCTGTGCATCAGAGTGGTCTGGAGTATGTCTGTGGTCCTGCTGTTTTATCTGTATTGTTGCCTCCTTAGCTGGAAAAGCCTAGCCATTCAATGAAGATGTGGAAATGGAGATGTGTCTCCATGGCTTGGAGCTAGGAGCTGGAATAGAAGCTTCAGAGCACTGACTGGGTCACTTTGCTTCAAGAACTGATGTTGAGACCTCATATAGTCTAACTTGCTGTCACTGAAGCTGGGCAGCTGCTTCCTGATAAGAAAAGGCTGCCCACTTCCTGATCTGGGCTCAAATGTACAGAACACTCATAGCTTCTTGCAGACATCCCACATCAACCTACCATCCTTTAGACAAAGCTAACAAGTCCCTTTTTTTTGTTCTCATTGGTGATTGAGGTAGCTTGGTAATTTTTAACTTTCTGTTTTAGTCTTTAATGTGCTAGCTTCCAAATGGTTCAAACCAATGCTTTGTTATTTGACATTTTCTTTCTTTCATACTGTAGGTTATATTTTATTTATTTATGGAGACCTGGGTATCTGTTACCCCTAATTTATCAGTGAGTTTATCTTGATTTAGCATAGACAGAGGGCACACACTGCTAATTCCCCTTTAATTAATGCATTTCTTCTACCTTAATTCATAAAGCTTTTGCATTGCTACTTCCTAACATTAATTATTCCTTCACGGAGGCCATGCCAGCAGCAACAATCAGAAGAATGGAGGAGTATAAGGGGAACAAAGAACAACAAGCCAAGTACCATTTCCCCTTAGTAACAGAATGTATAGTTTTGGTGGAGTGGTGGTGGTGGTGCTAGGAATTGATGAACCCAGGGCCTTGGAGATGTTAAGTGACACCATTGAGCCATGCTTCTAGTTTTATTTTGAGACAGTCTTTATGTACCTTCCACACTGGCCTGGAACTGACAATCCTCCCACCTTTGCTGGAACTAAAAGTGCATTCCCGGATAAAAAATGTGGTATTCTGAGCTGGCTATTTTACTGCCCTGTTCCTCCTTTGAGTGGAGTCTCTGCCACTATGCTGAAAATTCAGACCAATCCAGTGCAGTAACCAGAGTGGCCGGGTGTTGTGGCTTATGCCAGCAATCTCATTATGCAGGAGTTGGGGGGCAGAGATAGGCCGGTCTGCTGCAGGTTTCAGGCCATCCAGTACTGCTTAATGGGTTTCTAGCCAGTGACCACTACATACTAAGGCTCTGTCTCGAGGGAGAAAGAAAAGAAAAGAAGGAAGATATACATTCTAAGTATATCTTTCATAACTCAAAGATCAGTCTGGGATGCACCCATGTCACCTGCTGTGTTCATAATACTAGTCAGACACTCAGCTCTATTAGTTCAAACACTGGGAGGCCTCAAGGTCCTCAGGGCTGCCCTCATGTAGAAGAAGGGTCTCCCATCTTCTGGACATCTGGCAAAGATGGCTGCAGGATTAGGGGTCAATGTTTATAAAGGTGGGGCTATAAGGTTGGGGTCAACATCTGCAAGAGCTAGTCCAACAAAGTCAGAGGTCAGTATCTGTAAGGGCTGGGCTAATAAGGTTAGAGATTAGGGGGTCAAATCTGAAAGGGCTTGGGCAAACCAGGGATCCACATCTACAAGGTTTGAGCCAGCACGGTGATGCACTAAGCAGTACCTGCTAGAACTGGCACCCAGCTGAACCTTGAACCCCAGTATCAGTCATGGCCATTATTCCTTTTCCTGACTCTGATGGCTCCTTTTGCTCCTTTGCTTTCAGAAATCTATGGACATTTCTACCAATATCCTTTTCTAATAACTCTCATTAACTCCCACTGCTCAGTTCATTAACAAATGACCTAAAGGCAGAAATGAGAAAAAAATTGTATAATGGGCCCTTTGTTGTTTGGGGACCATAAAAGTAAACATGGCAATTTCATGAAGGCCAAGATGACAGAAAAGTACAAAACGTTTGCAGAACTCTGAGGTTGTCAGATGAAGGAAGCAGAAAGATGGAGCTACTACTGCACTTCCAGGTTTTAGTTTTCTGATGATGGTACAATTCTCTGCAATTGTGTTATTTCTCCCTGTGATATTTTGTAAGCACAGATATCTGTGGCAGTTGACCACAGTTTCAAAGGTCCCTAATGAGGTTTCTGGGTAAGTCAACAGAGTGACTTACCAGCTTCATGTCCTGTTCTTCAAGTGGACTGCTGTGACCACATCTTCTCAAGACTCCTCACCTTCCATCAGATGGCTCTCATTGCATTGCTGAGGCTCAGAGCCAGTAAGAGAGTCACTGAGATGTCAAAGGCACACCTGTACCTAGGCAATTCTTTCTGAAACAGCTGAGCCTGTGGCAATACTTTTGTCAACCCCCCACCCCCTACTTTGTTGAATTCCTGGAACATTCGGGTCTCAATAGACTTTGCCTGTGCACTCCAGGTTGTGTGGAGGGAGACGTGGTCTGTAGAGCTGTCCAAGTGCTGAAGCTGGAGCAGCTTTGTATGACTGCACTAGCAACCGGCCATCACAGTGTTTAAGATATGGACATTATGGCCTCATAGAATGTCATGCTGTTGTTGCCATGTAATTGCCCACATTCTGACAAAAGAAGAATCATTGCAGTGACATTGAGTCAAATGACAGAGATATGTTCTAATTCCTAATTAAAAAATTTTATTTATTATTTTTATTTTCTCTGTATAAGTGTATTATTGCCTGCATGTATGTAAGTGCACCCATGTGGTGCAATGTCTGTGGAGGCCAAAAGAGGGTGTCGGATCCTCTGGGACTGGAGTTACAGATGGTTGTTAGCAGCCATGTGGATGCTGGGCAATTAAACCTGGGTCCTCTCCAAGAGTAGCCAGTGCTCTTAACTGCTGAGCCATCTCTCCAGCCTCCCCCCACCCCAATTCCTAATTCAAAAAATGGAAATAAAATCCAGAATATAACTTACTGTTGCTTTTGAGATTTGCCATCACTTTAAAATGGCCGTTTCAGATTCCACAAGACCACTGAGCTTCCTCTTCAGTTGCTTTGTCCTTTCGCCCTCCTCTACTCCTCCCCCACCACAGGCTACTGTCTCTAGTGGACAATGGGGTTTTTATTTTAAACAGAAACCAGAAATTAACTGCAAATATGAGCATGTTAAATATTAAGGAAGTCATAACATGCATTATAGAATACTGTATAATTTGGTTCTGTTGTATAGAAATTAAGGTTTAATCATGTGTCTGTCTTTCTCAGCTTTGATTGTGACATTTCTTTCTTTTCACTACTGTGATTTTAAACCCAGTCAATAACTCCACTCTGTGTTTTATAGAAATACAAAGAGTTGTTAGGTTTCATTTTGTTAACATCGTTATGACACATCTACCAAGTGTAATTTTATAATAAAAGACTATAACACATAGATGTGTTAACAATTAGAGTTTAACATTTGCGTTTTAATTTGCAAACTGCAGACGAAGAGCTATATCACCACCTTATATTTTGCAGTAATTGTTTGGTTGTAGGAAAGCACAGAGCTGCACAGCCCCTAGCTTCTGACATGGTTTTCTTCCCATAACTATAGAAAAATGCTCAGAGCAGGAGCTGACCATTGCTGCAACCCCTGACCTCATTCAGAACACCCCTGCTTTCCATGTTCCTGCCTGTGTATGTGTGTTCCACACTGGGATGCTTGCTAGTCACAGATATGTGACCAGTACCAAAGCAGTGTTTCCATCAGGTGGGTCCTAGGCTCCCCTTTCACAGCAGAGCTACTTCCTCCACTCCTCTGAGCCTGGAAACCACCCTTCATTATGCATCTTTGTAATTCTGCTGTTTCAACAATGACACAAAAATGCTATCATTCGAGTTTGTCTCTTGCCATGAGACACAATTCCCTTGAGGTGTAGGTGAGCCGTGGACTGCATTCACAGGGCACAGGTGGCTGTGCTGTCAATACAGGCTCCTCATGTTATTTTCAGTTATTCACATAACTGCTTGTATGTGAACATAGGTTATTTTTTACATGCGTTATGATTATATCGTAAAATGTTCCCTACAGCCCCGTGTATTTGGATACTTCTTCTCTGCTGGTGGCCCTGTTTTGGGAAATTGTGGGGCCTGCTTGGAAGGGGAAGGAGGTGGGCCTTTGTGAGGATTCCATGTGTATATGTGTTTTCATGCACGTGTGATGGTGCATCTGTGCTGCATATCCATATGTGCATGTTACATGCCCATGAGCATCTGTTCACATGTAGGTATGTATCTGTTAAGGAAGGAACATCTTGGTTTTGTTAGAGAGATTTCTAACTAATCAATTATGTTTAAATGCTATTTTAATTAAAAACAGGAGTTATTATGGTCATATTAGATAAAGTAGAGCAAGCAATTTAAAAGGGCTATCACATTATGATACAATTATGGCTCCAATGAGAAGAAGGTAAAATTTGGTGTGTGTATACTTCCAACACCAAATGAAAATGAGAAAGCATTTAATGCCACATATGAGATACAGCTAAAGTCATGATGAGAGGGAAATTCATAGCCCCATCTATTTGCATAGCAAGACATAAAAGGCTCAAGTTAATAACCTAAATTCTAACCTCAAGATCTAAAAATTAAGGCCAAAGAAACCTAAAGCAAGTAGAAGAAAGGAAGGAATAAAGAGCTTAAGTCAATGGCATTGAAAAGAAAGCAGAGAGGAAATCAGTGAAATGAAGAACCCCATTATTCAAATAAATCAATTGTTACGACTGCTAGAAAGAGATTAAAAGTTGTTTAAAAGAAATGAATTATCAGTGTTGAGAATCTAACAGGAGCATGACTACAGGTCCTACATCCAATAGAATTGTAAGGAAACAGCAACTAAACACCCATCAATCCACCTACAAAGAAGCAAATCAAAGACACCGAAGTTCCACCAAATGAAAGGTAGAGTCTGAAATTCTATAGCCATTACAGTAACTGAATTTGTGACTTTAAACAGCCCAGATAGTGGGAGAAACCTATCACTGAAAAGATTCAAAGAGCTGGATTGTGCATGCTCCTGTGAATGACCAGACACTCTGGAAGGGCTGGCTAGTCTCTCCCAGCTCTCCGGGTGGGCGTCCTGCAGCAGCAAGCATGCATGTGCTTCTTTCCTCACCACTGCAACCAAAGACCTGACAGAAGCACCTTAAGGGGAAAAAGGTTGATTTTGATTCCTGGTTTCAGAGAGATTCCAGTTTGTTATTGAGAAGGCACGGAGGTGTAAGGGGTTCTAGCCGTGGTGGTGGCAGCGCACAGCTGCCGACCATGGAAGCTGTCCTAGTTTGCTTCTTGATTGCTCTGATCAAACACTCTGGCCAAAAACAACTTGGGGGAAGCAAATATTTATTTGGCTGATAGCTCACAGTCCACAATGAAAAGAAGTCAAGGCAGGGGCTGAAACACAGACCTTAGAGGAAAGCTTCTTACTGACTTGCTCCTCTGGCCAGTGCTCAGCCTGCTTTCTTCTATAACCCAGGACCACCTGCCCAGAGTTGGCACCATCCGCATTAGGCCAAGCCCTCCCTTACTTAACAATCAAGAAAATGCCTCACAAAGATGTCCACAGACCAGTCTTATAGAGGAATAATCCCACTTGAGAATTCCTGTCCCAAGTGTGTCAAGTTGACAACCAAGCCAGTCATGACAGACACACACACACACACACACACACACACACACACACGCACACACACACACACACACACACACACACTTGCCAAAACCTTTTTCCCTTCTCTTTTGGTTTTTCTACTCAGATAAAGGACATCTATGTTTGCTATGGGTCCAAAGCCCAAGTGAACCCTGTCTGTGGGTTTTGCTCATCTCCTTCCATCTCTTCCCTCCACTTCTAATTGATGCATATATGTTGACAGAGTCTGCTGTTTGTGCCCTGTTGCTTCCCTTTCCTCTCCCTATCATAGTTCTTTCTGAGTAAACAAACATAATATATTCACAACAGATATCACTGGCTGTGCCTTGTTCTACACGTGGCTACCAAGCCAGTATTTGAAAAAGCTCACGTCACCATTTGCTTTTACTCACCATGCCTTGGGATCAGCGGACAAGCAGACTTCACATGAGCAATGCCCTGATCACTCCACTCAGGTGTCAAGAATGCATTGTTCTACGTTGCTGAGAAACCTGGATCCTCCAAGCCATCCCCTTTCCTTGTCCCATGCCTGGGGAATCTCCTGACTCCTCTTTCCACAGGCTTCGGGTGAGCGGCCGTCACTCTACACAGACTTTAGTGCATCGGAATGAACCAATCTCCCATTCTCTGCCTCCACTGTAGCCCTTCCCACCTGGTGTGACGCCCACCACACTAAGTCAGGCCGTTGTTTATGTTATAGAGCCAGGAACTGCTCTAAAGAAAGAAGTGGCTTGTTTGTGGCTCAAAGCAAAATGTCTTCTTTAGGCTAAAAGACCTATGAAACTGGCTCACTGGAAAATTCATCATAAATCCCACACTGCACAGTGAAACTTATCAACAGATGTTTTCATTTGTAGTGAGCTTAATGATAAATCTATATACTTAGCATTCTGCAATAGCTCCAGGAAAGCACACCTGGGAACAGCCACCTAGGTTGGAAGTAATGGGGAACCTGATGTTCCACTGTGATAACTGAGGTGTCCTGTGGGAGGGTACAGTACACAGCTTAGTTGCTGTAAAAAGCACTTAGTCAAGAGTTAATGCTGGCTCACAGTTTCATTTCATAATGATGAAGACATGGTGGCAGGAGCTTGAGGCAGCTGCTCACCTTGCATCCGGAGTCAGGAAGCAGAGAGTGATAAATGCTAGTACTCAGTGAGACTTTCCCTTCTTCCTTGATCCAAGACGCCAGGCAAGGGAATGGTACCACATACAATTAGGGTGGGTCTTCCCACCTCAATTAACCTAATCTAGAAATTCCCTCAGAGCCATGCCCAGAGACTCCTCTCCTAGATGAGTTTAGATCTTGTCAAGTTGGCCATCAATATTAATCATCACAGCCTCAAAAAAGAAAAGTTAATGTTTACAGATTAAAATCTTAACAGCAAACACTGAGCTTATTAAAGATACCTCTGTGTTAAGTGGTGTTCAGACGCAAGAAAGCATGTCCGACTTTAGAAACACACACAGTGTGCTTGGAAGACCCCCCCCCCACACACAGTCCATTGTCCCCAAGCCCCTCTACTTGCAGGGAACAGGGCCTCTTGAAGGTGCTCCTGTGCTTTGATGACTCTGGCTCAGGATTTTAGGGTCATAGTCTTAGGTCTTTTAAGTGCACAATAAGAGGTTGTGCTTGTGCACGCAGTTTGTGTGCATACCCCATTCTTGCTGGATCCCCATCTTGCACGTTCTACCATTCTTCCAACCAGGAAGCACTCTTCTGGGAGTTGGAAAAAGACAAATTCTGGTGAGGAGCCAAATGCTTCCTGAGAAAATTCACTGTGTGGAAACACGGTGGGCCCCACAAAAGGTTCGTAATGGTTCCCACGAAGTCAAGGTGAACCAAGCTGGATGTCATGGTGGTGACCTTCTGTCACCTCGGAGTCCTCTGAAGGACATGGGAAACAGTCTGTTCTGTTGAATCACCAGCATGTGGGATGTGATCTTTCTTCGAGCGCACTTCAAGGTGAGGCTAGATCCTTGCTTAAAATGAAACTCTCATGATTTTATTTAAAAGACGTGGGAGTAAGAACCCAAATAGGGAACTCCAGTTCTCACAAATAAATGAATGCGGAGCAGTTGCAATTTGGCATGTTCTGCCTTTTAAATTTCATTTCTTTCTAAGGAGGAGGAGCTACCAGAAGGAAGATCTCCCTGACCTCCAGCCAGGGCTGAGAGGGTGGACAGGGTGGCACTGTCATTAGCTGCTTCTAATGTCCTGAGATCTGCTTCTTTGCAAGTTCAAGCCCTTGTTTCTCAGTATCAGCTGTGGGCTCTCTTTCTTGGGGGTCAAGGTCTGTCGGCTCTGCTCACTGTACTGTTGGACTCGCATGGCATGACTCCCTGTGATCCAGGTCTTATCCTCTCATATTAGCGCCTTGTATGCTTGAAGGGTTCACCTCCCAGGACAGGAAGACTGAGTTAGTTCATCTCCCTCAAGCACTCTGAAATCGGACCAGAAGCTACCACAGATGTCAATTACATTATTTTAAAAAGGTCACTTTGCTAAGAAGTCACTCCATCCTTACCCGACTCTGACAATGGCTAATTGTAGTGATTAGAAAGATGGGGACGTATGATTGCTATCTGTCTCCTTCCTGCCCTTAGAATAAGTCCAAGGGACTGTGGACATGGATGAGCCCTTGGCTAGCTGCCACACCCGGGTGACCCCTGATCTTTTTATTAGCCACTCTGGTCTCCAGAGCTCCAGCTCTAATCATTACCTGAGTCCTTGCATCCACACGTGGAGACAAACAACATGCTGCCGGAGAGGCTGGAGGTCAAACATGAGCCACACAGTGGTGGGGTGGGGTCCAGGCGTGGGGTCACCGAAGGGGCAAGCTTTTGTGGCAGGCTGTGTGCACAAGCAAACACTTTGAATGCTCTGCGCATGGCGCCCACTGAGTTTTTGTTTTCTCCAGCAGCTGGGAGGCACACTACACCACTCCCTTTCTTTCCCTTTAGCGGAGGGAGCAGATGCTGACCTCACTTAGGACCTTCTCTGAAATCGCAAGGCTGACATTCCCCGATGAAGGACATTCAGCCCTGTGGGACCCTGTACCCCAATTCACACCCTTCACTGGCCTGTAGTTGGAAGAGCAGGGGTTCTGCCTTTCTGCCACCTTCCAATTTGCCACAGACAACCTCGGAAGCCTGATGGCCGCAGTGCCCCGTGCCAGTGAAAATGAGCCCCATTCATTTCCTGCCGCTGGCATATGGCATGTCATTGTCCTCGGTCACCGAGGCAGAAGTAATGCAATTTGTTGGCATGCCTTGCCACGGCACAGACAACCCATCCCACTGCGCCCCAGAAAACATCAGAAGCCGAGAAATGGACAGCCCAAACCTTCACGGCTTCACGGTGCAGGCACCAGGGGCGGAGCTGCGAATGAACCCCCCATGCTTTCATGTCTGTGTGGAAACAGCACGGGGCATCTTGGGGCATCTTCCCTGCTCCCCTTCTAATCACAAAGCCGCCCAGGTCACTAGCGCCCAGAACCCTGTTGGGAACATCACTTGGAGCAAATGTTCCTGGCTGGTCATTTTCCACCGTCTCCCCCACTCCCACGGACACCCATGCATGTAAATGGTGAGGGTGAGTTGTGTCTTTCTGGCAGGCTCTGAACCTACCGGCATGGTTTGCACAGGGGAGAAAGAATGCTTCTGATAGAGCCCTGTCATTGTTTAGACACACTGAGGAGGAGCTGAAGTGCAAAACAGGTTTCCACAGGGCCACTCCAAGTCTGGATTTTAGACAACTCTTCTGAATGTTTGAAGCCAGGTTGAAAATACACAGAAGTGCTTTCCTTCTTGCTCTTTGAATTTGCATAGCAGTGTGGACAAAGAACAGCAAATTGATGTGCTGCTTGCCCTTGTGGATCTGAGAAGGACCTGATGATGCATGTCTACCATGGAGCAGGTCATGCTGGCCAATATACTCTGCTGTTACCAAGGCATGCTTACAGGAGGGAAGTGTCCCTCTGTCCTCCAGTGCCACAAAAGGAGACAGAATATGCTTGAATGTGAGTATTCAATTGGGGGAGCATCAAGCTGTGTTGGTGTCTGCAGCTGACGCTAGGACCCCTGGAGACACTGCCCTGCTGAAGAGAGATGACTTCGGGAAGCTGGCTAGCTGCTGGGCTTAGAGTGCTGCCAACGCTCCTCTTTCATCAGCAGTCCTTTCTCATTTGAGCCTGGCAGCTCTGGCACAGGTTGTTTGAGAAGGTGAAGAGGATCCTTCCAGCTTGAAAGTTCTGCTTGGTAGCCACAGCCTCCTCAATGCTTTTTGCTAGTGTGCTTGGAAGCTGGGGGCATAGGACTGCCTCTGCCATCCTGCCTCTGCCATCCTGCCCGGAGGCTGCTCAGTGCAGGGAATTGAATGTCACACGAAACATGCAGTAGTGGCTTCATTATCTGGGAAGTGACATTTGAATCCAGAAGCCTCAGGCAGATATTTCTGAGGAGCTAGCATTAGGTAGCCAGACAGACTGGCATTAGTTGCTCCAAGATGGAAATGACTGGGTTTATGGAGTCTTCTCTCTACTTTTATCAATGCCACAGGGGATGGAGCTCCATACAAAGAAGTATGTACTTAGAACATAGTGATAGATTTATAGAACTTTTTTCTCTTTGAACATTAAAAGACAGGAAAAAAAGTTATTTTTAACTTGAAAAAAATGAATGTAGGAATAGAACATTGCAACTTACATTCCAGGAAAACTGAAATGTTTTCCATTAGAGGGCAAGTCAAAGAACCCTTCTGTTCTGTAAAAGATAATGTTACCATAGGTAGTGATTAATATTCATTGCCAACTAGATTTGGCTGGATTTAGAGTCACCTGGGAGGCAAACCTTTGGGCATGTCCATGAGAATGTTTCCAGAGAGGTTTAGCCAAGGAGGGAGGATCCATCCCAAATGTGATGGCACCATTCAATGGACCAGTGTCTTGGATTAAGTAAAAAGAAGAAAGCCAGCTGAGCGCCTACATTCAGCTCCCTCTGTTTCTTGTCTATGGAGGTGATGAAACCAGGTGCCACGCACTCCCATCTTGCCTTCCCTGCCATGATGGAATTCACTTCCGCACACTGGAACCCACAATAAGCTTTCCTTCCTTTTTGATTTTGTCAGGTCTTTTGTCATAGCCATAAGAAAAGGACTCAACACACCCTCCATTTTAAATTCTCACTGCCTCACTGTAAGAAAGGGAAAACAATTGAAAAGGAAGATGAACGAAGGAGAGCTGCAGTGTACAGTTACAGAGAGGGCAAAAGTCCAGCATCTCTATCTGCCAACCCCCCCAATCCCTGGAGAAGTCTTCATAACTGCTGCGCTCACACAGCCTCCATCTACCCTGTTGGAGGAATCTTGAAGTGAAAAGGCTGTATACTGCCAATCAGTGTGGACATCCAGGATTAGCAGGCAATCCCAACCCCCAGGCCCCCAGGACTCAGAGTCTCACCTCTCCACTGGCATCTGATTCTCCACCGGAGGCCAGGCAACCTGGTGACAGCTGACATGAAGGCTGATGAGAGTTGGAAGTAAGGGCCTCTTGGCCTATGTTGGCATGGACAGCTCCAATTTCTGTGTGTTATTTGGCTACGGTGGAGCAGTTGCTGTACCAAAGCCATCTAATATGCCAGGCTGCCCCTTGCTGGGTCCCCTGTGGGAGTGAGACTTTATGGAGTATGCCAGACCTTACTTATGTATCCATGAAACTCACTTCCTCACCTTCAAGTCAAGATGTTGAAGCTAAGGATTCAGGACACTCTCTTCTGAGTCTTTGTTTAGCAAAGAAAGGAGCGTGATTACATTTAAAGCTGTCGAGAGTGGGGGTGTGGATAAACTGACACCCCTCCAACTTTGTACTGGGGCAAGAGGAATGGGGTTTTAAGGGTGAGACCCCACCCCTCATAGACTCTAAGGTATACAATTGAAAACCCATTTGACCCATACCAATTTGGCCTAGGATCCTAAGGGATAACTTTGTTCCTTGCTCTCAGAGGTCAACTAAGTCCCAGGGGACTATGCATGGGGACATCTCTTGAAATGTCCTGCAAATGTGAGCCAGGGGCTCCCTCCTCCCCCAAAACCTGAGGACCATCTAGATCCTCAACTGACCTTGAGAAAACAAAAGCCTTGGTTAATCTGGGCTAACTGTGTGGCCTTAAGTGTCCAAAAGGAAAATATAACCAGAAATAAATAATTAGTAAGGCCTGAGAAATTGTACTTCAAGTATAAAACTTGAGATCTTAGTAAAAAGACGAAAAAAAAAAAAAAAAAGAGCACAGTTGTTTTGCCTGTCTTACTGGCAAGTGCAGTTACCCTGTGGCTGCCACTGCTTTTGCCATCTTTCAAAGACATGAGTCACAGCTTTTCAACCTTCCAAAATGGACTGAAGACTCATGTCTCTCCAAGAGTCCTCCAAACCTTCGGTGCCAGATGGGGACTGCTGAGACATCTAGCGTGTGGACTGAGCTACTACTGGGCTTTCAGCCTCTTCAGAGTATAGACTGCCATTATTGGATTACCCAGGCTGTATTACAGAGACCAGTATAGGAGAATCAAGACAGGACGTGGTGCTTACTGGACCTCATTTGGGAAGGAAAGACCCCAGTGTGGAGCACAAGGGCAGAACTGATGGTGGTTTGGGCTTGCCAAGGAGGAGACTTCAAACATGACATCTTTTGGCCTAATAAAAAAAAAATCATAAGCTGAAGATGCTAAAAGATATATGTGGCATGCATATATGCATATTTTGGGGTGATGCAAATTGGAAGGAACAACAACAACAACAACAACAACAAAAGACTGGGTCAAAGAACTGACTGAAATGGTGAACTTCTGCTCAAAACGGTGAACTTCTGCTTGAAACAGTGAACTTCTGTGTAGAAAATGTTAAAAGAGACTGAGAAAAAGATGAAAAACATGTTTGATAGAATGCATGAGCTCTCGTTGGGTGGGGGGGCAGAGAAGGGGAAATGGGTCTAGATTTGATTGGAAATTTTGTATGAAATGCACAAAGCTTCAATAAAAATTAGCTTTGAAAAAACCCATTTGAATGACTGAGTTGAAATGGAAGTGGCTGAATGAGCCACCTCAGGGTTGCACTGCTCAGACAGGACTGGCTAGGGAAATGTTTCTCCAAGTTCGTCTGTCCTGGCATGGTGGTGATTGTAGCCGTGGTCAAAAGGTCTGGCTACATGTAACATCCTTGGCATCATTCATGCCCTGTTGCTTTTCAGGCATGTAGAATGCAAGAGGCATGTTGTTGTACGGCTTGCACCAGGGCAACAAAGAAAAGCCTGTGAGGCCATCAGTGTACAGTCAGCTGTATTCTCTGTGGAGGACCCACGGCAGGGTGATTCGTGAGGTTCTGAGGGTACAGCCCAAGTTTTAGTGGGTACCACAGGATGTTGGAGTAGCCCAGAACATGAGGAAGCCATAACCCAGTGTGAAATTGAAAGCCCATGTATGCTATAGGCAGAAAAGCCCCAGATGCTGAGCTACACACATGTCTGGGGCTCACATCACAGCACCACATACTTCAGATGCTGGGCATGGAGCTACAGGAATTAATGCTTGTCCTGCTGGGTTCTGGTTTGCTTTTGCCCAGCCTTTCCTTGCTGTGCCCCATCCTTCCTTTTCAGAGCAGCCTTGTTTACTCCACACCATTGTGTATTGGAGGTAAGTAACCTACTTTTAGATTTTACAGGGGTTCACAGTTATTTCCTTGAGTTTCACAAGAGACTTCTGAGCTCTGGACATTCTTAGGGCTGTGAAGCTACAGGGATTTTTACAGAAGACCGACTGCATCTTCATTATGAAATGGTCAGGAGCCTTTTGCTGCCCACGGAGGAAGGAAGAACTACTTGCTTGGGTCTCAATGCTGTCCTTTATTGTATGAATTTTTCAAAGCACATTAGTTTCCCCAATGTCTCAGTTTCTTTAACTGGAAAAAGAGGGGGAAATAAGCATTGTTATCTCATGGAATTATTTTGAAGGACTGATTAGTTACTACCTGTGAACAGATTTAAATAGACTTACATCTTCAAATCAGGGCAAATGCCACTATTGCTTATTGACATGCTCTTTAGCCCAGGGAGCATCCATTTTATAAATTATTTTACTTTCTCCTTAAACATCAATCATCTGTTGATGTCTAATGGTTTCCTGACCTTGTGCTCTAGCTGTTTAACTACTGATCACTTGCTGATGGATAGCTACTTCTTGGTCTTATGTGTTAGCTTTTGAACTATTGATCATTGATGTTGATGTCTAACTGCTCCCTGGCCCCGTGTTCAGTCTCTTTGGCCTGGCTCTTGCCTCCATCTGCAAATCTTTTTTTTTTTTAATTTAATTTTATTTTTATTGATGCTTTGTGCATTTCGTACATCATTTTCCAATTCAGATCAGGCATTTTCCCTTTCCCTTCCCCCCCACCCCACCCCATCCCAGATCATGTATTCTGCCATAACTGTCTTGCATCTTTCTCTGTTTTTTTTTTCCCTTTTTTAGCTATAAGTGATAATCCATGAGTACAAGCATCCTTCGTGCAAAACCAATCTACAGGCTGTTGTGTCCAAACCCCCACAGCCCCACCATCCAGTGTGGGGGGATGACATGTTGTTTGTTCAATCAAGTTGATCAAATGAGTGTCCAGACTACATCGCTGTAGTTTCACCATTCACCCCAATCGGAGCCTTTACATTCTACCACGCCCCCTCTTCTGCAGGTTGTTCCCTAGGCTTAGAAAAGGGGCACAGGTGGATGAGAAGTAAAACAGTCCACTCTCTCTGGAGCTGTTGACTTGGACTCTGGTCAATTCTGGCTGTTTCCTTTCATGGGCTGACAGTTTGTCCAGGAATAACCTTTTCTATCCTACTAATGAAGAACAAGCAATTAGATCTATAGGTAGGGAAGGAAACCTTCACAGCAGATACATCTGACAAAGCATTAATTTCCAGAGTATACAAGCTACTCAAAAAACAAAGAAGAAAGAAAACAAATGAATCATTCAAAAGATGGAGCAAAGATCTGAATAGAGACTTCACAGAGGAGGAGTTAGAGATGGCCGAGAAACATCTTAAGAAGTGTTCAACATCTCTGATAATTAAGGAAATGCAAATTAAAACCACTCTGAGATATCACCTTACTCCAATAAGACTGGCTAGGATCAGGAACACGAATGATACCAAGTGCTGGAGAGGTTGTGGGGAAAGGGGAACACTCATCCATTGCTGGTGGGAATGTAAACTTATACAGCCACTATGGAAAGCAGTGTGGAGAACCCTTAGAAGACTCAAAATGAGCCTTCCATTTGACCCAGTCATACCACTCCTGGGTATATACCCACAAGACACAACTTACTGCAAAGATACATGCACAGCTATGTTTATTGCATCTGCAAATCTTAAGACCTAGTTCTAGACCAAGCCCAAAGTCTTCCTGCTCCATGCTTACACTTGGGCTTCCAAGCTTTCCACAACATTGTGATCAGCTGGAGATGAGTTCACAGATACCTGGAGGGGCTAGCATGATAGCACAGTGGATAAAGACACTTGTCATTAATCTCAAGAACTTGAGTTTGATACCTGGCACTCACCTGCTGAGAGACCCAATTCTTGCAAGTTGTCCTCTGACCCATGTGAACACACACAAACACAAAATCAAATTCTTGCAAGTTGTCCTCTGACCCATGTGAACACACACAAACACAAAAGCAAATACAATAAAAATAGGCAAAAATTACTTTTAGAGATGATGAAGGAGATCCATAAGGTTACTAGATATAGGATAAATGTATATTTATGCATTATTATGAACAGTCTAAAAACAAAAGAAAGCTAGTACATTTTCAAAGGCATCACAATGTGAATTGAGTTGAGAAACTGGAGATCATGTGTGTCTGGGGTGCAGGGGCCAGGAGATAGTCAGGAGGGTACAAGTCACAGAACAGGAAAAAGCTGGGCAGCAGATAACTCTGGCATTAGCATCTTTGATGCATGTCAAAAGTGAGGGGGACTTGATGTGTGAGACCAGCACCTGAGGGAAACTCACTTGCAAGAGCACCCAGGAGCACAGTAGCCTTCCACAGAGAAGCAGAGGTGCTGCGTGTCCTGTTAACTTTGTCTCCTTCACAGCAGCTCTGCACCTTTCTGCTGTTTTACACCAAAACCCATACTTAGTCATTATTCTCAAAATTAGTAACTCTCAGCATAGTGGATTCGCATATTAGAAAAAAATTAAGAACAGAAAAGCAAGGAAAATTATTGCTAGATATATCTAACCTGTACTTCTCAGACATACAGAGGTTTGGAAAATTTGTACACTATTCACATATATGTGTGGAATAACTATACACTGTTCACACATGTGTGGAATCACAAAGTGAGAAGAAAATCAATGTTTCTGATATTTTAGGGCTCTATGGGGGAAGTATATGAAAAAAACAAATACATGACTAAGAACTATGTATTAAAATGTATTTCAATAATGATCTTCCTTTCCTTCTTTCCTTCCCTCCTTCCCTCTCTCTCCCTTTCTCTCTCTTTCTCTTGTCTCTTTTGAGGTAGTGGGGATCAAATCCAAGACCTCACACATGCCAGGCAAGGGCTCTATGACTGAGCTATATGTCCGGCCTCTCTTTACTTGTTATTTTGTGAGAGTGATGCACATACTTGCTCAGGCTGGCCTTGCACTAATGAGTTATTTCCACCTTAGCCTCCCATGTATATAGAAAAGAGAGCATTTTTTATTTTAAAATTTTATTTATTTTTATTTTATGTGTATGGATGTCTTCCCCACATGTGTGTAAGTGCACCATGTTTAAGCAATGCTCACGGAGGTCATGTCTTCCCCCACATGTGTGTAAGTGTAAACAATGCTCACGGAAGTCAGAAGCACGCCAGATCCCTTGGAACTGGACTTAACAGGTTGTAAGCTACCATGTGGGTGCTGGCAACAGAACCTGGCTCTCTGGAAGAGCAGTCAGTGCTCTTAATTTCTGAGCCATCTCTCTAGCCGCACCCCAAAGAGTATCTAACAGCTGTGCTGCTGAGGGGCCTTCTGTGATGTGATTCAAGAAACATGCAAATGTCTTATCATCATAGTAAAAATAAAGGCATACGTCTAATGAAAACATAAATGACTGTTTCTCCAGGGACAAACCTAGCTAAGGTTGACTGAGAATTGGATGTGCCTCATCCCTCTCCTTAGCAGCCCATTCACTGCCCCTCCCTCAGTGATCTTCACATAGGCTGCCCTTCCCCATCCCAATGGCTGTTCCATCTGACCTTGGTGTCTCCTTTGGCTTCCCAGTGCCCAACTGAGACCCAGCCTCAATGGATATTGAAGAATATGTGTTGGGCACGCCTTTAATCCTAGCACTTGGGAGGCAGAGGCAGGCGGATCTTTGTGAGTTCAAGGCCAGCCTGGTCTACAGAGTGAGTTCCAGGACAGCTAGGGCTACCGAGAGACCCTGTCTTGAAAGGACAAAAAAAAAAAAAAAAAAAAAAAAATAAGAGTTGGGGAAAAAGAGGACCTCAACATTTTTCCTCAGGGCATTGTCCTCGGAGGCCATGAGCCAACAGCTTTTAGGTTCCTTGATGGCCTCTCTGTGGTCAAGTTTCCAGCTGCTTCAGTGGACACTTGGACAGAATGCCATTTCCTGGGGAGAACTCCCCTTAGGTAGAAACAAATATGCTCCACTCAGAAGGACTTGGAATGCTGTTGTGGCATTCTGGGAGATTCCATGTCAACCACAGCAGCAGGTGAGACATCTCAGCTTTTTGGTCCCCATTCGGCTGCTATGTGTCTCTCTGGGCTCCACATTCTGAGTCCACCGAGGGGAGCATATCTCACCATCTCTCCTAAGTGTTCTCTCCCTGCTCCATAAAACAGCAAAGGATTGGGTACCCCAGTCTAATTCTATCTGGAAACTTCTCTGGGGATGCTTGCAGCTTCAACCATAAATATCTGCACTTAGGGACTGCTGCCTTCACCTTCTTTTTCAGAATTAATGATGCTTTGGTTTGCCTAAAGATTTCCCTGAGTGGCTCCAAAGTAAATTCAAGACTGCATCACCTTGCCTCTGATTTTAAAAGAGAAGTTTTAAGGGAGAAGGGACTTTATTTTATTTTATTGTTTAGCCTCTAGCCTTCAGATCTGGAAAGTCTGAGCTTACAGTGTAAGGCATGCTATCTAGGGCAGCAAGAGTGTGGACTGGCCTCGTCCTGGGGGTATCCACCTTGTTCTTGATGATGAGTCAGATAGTTCCCAAGTGCACATCAGCAAGCTTCCCGATGCTCTTAACACCTTCACCACTCTCAGGTGGCTGGTGTCTCTCCACCTTGTGGCTTCTACATGCTGGAGGCTGAACCCGGGCTTCCTGAAGCAGGAAGACTCAGGGAGTAGACACTGCAGTCTCTACCCTCTGAGAGCTAAGGTGGTGGACAGACAGGAAACAGAGTTCCTTATTGTCTCTAGAGCCCTTCCCAGACTCCTTCAAGGCTACCTGAATCTCTGTTGGGGTGAGCTAAGTAGGAAGGATGGGAGCACACAGTGTGAGGGCTGCTCTAAGGGCAAGGTGTTTTCACAGGGTCTGTGTCTGAGAAGATACCATTCAGAGTTTCAGAAAAATGTCCTTAAATGATACTTCCCTCCCCAGGCATTGGCTGCGCCCTAAAACTGAACCCCTCCCCTGGGCATGTTCCCCATCACCCTTCCAGTCTTCAGTTCCTACTGTATCCAGTCCCCTATGTGCAACCTGCAGACAGATGTACCCAGAACACTGTAACTACAACATTATATGTCGGGAGTTGAAATGTGGCTAATCTGGGGCACCAAGTAACACATGCATTCCCACACAGACTCTATAAGAGCAGAGACAAACATTTTTGCAGATATGTTTTGCTCAGATAAGCCTAACTTGACTTATTTATTTACATATTTATATTACTAAAGTATAATTGGACATTTTTAGTGTATTTGAGAAAAAATTTTCATACAGTACATAATTTGGAAAAGTGCAAGATCACACAGGAACCTAATTTAAAAGTAAGGAAGAAGCCGGGCGTGGTGGCGCACGCCTTTAATCCTAGCACTTGGGAGGCAGAGGCAGGCGGATCTTTGCGAGTTCAAGGCCAGCCTGGTCTACAGAGTGAGTTCCAGGACAGCTGGGGCTACAGGGAGACCCTGTCTCAAAAAGACCAAAAAAAAAGATAAAAAAAAAAAAAAATAAAAGTAAGGAAGAAGATAAATGAATAGGAAATAAATAAAAAATGTCAATGATCTATTAAAAAATGGCGTAATTTAGAGGCTAGAGAGATGGCTCAGCTTTAAGAGAACTGGGTGCTCTTACAGAGGACCTGGATTTGGTTCCCAGAACCCATATGGTGGCTAACAACCATCCATAACTCCAGTTCCAGGGGCCTCAACTGCCCGCACAGGCATTGCACAATTCAGGTGCACTTACATGCATGCAGGCAATATACTCATACACATAAAATAATAAGGAAATATTAAAAAGAGGTAATATAATTTAGTAAGACTAATTTGGATGATACTAACACATCAAAATAGGAATAAAGAATGTCGACAATCATAAGAATGTAGAAAAGGACTGCCACTGAGGCCCGCATGTGGGCAAGTGTGTGTGTGTGTGTGTGTGTGTGTGTGTGTGTGTGTGTGTGATGTGCACATGTAGCCAGAGGAAGACATTTGTATCCCCTACTGCTTTTTGAGACAGGATCTCTCACTGAACCTGGAGTTCACCATTTTTCAGTCAAGCTGGCAGACAGCAAGCCCCAGAAATACTGTCTCCTCACTTCTCAGTTCTAGAGTTACAGGTATGTTCACAGCCATTTGTAGCTCTTTACATAGGTGCTTTGGATCAGAACTGAGGTCTTCATATTTGTGCATTGAACATTCCTACCCACTGTGCCATCTTGCCAGCCACCTGGATTCCGGACTGTAAAAACCATTGTTTGGACTATTTCCCAGAAATACATCATGGTTTGTGAATCTCCATAGAATGTTCAATTGTATGATGAAATGGTTAGTATTAAAAATGGTACAGAGGGATTTCCACACATCAAGAGTGTGTTATAGCTGGATGCCATGGAGCTCTGTGGAGCCCTGTGGAGCCCTGTGGAGCCCTGTGGAACTTGGAGCACCTTCGAGGTCCCTTGTGAACATTAGAACCAGGACTTGTTTCTGTTCCAAAGACAGTTGACTCTGGAGAGATTTCTTCAGAATGTTACTGAATTTAGTAATATGTTTGTTGGAGTCGTAGTGTTGATAGTGGTCACAGTAACAGACAAAATGACTGTTCTCATGCAAAAATAACCCACTGGACCACAAGGCCTAGAGCCAAGGGTTAAAAAGAGAGGGTGCTGTGGTCATAGGAATCAAGAAAGGGCATCTCACAGGTTACCCCTTGGTGGTGGGGGGCAGGTGGCACATTCAGGTTAAACCAAGTGGGAAGCCATGAGGGCCATGGGGGTTTGAGGCTAAAAGCTGTGTGGGTTTGTGAGGAAGGGTATTTGTGAATGGATCTATAGTTGATCCATCTCATCAGGTACTTGGGAGCAGCCATGTGTACATTCACACTCATTTCAAAGTACAGTAAGGCAGAGCAAGTGCTTATGGTGGATTAGAGCTTGCCATAGAATCTGGGAGCTGCATGAAGACCTGGTGAGTGACAACTCATGTCTTGCACATGTGAACAGAGACAGGCACAATGTCCAAGGTAGGACAATTGGGTTTTAAGTTTCAGTTATAATAAGAGTAAGCCTGGGGCTGGAGAGATGGTCTAGAGGCTAAGAGCGCCGACTGCTCTTACAGAGAACCCAGGTTCGATCCCCAGCACCCACATGGCGGCTAAGAACCGTCTTTAACTCCAGTTCCAGGGGAAAGCGACACCCTCTTCTGACCTCTGCAGCATTGCACGACACGGGTGCACAAACCTGTATGCAGACAGTATATTCATATGCATAAGATAAAAATAAAGAGTAAGCCTGAGAAAATTCTGTGGTTTCTAAAAAGGAAAACAAGGCCATTGTCTCCTCCGTGGGGCTTCTGTAAGGACAAGATTTCATATGCTCAGTAGGCATTCGTGTGTGAGGAACCCCTTGCTGTGATGAACTTGGAATTTTGCTGGGTTATTACTGACTGGTAGTTTTGTTCCCTCTGAGTGAAGGGAGCGTAGGAAGGCCATGGGATCTGTGTCTAAGTACCATGCATTTGTCACAGTCAAAGATAGATAGCAGGAAGGCCTTTGTGAGTAGAAGGGACAGGTCGGATGGGAGAGGCCTGCTCTTAGCACTAAGCTCTGGTGGTCTGATCATCAACTTGCACCTGTTTATCTGCTGCAAATGTGATTTCTGATTTCTTCTGCCATTCGCGCTCCCTCACACTAAGGGAGCGAGCAGCAGGTACATAGGCAAGGGTGTGAACTGAGGAGACCCATAAACTTCTCCTCCAGGAAGTAAGGAATTTGAGGTGAAGGGATGTGGTGGGAGAAATGGGGGGGGGCATTGTGCTTTCTTGCTGTAGGGACAGTTTCTCCAGATCCCGAGAACGTGAAGATGGCTTACCACCATCTATGCTCAACAGCCCATGGTCTATGCTCTGAGCCCTGGGTATTGGGCAGGCGAGACCTAGCTAGCATCTCAGTTCTACTCTACGCCTTCACCTTAAAAACAAAACCTTCAAGTTCAGAGATATTCAGAACAGCTACTTATTGGAAGGACTCACAGTAGACACCCGACCAAGCTGACACCCACAAAGCAGGTGATGGCTTTACCACTATGACATGCAGAAGGGTGCAGGGTGTTTCCAGAGGGAGTTGGCTCTACCCTAGGTTATGATTGTAACTGGGAAAGAAGATGTCTCAGGGACGTTAGTGGCATCTGTGCACAAAGTCACTACAAAGTCACCACTGATTGACTGACCTTAGTCTGGTTTGGTGAAAATGCAAGGCACTGTGTCCTCACACAGCCACAGGGACACATGGACTACCTCTGGTGTAGATAATCCTGTCAACCCAGACACTTCCCTGGGTTGGGGTGGAGGCTTTCTGCTAAGGCCCTGTGCCCATCTCTGCCATCTTATGAGTGGCTGCCTGGTTGTTTCCTGCCCTACTACTGTAGAAAACATGTCTGTTGCCTTGATGACAGCAGCCACAAGTGTCTCTGTGTCCATGAGCTGATGCCTGCCTAGCCTTTCCATTCAAAGTGACTTCCTAATCAATACCGATTGCTGGGCCATATGGATTGCAAGTCTGTGGGTGAGGAGCTGAGATGACAGGGTTGACTCTCCCATAGTCCATCCATTGTGTTCGTATAGACAACGCATGAGATGAGCCAATTTAGGTTAAAATATCTCAAACAAATCCTCACAGGACCTGACGTTCAAGATTGATTTCTGTTCCAGTGAAAATGATTACTTTCCTTGGGGTCCTCCCAAGCACTGGGCTCCTTAGTGTAGACAGCTGGGAATACGGAGCCAGGGTCCACCTTGACACAGTAGCCGGAGCCTCCCACAGGCCACAGGCACTGATCGTGTTTTGATTCACTACTGCCGGGCATGCTTCATAGCTAGCTGACAAATGGAGGTTATGGTCCAGCCTGGTTCCCAGGGTGGGGACTCGGGCTCCTTGTGCGTAAATGCAAGTGAGCGAGCTGCCTCCTGAAAAGCATCTTCTCATGCTCTGCACAGGCTCCAGGCCCTTCCTCCTCTCAGTGTCCGTTTACCACTTGTCCTGCTCCCTCCGTCATCCGAGGGTGGGTGAATTCTACATGACAATCCACTTAGAAACCTGTTTAGGCTCTAATCCCAGGAAGTCAGACAGACGTTGCTGTGAGGGCACCTTATAGCCCTGACTGAACCAGTCAGGTGACTTAGGAAAGGGCACTTCCCTGGGTTAGCCATGGTCTGATCACTCCTTCAACTGAATCCTGGAGAAGGCAGGTTATTGGTTACCCTCCCACCTGCAGAGTAGTCCCCCCAAGCTCTAGGCCAAGCCTGTATAACTCCCCCAAACTAGCTGAAGCCAGTCTTGTGGTATAGCTCCGTCAAGCCCCAAGCCCCAGGCCCTGCCTGTCCAGTGCTTCAGCTCTTTCAAGCTCTCGTGACCACATAGGCAGCTCCTTGGAACTGGCCTCTTTCTGTTCTGCCCTATTTGTTTTCACGTCTTTCCTGAGAACCTGGGCTGACATGGATGAGGCTTCAACAACCCGGCCGCACTCCCAGTGGCCTCTTGGCCCGGTTCTCTGGGTGCCGTTGCAGTGGCAGGGAGCAAGCAGTCTATGTCTGAGATGAGCGGATCTAGTCAGACAACCGGGGACAGAGCCCTGTTTCCCCAGGCAGTGGGAGATATGTTTTGATGTAGTTGTTTCCTCGCAACTAAAACACTCCATGAAGGCCCAGAAAGCTAAAGCAAGCTCACAGGACACAGGAAGTTCCTCAAATACACAAGGAAGGCCCTTCCCCAAGGCTCCACAAGCTGTAACAATTGCTGCCAGAGGAAACTCTCCTACCAACAAAGCTGCCTAGAAATCAGGTAGGAAGCTCAAGGGAAGCTTCTGTGAGTCCCCATCTAAGCTGGGATCGACGTTTTGGCAATGGAGCTCTTTTTGAGACATCCCTGCTCCTGTTAGTAACCTCTCAGCTATGCTCCCACAAGGAAGCCCCACAAACTCACTGGTTCACTAAGCTAGATTTGGGTGGATCTTTTTGTTGTTGTTCTGTCACTGGTGTCTTGTTTGGGGTGAGTAAACATTTGTTCACATCTCTCTAGGAGGAGCCCATGCTGGTCATGAATCTATGTAGATCCAATAATCTGAATGACAGATGGGTAAGAGCCACCGAAAGGGACTCAGAATATTCTCACCTACTGTGTATTACCCTCACTTGACCCCTTGTTTGTACAAAATTATGTCCCCTGACTCCCTTTGTCCCTTCTGTTCTACCAGCTTGTCTGCTGGCTAAAGGCTGACCTAAATGCTATGAAGCCACCTCTCCCAGCCATGGTATGTGCTCAGTGCGGAGATGAGATGATGGGTTCTCCAGCAGGACGAGGAAATCTTGGGATGGCAGATTCAGTAACTACGGATGGGGTTGACCATCCCTGAGGATGCAGAATAATGGTCTGGCAGGCTAGGGCCCCAGAGCAGCTGTTCATTCATGATGGTCTCACTATGGCTGACAACTACAGAACTGTCCGGGGAATGGGCTGCCTCCTTCTGCATTCTCAAGGCCTCTCAAGAGCCTTTCCCTGTGGTCCTCTCTGGGAAGCCACTGCATAGAGAGAGAGAGAGAGAGAGAGAGAGAGAGAGAGAGAGAGAGGAAAAAGAAAGATGGATAGAAGGAGGAAGTCTGTCATCCACCAGTGAGTCAAATCTATATCACTTCCTTTAGTTTTTTGAATTAAAAACTGGTTTATTTTGAGTGAAGTTGATGTCTTCTATTATGACTCTTTAGAAATTTCTAAAGCTTAAGTGTATTTCTAGAGCCTAGACAAATTTTATGGTTCAAGGCGAAATGATTGCCCTTTTAATTAAAAGCACGTTAAAAATGATATCTACTTAAATGAACAAAAATATATGAAGTTTCTTCATACACAGCATCTAGGGGCTAGAGAGATGGTTGAGTGGTTCAGAGCACTTACTGCTTGTGCTGAGGATGAGACTTTGGTTCCCAGCACTCATGTCAGCAGGCTCACAACTAAATAGTTCCAGCACCAGAATATCTGATGCCTTCTTATGTCCTTGCATGGGCACCTGCATGTAAGTGCACAAACCTATACACACACACACACACACACACACACACACACACACACACACACAATTAAAAATGAAATAAATCTTTAAAAAGGATTTTACCATTCTAGTTTTAAAAAGTATTTTATTTATTATTTTTATTTTATGTGTGTTTAAATGCACCCATGTCTTGCAATGCCTACAGAGGTCAGAAAAGGGCATCAGACATCTGGAACCTGAGTTATGGACAGTTGCTAGCCGCCATGTGGGTGCTGGGTCTTCTGCAAGAGCAGCCATGCTCTTACCTCTGAGCCCTCTCTCCAGCCCCCATTCCCATTCAGTTTTGAAAGCAACCGGATAAGCAGAAAACTGCAAGTCTTTGCTCAACATTTGTAACCTCTCTTCATATATGTTTCTTTTACTTTGCCTGTTCCAGGGTTTTCTACCTAGGGTGGATGCAGGATACAGTCTTGAATGAATTTTTAACTTGAGATACTTTTAAATTATCAGAGGAAATTTAAAGAAGTAGAAAGAGTTCTCCTGTTCTCCATCTCTAGTTTCTTTTCTTCTTAACATGCTCTTATATTTTTATAGTATAATACCAAAAATACTCTACTAAATGAATACAGCATCTGAACCAATATTAGTATATTATCATTAGCGGGCCTTCCTACTTTAGTCACATGCTCTCTGTTTCCCCCTAAGGTCCTCTTTCTGTCTCACAGTCCCATCCAGGAAACGGTATCCCATTCCGTCATCCTGTAGCCTGAGGTGTCTTCTCTGGTGGGTGACTCTTTTTCAGACTTCTTTTCCATGACCTTGGCAGTTTAAGGGGGAGATCATTAGACATTTTGTAGGCTATCCCACAATTTCAGCTTGCCTGGTGTTTTTCTCAGAAGTGCGCTGTGGCTATAGGTTTGGGAGGCAGACTACCAAGGTAAGGCAACATCCTCACACATTCTACCAAATCCCAGCCTGCCTTGTGGCCAAGGTACATGATAAGTGTACCCCTCCGAAGTTACCTCCACAGGACTCCGACTTAAGAGCTGAGGCCTCTCTCAGCTTGGTGAGGCCACATTTTGTACTTCTATTCAGGACCTGAGTGCTCTCTTCACCTTAATTATTTGGTCATTCAAATTAGTGTGGGTTCCTTTATTTTGTGCCTTCATTTATAATCCAATGCTACTGTAGTTCTTGCTCAAAATTATCTTTGTTTCTGGGAAGCTTTTATTTGGTTCCTGCATTTGAAAGTGTGTTTTCTATATGTTGGAAGGAAACATTTTATACTTTCGGCTCTACGACACTCCAGCCTCATCTTGGATACTTTCTCCCTAACTTTAGGGTCAACCTTTTAGCCACACAAACCTGCCTGGAATTAGAGACCAATGTGTAGGTCCTAGATGGGATCATTGTTCCTGCCAAAGTTCTTGGCTGTCTCAACTGACAGCTGGGAAACACCTGCACACACATGTGCACACACACTGGTATCTGTATGTGCATCAGCATACATGTGTACCATCTGAGTATGAAATCCTATGGATACATCTGGTTTTCATTCAGTGACATCTGGGTCATCTTAGCTTGGTGTCTTTGCGTCTCACTGACCTTCCTCTCCAACACTGAGAAACCTGGCTCCAGTAAATCTGTCTCTCATTGACCAGCTCTCTGAACATGGACAGTGGCTTTGGACTCACCATGTGCCAATGGCGTTTCCAGCAGGAGCACCACAGTTCCATTCCTGGGTTCCTGAGTCAGTGATTTGTACTCATTCCTCGAGGGAGGTGGTCTTCTGAGCCTGTCTGTATTCCATCTTGGGATTCTGAGAGCTTACCTACATTAGTTTCACTCTGGAGAGTTCTCTGGACTTTGCTCAAAGTAGGATGTTATATATTCACATGTATAGGATAGTACAAAATTTGTTTATCACCATAAAATCCCCTTTGCTTCACCTACCCCTTTCTCTGGCCCAAGCAGCCACTGAGAGCTTCATGTGGCTGTTTCTGCCTTTTCTTTTTCTTTAAAAAAAAAAAAAAATTATATTATACTTTATATATATCAAATTCTAGACCCGTTGTCCCCCAATCCCCCAACCCCACCAGAGCTTCATGCATTTTGACCCAAAAAAAACATGCTTTCATCTCTTTCTCAGTCTTTCTCATATTCCTCATGTGGAAGTTGACTGTTTTTGAGCAGAAGTCACTGTTTCAAGTCAGTTCTTTGAATGCAGTCCTCTTCTTTGTTGTTGTTGTTTCCAATATACATCACTCCCAAACTGCTTTGACAAAAGCTCAATGGCATGCACAGGAAATAACTTACAACTAGGTAATTTGCTTATTTCGCATCCAGCAGAATGGGGATACCATTCGTCATTTGTTTGTCTGAGACTGTGTATACTTCATTCAGCATCATATGTCCTCTAGCTCCAAGCATTTTCCTGCAAAGTCTGACTGATCGTTGTCTTTCTTTACTGCTGCATTAGAACTCCATTGTGTCAGATGCACCACATTTTCTCTATCTCATCAGTTGAGGGGCATTTGGGTTTGGTTCCAGCTTCCCTTACTATTGTGAAGAGAGCTGATAAATAAACATGGGCCCATCATTGTATCTCTGGTGGTGGGGTGAAGTCTTTGGGGTACATGCCTTAGGAAGGTATGGCTGGGTCAGGTGGCAAGTTCATTCCAAGTCTTCCAGGATTCTCCCTACACTGCTTTCCATAGTGGCTGTACGAGTTTACATTCCCACCAGCATGGATGAGTGTTCCCTTTCCCTGACAACTTCTCCAGCACTTGGTATCATTTATTTTCTTATCCTAGCCAGTCTTATTGAGTAAGAAGATATCTTAAAGTGGTTTTGATTTACATTTCCTTAATGATTAGTGATGTTGAACACTTCTTAAGGTGTTTCTCAGCTGTTCTAATTCTTCCTTGTGAATCTCTGTTCAAATCTTTGCTCCATCTATTGAGTGGGTCATTTTGTTTTCTTTCTTCTTTGTTTTTTCAGTAGTTATATATTTTCTGAAATCAATGCTTTGTCAGATGTTTCTGTGTGAAGTTTCCTCCCACTCTGTGGATTTCTCTTCACTTCCTGATTGTTTCTTTTTGATGTACAGAAGCTTTTGAGTTTATGAGGTCCCATTTGTCAATTGTTAACCTTAATTTTGCACAGCTGCTGTCTGATTTAGGAAGTCTTTTCCTACGCCCATGTTCTTATGTTTGCTGCCAACATTTTTCTCTACACCTTCAGAGTTTGGGGTTTCACGTTAGGTCTTTGTCCATCTGAGATTGACTTTGTACAGGGCGAGAGGTAGGGTTTCAATTTCATTCTTCTACAATGGTGATCCATTTTTGCCAACCCACTGCTGGAGATGCTGTCTTTTCTCCATTGTGTCTTCTTGGCCCCCTTGTTAAATATGAGATGGGCTGAAATTGTATGTGCTAGCTTTGGATCTTCGGTTTGTTCCATTGGTCAACAGTGTCTGTTTTTGTGCCAGTACCGGGCTGTTTTTATGACTATACCTGTAGTATAGTTTGAAGTCTGGTATAGATGTCCCCCTGTGTAAGCTCTTTTCACTCAGGGTTGTTTTGGCTATTCGGGGTCTTTTCTTTTTCCAAATGAATTTAAGGACTTTTTTTCCAAGCCTGTGAAAGAATTCTTGGGGATTTTGATTGGAATGCGTTAAATCTATACAGAGTTTCGGTAAAAATGGACATTTTTTACAATTGTTAATTTTCCCAATCATGAGCATGGAGGTTTTTCCATCTTCTGATGTCTTCTTCAATATTCTTTCTTAAGGTTTAAAAATTTGTTGTAGAGATCTTTGGTGTCTTTGGTTAGTTGTTCCTAGGTATTTTATTGTTTTTGAGGCTATTGTGAATGGAAGGTCTCTTTGAATTCTTTCTCCAGTTGCTTGTCTTGGTGTTTAAGAAAGGCCATTGATTTTTTTAGTTATTTTGTATCCTGCCACTTTGCTGAAGCTGTTAATCATTTCTTAGGAGTTTCTGTGGAGTTTTAGGATCCCTTAAGTAAACAATCATATCGGGCTGGAGAGATGGTCTAGCAGTTTAAGAGTGCGACCGCTCTTGCAGAGGACCTTGGGTTTGATCCCCAGCACCCACATGGCAGCCCAGAACATTGAAACTCCAGTTCCAGGGAGAAACTCCAGTTCCAGGGGAATCCCACACACCCTCTTCTGACCTCCGGGGCATTTCACAACACGGGTTACAAACTTGCATGCGACAGTACATTTAACATACAAAAATAAATAAATAAAATAAAAAATTTAAATCATATCATCAGCAAATAGGGATAGCTTTACTTTCCTCTTTTCCAATTAGTACTCCTTTAATTTCCTTTTCTTGCCTTATTGCTCTAGCAAGTGTTTCAAGCACTATATGAAGAGGAATTGGTGACAGGGGGCAGCCTTGCTGAGTTCCTACCTTTAAAGGGAATGTTTCTGTCATTTCCCCATTTAGGATGATATTGGCTGTGAGTTTCCTGTTATACGGCTTTGATTACATTGAGGAATGATCCCTCCAGTCCATTTCCTCTAGGAACTTTAAACATGAAGGATGCTGGATTTCGTCAAAGGTTTTCAGCATCAATTGAGATGATGGTGTGGTTTTTGTCTTTCATTCCATTTATGTGTTTGATGATGTTTATTGATTTTCATATGTTGAACCATCCCTGCATCTCTGGTATGAATCCAACTTGGTCATGATGGATGATCTTCTTGATGTGGGTCTGTATGCAATTTGCCAGTATCCTGTTTAAAATTTTGGCATTTGTGTTCATTAGGGAGATGGGTCTATAATTCTCCTTTTTAGTTGTATCTTTGCCTGGTTTTGGTAATAGAGTGATGCTGGCTTCATAGAAAGAATTTGGGAGAATTCCCTCTGATTGTTTCTGCCTTTTCAAGAATTCCACGCAAATGGAATCCATGCTGCCTTTCCAAACCTATTTCTTCAATAGTTACCTGTGCCTTTGTGCGATTTGATAAATTATTTTCTAAATCAAGATATCTATCTATCTATCTATTTATCTATCTATCTATCCATCTATCTATCATCTATCTATATAAAGTTTGCCATAGATGTGAATAGTTTATCAGATTAGTCAAGTATGTTCAGATGCAGTTCAGTAATCTTGATAGGTTGAACAGGTTATATAAGTTACAATATCTATTTTAGAAAGTCGATAACTGAGAAGCCATGTCTTTTGTCTATTTTTCTTGTCTTATTGTACTGGTGAGCACTTCTGTTACAACACTGAACAGAACAGTGAGAGAGGATATACTTGATTGCTGTCTGTCTTAAGGGGAGACATCCAAAATTTTTCCACTAGGAATCATGTTACTAATAGGAAGCTTCGGTATAAGATCATCCTCAAGTTGAAGGAATTCTTTCTTCCTGGTTTGTAAGATTTTCCATATTCAGTGTTTGGTGGATTATCCCAATTCCTTTTCTGTATCAAATAATATGATTATGTTTCTATCTTTACTTGCTACCTTGTAGTATCACCTGATGGATGTCACTGTTCTGGTAGCTGCTCTGAATTCCTGAGTAGTCTATAATTGTGTTGTTTAGTTTTAGTTGTTTACTTGACACATCCCAGAGCCATCAGGGAAGAGAGTCTTAATGAGGTATTACCTAGATTAGCCTGGTCTGTGGTTGTGTCTGTGGAGGATTGTCCTGATTTTTAATTGGGGTGTGAAGACTCACCTTGAATATGGGTGTGAAGGCCCATCTTGAATATGGGTGTAAAGACCCACCTTGAATATGGTTGTGAAGGCCCACCTTGAATATGTGTGTGAAGGCCCACCTTGAATATGGGTGTGAAGGCTCATCTTGAATATGTGTGTGAAGGCCCACCTTGAATATGTGTGTGAAGGCCCACCTTGAATATGTGTGTGAAGGCCCACCTTGAATATGGGTGTGAAGGCCCACCTTGAATATGTGCGTGAAGACCCACCTTGAATATGGGTGCGAAGACCCACCTTGAATATGTGTGTGAAGACCCACCTTGAATATGTGTGTGAAGGCCCACCTTGAATATGTGTGTGAAGACCCACCTTGAATATGTGTGTGAAGGCCCACCTTGAATATGGGTGTGAAGGCCCACCTTGAATATGTGTGTGAAGGCCCACCTTGAATATGGGTGTGAAGACCCACTTTAAATATGGGTGTGAAGGCCCACCTTGAATATGGGTGGCCATTGCATGGGCTGAACCCTGAACTCTAAAAAAAAAGGTAGCTGAAAGCAAGCAGCCACACATGGCTTCATTTTTCTCTGCTCTTGACTGTGGATGTGATGCGACTTGCTGCTTGAGTTCCTGCCTTTAGTTCCCTGGAATGATGAGCTATAACTTGGAATTGTAAGTTAAAATAAATTCTTCCTTCTAGATGTTTTTTTGGTCAGGGTATTTTTATCATAGCAACAAAAATGGAACTAGGACAGAAATCAAGACTCCTAAAAGGTGACCGTTATTATTTACTTTGGATACTTGACAACTCTTGTGGTTGTCCTACATGTATGCTTGTATGTATCCTACATGTATCCTTGTTGCCAGCTGTAGTTACAATAGCTATAACTCCATAACCTGGCACTCACTAGTGTCCTCTGGGTTAATGTTCATGGACAACAGATTACTTCATGGTGTTCAGTGACTGCATTTCTGTGCTACTTCTCTCATGATAATAGATTTACCTCAGTGATAGTACATAGATAAGGCAACCTGACATCCATGATGTCATACTTCTCTGAAGAACTGTCATTCATCTGTTAAAACATATTTATGATTACTCTCCATAGTTTTGGTTGGTCAAATACACTTTAATTTTTATAAGTTGCAAACAATAAAAATACAAGTTTGTCTGTATCAAAAACATCTTCTTAACTTTGCTGTCATTTCTCCTGATTTTTTGTCCCCTTCGGGAACACGTTTGGTACACTTTTGGTGTCTCTTTTTTTGAACTTTAAAAAAAAATTATTTATTTATTTATTTATTTATTTATTTATTTATTTATTGTGTATGAATGTACTGTCTGCATGTAGATTTGTGCACCCGTGTTGTGCAATGCCGTGGAGGTCAGAAGAGGGCATCGGATTTCCCTGGAACTGGAGTTCTCCTGGAATTGAAGTTATAGACAGTTCTCAGCTGCCATGTGGGTGCTGGGAATCGAACCCGAGTCCTCTGCAAGAGCAGTCGGCACTCTTAACCGCTAGGCCATCTCTCCAGCCCCATTTTTGGTGTCTCTTAGAAATATATGAGTGGGGGCTGGAGAGATGGCCCAGAAGTTAAGAGCACCAACTGCTCTTGCAGAGGACCAGGGTTCAATTCCTAGCACCCACATGGCGGCTAAGAACCATCTTTAACTCCGGTTCCAGGGAAATCTGATGCCCTCTTCTGACCTCCGTGGCACTGCATGACATGGGTACACCAACCTACATGCAGACAGTACCCTCATACACATAAAAAATAATAAAGAAAATAAAAAAAGAAATACCTGAATGCTTTAGGGTATCAGTGAAGCCTTTGATAACCCCTTCGAATGACTGAAATGCAGCAAGTAATTCCTTTCTCAGGCTGTGTGGTGGAGACAGACCAAGAGCACCACTGGCTTGGAATGACCTATGGGCATCTGGCAGAGTCCCTGGGCTGAGACGGACTCACTAAAAGTGAATGTCTGCAGTACATTGATACACATACCGAAATAAATAAAATTAAAAAAAAATTAAAAAAAAGGGCTGGAGAGATGGCCTAGCGGTTAAGAGCGCCGACCGCTCTTGCAGAGGACCCGGGTTCGATCCCCAGCACCCACATGGCGGCTGAGAGCCGTCTGAAACTCCAGTTCCAGGAGAACTCCAGTTCCAGGGGAATCCGAGACCCTCTTCTGACCTCCGCGGCATTGCACGACACGGGTGCACAAACCTGCATGCAGACAGTACATTGATACACATACCGAAATAAATAAAATTAAAAAAAAAAAAAGTGAATGTCTGACTTTATTTAGTCCAGGGGAACTTCAGCAATGATTGCTTTGTGAAACACAGACTTATTGATGACAGCCCCTTCTTTGTTTGTTTTTCTTTCTAATCCCAGAGAATAGTGTAGAAAATCTACTGAAGTAGTCCCCAGCAGAGAGATATTTAAAAAATATTACTGGAGCTGTAAACATGGGATGAAGATCCAGGGTCACAGCTGTCACTATGCACTAGGCACACATGCCCTCTCCTCGCAACCTTCTCCTTCCAGCATCCTTTCAGAATATAAGACTCAGAGCAGTCCATAGATCCTGTCTCCTGGGAGCCCAGTAGGCACTTTCATCAACAGTAAAGTTTTAAGAACACATCTCTACATATACCCACATAATTTTGAAGTATATCTGTACAGCTTAACATGCCATTGACACAGAAGGCCTGTTAATGAATACATGTACATTCTATTTTTAAATTAAGTGAACTCCAATTTTCTGGTATAGTTTATGTTTGTAAGAGGATAAAAACAGCTTACAGAAGAGTCCAAAGAGATAAAAAAAATTACTGGGGATCAGGGATTAGGACTCATCTGTACTTCTCAAAGTCTTGGATTTCATGAACGAGCAAAATTAAAAATATATACAAGATTGATATTGATTTATCAGCTTTTCAAATCTATTCAATTAGAGTCATTAAACACACTCGAATTTAAAATGCCGTGATTATTACCATCTTCTGCAAAATTAATGCCAGTTTAAAACACTTTTTATTCTATTCCTTATTTTTCTACTGATCAAGAAGAACTCAGCCTTGGGCTGGCTTTGGCATCTCAGAATCAGGGTACTATGCTGGTTGCTCACCTCTGTCAGGCTGGGCAAATAGAGCCACGAGTGGCAAGTGGCTGCTTGTGTCAGGTGATTCAAGGTGTGCTTCTGAGTGTGTAACACAAGAGTGTTTCTGTGTTTGTCTTTCTGTGTGTGGTGTGTGTCCTCATGTAGGTATGTGGTTTGTGTGTTTGTTTGGGATATATGCTCTGAGTGTGGTTTCAGGTAATCCTCTTAGAAGGAAACCCAGGTTCTAACATAATTAGTAATTAAGTGGGTGTCCACCTGGCTCCCAGCTTCTGCCAACATGCCTTTTCTAGATGGGGCTGCAGGCAATCTGTGTACCTCATAGGCTCCAAAGTAAAAGGGGACTTGGGGGTTGGGGAACATAATGCATCAACTGCGTTATGTGCTACCAACAAGGTTCACTCAGATCTGTCAGTAGCACATCAGAGTTTGAATCAGAAATAAAGTTATAGAGTCATGGTAATGTTACCGAGGAAGAACGGGGGAGTGTCAGGGTAGTGCCCTGTATGGAAGAGAAGCCCTCGTGGAGTGGGTATATCCTGACAGCCCTGCAGGTGCCCCACCATGCTCATTGCCTGAATGGTGTCTGTTCCCATGTACTCCAAATGTGTCCTTGTGCAACTCCAGACTCTCCAGAGGGATGTCATTTGCATTTTCCCGGCATTCCTGGGGTTTTCAAGATGTTGGGGCAATGAAGGGTGTCCCCTTGGAGACTGAGATGGGGTGCTGGCTGGAGAGCAAGCTTGATGGGGAGAGAAGAACATTCGCTTCTATCAAGGATGAGAAGAGATGGGACATTGGCATCAGAGACAAGACTTCTGACAGTCAGCACTTCACTATGGAAAGTGGCCATGTGCACCTGTGCTCAGCGTGTGGACATCAGGGACAGTGCAGTGTGCACTGTCCTCTTCAGTGCTCTGCCTTCATGGTTCATGGAGATGGTGGACTTAAAGCTGTGTTCAGGTCCCTCCTGCATGTAGTTTTAGGAAGAGCCTCTGTCTTGGCCAGAGGTATTCCATTCTGGGCTGGAAATCCAGAGCCTGGTAGAGAGAGGTTGTCTCCTGTCTGAGGCATTGAGTTTATTCCTAGGGACTTGGTGTGGTCTATACTGTTAAGGGAAGCCTGGATGAAGGATAGAGAGTGAGGTGGAAGAGGACACCATGGGACTGGGGGCAGCTCAGATATGCTGAGAGTCAGTCCCAAGGGCTCCTTGGAAGATATCACCGGAAGGGCTGTCTAAAGACGCCAGGCAGGGTCAGAGGTCCATTCATAGACCACTGAGAGACTAGAGATTTTTGTTACCAATGTCAGGCTGGCCTGATGCCTTGATCATATGTGCCTTGGACTGTTGTCTTTTGGGGAGCAGAGACTGGCACAGCCACTTGTTCTCTTTAGGTCTGCACATGATAACTGCAGCCTGGCTCCTGCCTGGCTCCCGATGAATTCTGAAGTTCCTGACAATTACTTGTCCTTGCTTGACTGCAGTAGGATATGAACCAAAGGCCCAACTACACAGGAAACTTAGAGAAGCACAGCTCCATTTCTGATAAAGGATGACTGACTGTGTCTTAAATAGTAACAAGTTTGACAACAGTCTCAAGTTCAACATGCAGTTCAGTTGAAATTTCTTCCAAGAAGATCACTGTATGAAATTAATAGGATTATAGATAATCCCCCCAAAGGAGAAGGCTCAGCTCTGAAAACTGACTGACATGTTTAGATAGCACTTAAAAGTCCCCTCTCATGGATAGACACAGCTTCCCTGCACTATGGGCAGCGGGGAACACAAACTCCACTGTTGGACAGGTGCTTCTGTGTCACCATCAGCAGCCAGTGGGTGTCAGGATAGACATTGTGGCTCAAAATCATTCTCTGCTCCTATGTGTGGCTGCTTTTTGCTGTTGTTAGCTCCCAGAGGGAAAAATGGGTTCAACTGCATAAAGTTTTAAATAAAACAAATATTGGTAAGAAAGTGGCCGGTGTGAAGGGGGGTGTCAGTTTTACTATTTCTCTAAGCTGTTTCCTTCTCCCTGATAGACTCCCCTTTTAAAATCAATTTTGTGTAGTATTTCATTTCTTGGCATTAACAATTATCCTTTAAGGGTTCAGCAGTGCTTAAGCCAAGCCGTTCCAAGCTCATCAGAGCTCCAGCTACACCAGCCCATGACATCATCCAGACTCTCCACCGTGAATGGATTTAGCAGTCAAACACCCTGCCAGGAGCCTCAGAGAAGCAATTGTTCTAAAAAAGTGGAGAAAAGGTGTGTGTGTGTGTGTGTGTGTGTGTGTGTGTGTAGTGTAAGGAGAGTCAGCTGTACAGCTGTATGTGTGGATAGTGTAAGGAGAGTCGGGTGTATGTGTGGTGGTGTAAGGAGAGTCAGGTGTACGTGTGTGTGGGTGGTGTAAGGAGAGTCAGGTGTACATGTGGTGGTGTAAGGAGAGTCAGGTGTACGTGTGGATAGTGTAAGGAGAGTCAGATGTACCTGTGTGGGGGTGGTGTAAGGAGAGTCAGGTGTGTGTGTGTGTGAATGGTGTAAGGAGGGTCAGGTGTACATGTGGGTGGTGTAGGGAGAGTCAGGTGTACATGTGGGTGGTGTAAGGAGAGTCAGGGTATGTGTGTGTGGGGTCGTGTAAGGAGGGTCAGGTGTACATAAGTGTAAGGAGAGTCAGGTGTATGTACGTGTAAGGAGAGTCAGGTGTACGTGTGTGGTGTAAGGAGAGTCAGGTGTCTGTGTGGGCAGTGGTATGGGGAGTCAGGAGAAACAGGCTTCAGAAGACTCCTGCGATGACTTCTTGAGAAAGATGCTCACATCCCAACATGTCAACCTCCTCGCAGTGTTCCTAGCAGCCTGCTGTGTCTGATGGCGTATAGCCAACCCTGGAAATCCTCACGAAAGGGAAAGTAAACTGTGGCCAGCATGCCCAGTGCCCTAATTGTAGACGACTGGCTTGGCAAGAGCAGGTACCTTGGCTCTAGAGACAGGCTTGCCTAGTTCTCTGTGTGCTAGAGTTTCTGCGTGAGAATCTGGGCTTTCTCTTCCACTCAAGGAGGATCATGGGTCTTCCTGAGAACATTCAGTGATGGTAGGAGTAGAAGAAGTTAGTAAACTCTCTTTTTGAGGCTGCTTAGCAGATGAACAAAAAATTCAAGCAATCTCTCCAACTTTGAAATATAGAAATTATGGTCTCATTGTAAAAGAAGTGGCAATTCAAAATCTTTCTGAGTCTCCCTTTTTATTCTCTCAATTGAACTGTTTAAGGGAACACAACAGGCACTAAAAGATCTCAGACACGTGCTTGCTGAAACACTCAGATGTGAGAGAAATCAAATCAAACAACTTTTAATAATACTTGACTGCCAGAGGAAAATAAAACCAGAGCTGCCTTTTGCAAAATAAAAAAAGCAATTAGCCAGTTTCTGATGCTCTTTCGTAAGTATGTACCTCAGGAAAACAAATTTCACAAAGCAGAGAAAAAAAAAATCCAATTCTTTCCATAGGAGAAAATAAGGACCTATAACCGCAGAAGCCGAGGAAGAGGATACTTAATCTAAAATACAGCTGACACTTACTGTGCAAAGTTCTATTGCAGAGAGAACAGGGGACCTTGACCGTTGTGTACAGGGCAATGCCTTTTGTGGTTTAGTGAGTGTCTCTTCATAAGCAGATGAGGATGTCAGAGAAAAGGAACAGACTACTAAATAACCATTGAGAAGGATCGTTGGTATAAACTATTGTTCTGGTTTCATTATATTGCTGTGATAAAATGCTCTGACCAAGAGCAACTTGGGGAGGAAAGGGTTTATTTCAGCTGACACTTCAAGGTCACAGTCCATCACCGAGGGAAGTCAGAGTAGGAATTCAATGCAAGAACTTAAAGACAGAGTCACAGAGGAATGCTGCTTGATGGCTCATGTGCTCTCTGGCTTCTAGGGTCATGCTGAGCCAGCTTTCTTGTTTAAGCGAGGGTGACCTGCTTAGGGATGGTGCTGCCCGCAGTGGGCTGGGCCCTCCTGTATCAATTAAGAATCAAGACAATCCCACAGGCCAATTTGACCTAGGCAATTCCTCTTGTCAGGATGACCGAGAAGTTGACGATTGATGGTAATTAGGAAACTGTTTTTGTCTCTAATCAACAGCTTTCATGCTTTGACCTGGAATTATGACCTCAGTTTCACACCAAAGAACAAGCTCAGATGAAGTGAGCTGAGAATGAAGACCGGTCTGTATTTGAGCCCCTGCATTTACCAGACTTATTCTGAATGCTGTGTCCATCTCCTCATGTCCTTCCAGAATGTTCCATGCCCAGAAAGACCTATGGATGTAATCCTCAGGTGTTTGCCCTTGGCTGAGAATTAGATGTCAATCTAATGACATTGCTTTAGGTGATCAGGAATCTATGTGTCTCAGGCAGACTCAATTGCAAAGACCCCCAGAACAGGCCTTTCATGGAAGGTGACCTTCTAGTCCTTAAGTGAGATTGCTCAGGCCTGAGGGCAGTAGCATACTGTGACTGTAGCTGTTCTCTGGGTTTTATAGAGAAGAGACAGTATGCACACACGATGCCAGCGTGCTTATGTTAATTTTTTGCATATAGATGTATAAAATGCATAAGACTACAATTAACCAATGCAATTATGTACTGCAGCATTTAAAAAAAAAATGTTCTTTAGATACTCCGTGTTGATCATGCCCATAAGTTCTGACATCACACTTCACCATGGACTATTTATTCTGTGAATTCCCCACATGGCTTTTATCAAGACGGATCAGGAAGACCAGACTCTCCCTGAGGGAATTTGGCTAGAGGTTGAGAATGTTTTGTTTCTTTTTAATTTAAACCCTTTATTTTTGAGAATTTTATGCATAAAATTCACATAATTTCTACTCCTCCCTCTCCTTCAGTTCCTCCCTCATCCTTGCTTCTCAAATTAGTAACCATTGTTATATATATATATAATATATATATTTTATGTATATATTAGCGGGCTTCCTATGGTACATGTATGTGTTTAGGGCTGACTACTTGGAATTGGATAACCCATTAGGGAGCTCATCCCTGAGGAAGAAGAAAATGAATTATCTCTCATCAGCCCTTGATTGCTTGGACTAGGGGTGGGACTGTGTGAGATTTCCCCCATCCATGTTGGCATGTCAACTAATCTCATTAAGCAGCTTTCCTGTCATGTCTAGATGACACTGTCTAGCAGCAGGAACCCTGGTCCTCTGGCTCTTGCAATCTTTCTGACCTCTCTTCTGTGATGTTCCATGGGCCTTAGGTATGGGGCTGAGTTACAGATGTGTCCGTTGGGGCTGGGCACCTGGTGTCATTTATTCTGTGCATTTTGACCACTTGTGGATCTCTGTATAGTTTCCATGTGTTGCCAAAAAGCGTTGAGAATGGTAAACCAGGCTAAATTTTCTCTGTAAACAGTGATAGTTTCCCTTTTGAATGATTGAAGCTAGGGGTTGAAATGGCAACCAGTGCCTACTGCTCTCACAGAGGACTTGAGTTCAGTTCCCAGCACCCACGTCAGGTGGTCTGTAACTGCCTGTAATTGTAGTTCCAGAGGACCTGATGCCTCTGGCCTTTGGCCTTTGAGAGCACCAGCACACACTTGCACATAATTAAAAATAAATAAATCTTTAATGATTGAAGCTGTCATGACTGAGACACTGGCCATTTGATAGATCCGGCAGAGCCTTTCTGTATGTTTGCTTGACTTGAATAGGGTGCTGTCAACAAAAGCTGTTACCTCTTGATGAGCAGCTGGATTGTTGGTGTGGCAGCCTGGCTACTTTGAAAACTTTTCTTTTTCCTTGGGAAACCCCACTGTGGCGAAAGCCACTGCAGATATGGCTGTTGTTGTGGTCGTTACTTCTGAGTCTAGGGGCCTTCCTTCAGTCACAGGTATTGTGAACAGTGTGCAGGAAGCATGGCTATATTTCTGTGGTATTTCTGGGATAGGCTGGCTTAGGAACCTACAGGTATATACTCATGAATGTACAGGAACAGTACATCTAGATCATATACTAGTTCTGTTTTCATACTTTTGAGGATCCTCCATACTGATTTCCATACCAGTTTCCATTCCCATCAGCAATAGATAAGGGTTCTCTTTACCTGAAAGTCTTGTCAACATTTGTTATCATTTGTTTTCTTGATGATCATCATTCTGACTTGGGTGAGACAGTGGCTCAGTGTTGTTTAAATTTGCAAAAATGATGATGGTGCTTTTGAGCAGCCGGCTTTAGTCCTTGGATGTTAGAGACTACCAGTGTTGTTTGAATTTGTGGCCTGCTGTCTTTATGCTTGTGCTGGTGTTGAGCCTGTATTGGACAAGTGTCTGATGTCTGCAGGAGTTGTCTTCAGGGTAGTACCTTCCTTCTTTGTGTCCTAGGGACCTCTGCTGGCCACACTTAATTTTGCAGTCTGTGGGCTTGTGCAGGTTACACCACCCTCCTGAGACTTTTCAGATCGTACTCTCCGTGGTGGGTAATGTTTTAACAGTGTGTGTGTGGGGTCTCCCAAATGCTTTGGGAGCTCAGGAAGCAACCATAGCACAGAGATCTATGCAGGTGGAGGACTTGTACTTGTTATTTCAATACCATTATGTTTGAATCACCATGCTGAAGGGATTGAGGCAGCTGTGGACTTCAAGCAGTCTCCAGGAGCTTCAGTGGTTGAGTTACCCATGGGCATCTAGCTCAGGGCCATTAAGACCCAGGACTATTCTCACTTTTTGAGACCTGCTCCTGGCTTCCAAGGGCAGGGCCAGCTTTCTCTGTCACTGCCTGAACTGAACCACCCTGCACCTCTACTCTTGATCTAATGCATTCCACAGCTGCCTCCAAGGGCTGCTGTAGCTGGGGTAGGTTAAATTTGGCCTCTCCTACTTGGGGTTGTTCCCTGTTCTTGGGTCCCCAGATTATCTCAATCTAAACAGTAGGTTCTCTCTAGGTGGTGCCCAATTGCTGTCCTCTAAGTCCTGTGGAGTGAGGAGGTGGGATTCCTCTGTCCCACTCACCCATTTCCTGAGGAGCTCTCTTCTACCAAACTCTGCAACTTTGGATGAGACTCTGCTTCCCCTCCGCCCGGCAGCCCCTTTGGAGTCCTATCTGATTTGGCTTCTTCACACACATCCACTGCTTTTCTATGCATTTTCAACTGATCTATTCCTTCCTTTGTGAAGTTCGGAAGTTCTTTCTCTGTTCCTCTCCTTGAACTAGAGTACTTTTCTTCTTCTGACTTTTTCTTCACCAAGTCACACAAAGACAGCTTCTAGTATACCACCTTACCAGGATTCTTCTACAATGATGTCTTTCAAAGAGCAAAAGATGTAAACAGCATGCATATATATATATATATATATATAATATTTTTCTTTTTTTTCAAATTTTATTTATTTATTTTTTATGTGTATGAATGTACTGTCTGCATGTAGGTTTGTGCACCCGTGTCGTGCAATGCTGCGGAGGTCAGAAGAGGGTCTCGGATTCCCCTGGAACTGGAGTTCTCCTGGAATTGGAGTTACAGACAGTTCTCAGCTGCCATGTGGGTGCTGGGGATCGAACCCGGGTCCTCTGCAAGAGCGTCGGCGCTCTTAACTGCTAGGCCATCTCTCCAGCCCCTATTTTTTCTTTTTTTGAGACAGGGTCTCTCTGTACCTCCAGCTAGCCTGGAACTCACTATGTAGACCAGGCTGGCCTTGAACTCACTGAGATCCACTTGTCTCTGCCTCCCAAGTGCTGGGATTAAAGGCGAGCACCACCATCCCCATTGTTTTCTTTTATAATTTGGGTTCTTTGCATCCTATTTATGAAATCTAAAATAACCTTAACTTCATAAATATTCCATCTCTAAGTTGTATCACTTTAGGCTCTAGAATTAGTTTTGTTGCTCATTGAGTCAAATTATATATATATGATGGGAAGGAAAATTAATGCTCATTTTTGGATATTGATACTCTGTTGATCAAACACCATTAGTTTCAATCATTCTCTTTCACCCAGTGAGTTTGATACATTTACTGAAAGCTAATTGACCTTATATTCACTACGTGCATATCTCCCTCTTCCATTTCATCTATTCATATATCTCTTACGAATTTCTGTAGATTACTCATGAGTTGATAAATCTGCTACCTTTACTATATAATTTTTTTATTGCTTTGATATCCTGGTTCCTTGGGATTTTCATATACATTTCAGAATCAGCTGTCACTTTCCTAAGGCTGCTGAATTTCAACCACCTTTCTAATGATGATTTCTGAAGGGTGGCCCACTTTTTGCTGACCTCTCTGACGTCTTATGAGAAATACACAGCCAGCAGGGTCTTTGTTCCCCTATATATAATTTGTCATATTTCTCGAGCTGTCTTTCTGTGTCATGATTAAGATCATGAGTCTATGTGCCAGACTCTTGGGTATGTTCTGTTTGGTCTTCTGAGCCTCCTGAACCAGTCAGGTCTGTCTGTGTCTTCCATCACACTTGACATGGTTTCAGGCATCCCCCCCATTTTCTTTTGCAGCCCCATCTTTTTCATCATTGCTAGGTTCTATGGTACATATCTCATTTAAGCCTCTGTTCATTTTTGTTTCCTCTCTGCCTCAACATGTGACTTTCACTACCCTCTTCTTAGGCATCTGTTCCCCTCTTCTGCCTTCTCCACTCCACATTGAGTTCATACAGTTTTGTAAAGGTCTTTAGGATTTATTTTTTATTTTTTAAATTGTGTGGGTGTGTGTGTGGTGTGTGTGTGTGTGTGTGTGTGTGTGTATGCACATGCAAATGTTGGTGTCTACAGGGGTCAGAAGAGAGTGTTATATCCCCTGGAGCTAGAATTCCAGGCAGTTGGGAACCACAGATGTGGGTGCTGGGAGTGAGCGCCTGTCCTTGAAAGAGCAGCAAATGCTCTTAACAGCTGGGCCATCGTTCTCGCCTGTCATGCAGTTATTATTTTAAGAATGACTTTGGTTCATACCAAAACTTCTCGGAAGATACAGAGAGCCTCATATTCCCCACCCTGGCTTGCACATTATCAATATATTCACTAGTGAGTCTTTAATGTCAGATATTTAGTTTTGGGATCATATCTTCTCTTTGTTTCTCTGTCTCTGCTTAGAATTTCTGCTTTCCCTCTTTTTTGCATGCATGCTCCTTTGCTCTCTGCAGGATGGTTGGATCGCGATTGATTGGCCTTCTCTTTCAGATAGTACCCAGTTTCACCTTGCATATGCCGGCAAGCTTTTCTCTTCAAGTAACTCATCACATTTTCCTTGTTCTGTGTCTTCCAAATTTTAGGGCATACACCCTAGACACTAAGAGTGCTGTGGTGTAAAGATCTGGGGCCTGTTGGAATTTTCTGCAAAGTGGTGATTTTCTTTTAACTCAGGGTCAGATCATCTGGTACTTAATTTCAGGTCAGTACTTCTAATCTTCATTTTATTTTATGTTGAAGTAGGGTGGTATTTACATTTGAAGTCACATTTTGTTCTATTACATAATATTTCTGCAGAATGTTAGAAATAGTACATATGTACTACTCCTTTTCATGTCTACTAGCTCAGCACCTCTCTACTTACTTTGTAGTTTATCCCACTGCTTCTATTTTGTTGCATTAATACAACTATTTATTAATATTGCCCCCTTGCTAGACAAAGCATAGCACATTATATATCCTTTTCATTTTTGTAGGAACTGAATGCCATTTTAGCCCTGTGAAATAATTTACATAATCATGGCATATTATTGAAAATATGTGATTATGTCAATAATTGTTCTTATTCCCTCATGAATACTGACTTTAATGAATCAGTAGCTTGTCTTATTAAGTTATCTAATGTATCTAAGACTGGTATTATATCTGAGCAACAGGATTTCCTTTGTCTGCTATGAATTGAACTTCTGTAGTCAGTACTGAAATTTTGGTATAAAACCAAAATATAACTGTTTTGTCATGGAGCTCACTCTGTTAAAATTATAGTTTTTGGAAGTAGGATCTTTACTTCTTTGTTTCACTTTGGTATACTTTCCTCACATTCGGCTTCTCTGATTCCTTTAGGTCAACCTGCAGTTTAGCACATGACACTCAGAGGGTGGCGGCATCAGCGCATGGCTGTAACAGGTCTCAGCTAGGAGGTGCAGGTTCATCTTTCCCCCTCTGTTCTCCTTGGGAGGATGGAGACATCTATCTTGGCATTCCTACAGGTATTGGATGGATGCAGAGCCCTAGGGTCAAGGTTCTGTTGTTTGGGTGCCCAGAGACAACAGGCTTTCCCAACAGAAGCATCTTTGCTGGCAGTCGGCTATGGCACTGAGAAATAGAAGAGGAATTTCTCCGACCTTATTGGCGAGCATATGGCAGCCTCTGATTTCCTTCCTAAATCAGATGATATTACTAGAACTGGGTCATTATGCACACATCGTAATCTATCGTTAAGCCCAACAAAGTAATATTTAGCTAGGGCTTTAATTGTGCTACTGGGATTTATTTCTGCTTTTCAAAGGAAAAAAAAAAAAGTCAAGCAGAATGGAATGGGGGAAGAAGCAGTGAATTTTCTATTTTAATAAAAGAGGTTGTCATTTTTTTGACAAACAATGCTGTGACTGAGCAATTCTTTATCCTGATAAGGGTGGAGTTACAACCTTATTTGATTGTGGGAAGTAGGGATACGTTATTGAAAAGAGTTGACCCCGTGGCCTTGGGCTGCAGTTTGGTAAGTCATGCTTCATTGAGAAGTTTGGTTCAAATTAACACAATGAGGTTAAGTCTCCATCATTTTCCCATTTAAAATAAATCTATTCTTATTGCATGTTTCACTTGTTCATTTGTTTAGGCTTTTTTTCTTCTTCTAAATGTACTTTGTCTTCATTATACCAACCTTTAATTTGGGGGTAGAAGTGCATGATTCATGATTCAGTGCGTGCATGCGTGCGTGCGTGCGTGCGCCGGCATGCGCAGGCCACCACGGAGCATGTGTGGAGGCCAGAAGATAATCTTTTTCTGAGCGTTGGTCCTTGCATTTCTATCTTGTTTGTGGTAGGCCTCTTTGCTGTTGAGTAAGCCAGGCTAGCTGGCCCAGGAACTTTTGGAGATTCCTCTGTTTCTGCCTCCCTCCTCCCTGCGGGTACACAGGGATTCCAGACGCTAGCAGTACTGCGTCTGGCTTTTAAGAAAGCCCTGGGGATCTAAACTCAGGTCAACAAACTTGTACAGGAAGTGCTTTTACATACCAAGCCATCTCCCCAGCTCCCCCAAACCTTCACTTAAAAGTTGGTTTTGTAATTTATACGGGCGTGGTGGCGCACGCCTTTAATCCTAGCACTCGGGAGGCAGAGGCAGGCAGATCTTTGTGAGTCAAGGCCAGCCTGGTCTACAGAGAGAGTTCCAGGACAGCTGCCGCCACAGGGAGACCCTGTCTCTAAAAGACAAAAAAAAAGTTGCTTTTGTAATCCACAATTGAGAATAAAATTGTAAAAATCTGGAGGGGATGTTTTGTTCTGTGTACCATTAGCTGAATCTAATGCCTAATCCCACCAGCCATGGGTTCTGGCCCACACTGAGGAAGGCTGGTGGCCACCAGAACAGAGTTTTTGGCATCAGCTCACATCGGACCATTGACACCTGCTCTCTAGAGTCTTGTCTTCAGTGATCAGCGAGATAGATCAGTGTGGAAGACCACCCGTTGGATGCATTTCTCTCCTTCACTTGAGGCTGTGGGTGGCGGCTCTCTGTTGGTAGAAGGAGTGTAAGAAGTTGTGATTGCCACTCCTTTGACACAGTGAAGTGTTTCCTCTTTGGTGTCCTGCTGGGAGAATCTACCATTTCTCCAGGAGCTGGAGGTGAAAGCCTGCCTCTTCTTCTGTCAAGGTTAACAAACAAGCAGCATATTAACTAGCATTATATCAGATCTGACAGATAATGAATCCTGGTACATAGTTAAAGACTTTTCACAATTAAAAAGATTTATAAGCCAAGCCACTTACATGGATGCCTGAGGACTGGGGAGTCACGTGTCCCTGTAGAAGGCAGATGGGCCAAGCATAGCAGTGTGTTTGCAGCTGAGTGTGGAAGGTGGCCTGGGAAAGACACTGTGGGCTGGCATTTTGGATTCTTGGCTGCATCTGAAATGACATGAAATTCTCTCAGTGGGTGCCACTGTTCTCCCAGCAGTATGGAAGGCCCAGGTCCCATGTCTCCATGCTATGACTTAGGGCGGCCACTTAGGAAGCTGTTGGTGGCCAAGGCAGGGTGGTAGTTCTATAGCTCGAGACCAGGCCCCAGGAGATTAGAATAGTGAGGGCACAAGATCTGTCTTGGCTCGGTACATAGCTCATCTTCATGAAACAGAGTATGGAGTGAGCTCTTTCAATGCACCATCTGAAGAGAAAACGGGAGAGGGAGAATCAGCTGGGAAATCACCAGGAAAAGACATGAATTAGACTGAAGATTTGGGTAGAGGACTTGAAGGAACAAAGGCCAATAGTGCTATCTGTATTCAGTTTGAACTAGGAGTTCATCATGGAGACAAAACTAGACACGGAATATTAATGAGCCTTCTGCAGAGAATCTACCTCACTGTACCAGCGTAGACCTAGCATTCTGCTGAGGGGCGGTTCGCTGGCATTTGTCTTCCTGTAACAGATTGCTAATGGGGATCCCGGCAGGGCTCCTGGGCACAGCAGTATTTCCTGGGAAGGGTCTTCTCCATTTTCACGGGAAAATACACAGATGTTTCTGATGAAAACAATTATGAAATATTCTGGGAATTCTCAAGGCTCTGATAAGGGGTTCTACAACTCAGTTTTGTTTGGAAGGTTTTAAGACTGTCAACCCAGGGAACTAAAATGGCTATGCATTACAAACAGCATATTTAGACATATAGACATGGCTTTCTTCTTGGACTCCTGGCTGGTATATGTGTACATGTGTATGTGTGCGCATAGTATACATGTGGATATGTGTGTGTAAGTGCATGTGTGTGTGCATGTGAGAGAAACAATGATCGATGAGGGCACTCTATTAGGATTTTCTTGAAATTTTTGTCCAAAGTGAAAGTGGAGGGATCTCTTATAGGTATCAAATATCTCCCCTACCTGGGGTAGTTTCTCAAGGTTCTGAATTAGCCACACAGTCACCTTCCCTGAAGGTGAAAAGAGTCTACATCACCATACTAAGAGAAGAGACTTATCTTTGCTTGGGCCATGTGGCCAAGGTTTTCCATTGTAGGAGAGCTCTGGGTCCCCTGGAGCCTGTCTGCTAGTTCTTCATTGAACTTGAACTACATCAGTCTGGATTGGAGGGCTGGGAGCTTCGCTTCCTTTACCATATTATGTCAGGTTTGAACCCTGCATCATTTAACCATGAGAACCATCCTGAGAGGTGGCTGTTGTGTATAATTTGAAGTATGGAAGATTAGGTCAATAATGACTAAGTCAACTCTTTTCTTTCAACTCTGCTGTTTCTAGAATAAATTTGAAGTAGCTATCTAATCCTAGTCACACATTCTGCCTTGGGGATATGAGTCCTTATCTTCCTGTCCATTTCCAGAGGATGTTGCATTATTTACTTATTTCTAAGTTTTTTCAATTTCCAAGTTTGCTCAGTAGCACAAATCTTTGAAAAAGAATTCAGCCTTATAAATGTCTAAGCATTTTCCCCCAAGAAAATAGCTTTTCATTTGTTTTGGGAAGCAGCCAAACTTTAGTTGATTTTTTTTTTTTTTTGCCTGTATTGAAACCAAATTTGAAGTCTTTCCAAAGAAGGGGTGGGGGATGTGAGCTGAGCATCACTGCATCATAGCTAACTCCTTATGCTTCACGAGGAGTGCATTTTCCATAAAGAAACTCACTTGTTCTAGTTCAGTCCATATTTAATTAATCTCATTTTCCTCTGTAGAGCGATCTGGGAACCAACAGGTCACCCTCCCAGAAGACTCTGTGCAGCACTCACCACAAGCTAACAGCATATCTGCCTTTTTCTCAAACTTGGGTGTGTTATGGCGGGCCGATGCTTGTCAGGGCTACTTACTAAATTGCATTCTGTGCTCCTAGGCTTCTTTTGTGCTTGAACAGTTGTGCTGAAAACCATCCACATTTACCAAAGTCGTCTCCCCCAAGAGGAAGTCTCGCAATGACGTGTTAATGGCACCATTTTATATGGCACAACAAATTTAGTCCATCCCTAGAGGCACAGCAAATTTTGATATATTCTGCCTCTCTTTAATGGTGCTTATCTGTCTGGTATTTAATTTGCAACTTGTTACCCATTACTCATGCTGTTTGCCAATTTCTCTTGTGTTTTCCATACCATTGTCAAATTAACTTTTTCCTGGAATATGTCTGGTAAAAGGAAGGTGCAGTTCCAAAGAAACTGGTTTGTCATTTGTATTTCTCTTTGCCTGATTGGGTTATAGGACTTTGGCATCACATGGATTGTAAGTCATAGCAGTGTGAATGAAGATGAAGATGTGATGCTGTTGTGAGGAGCTCCCAGCTGTCTATTGTGTACCCACCTATCATCTATCTTATATATGGATATCCACACACATAAATAAACAAACACACTAACTGACACAAGAAGGGGCTTCTATTCTTCAAAGCTACTGTTAACTTACAGTGACAATCACCTTTTTCTCTTTGCAAAAGTGTACTAGGTTGGGAAGGACACAGAGGAAGGAAAGAGAAATTAGGCATCCATTTCATTTTAATTAGTGTCTTATTCTTTGCAGGACTATTGTCTTTGAAAATTTCCTTTTGTTGAAGAGGAAAATAAATTTACCTTAACTTCTTGCATTCTGTACTTTCTATGTCTCAAAAAGTTACAAGCTGATAGTGACAAGGATATTTCACATTCATCCAAGAAGGTTTTAAATATGTGTAAGCATTTATGCATGTTCCTGGATGCATCTGTGTACATGCAACTGTCTGTTAAATTTTGACCTGACTCTCTCTCTCTCTCATCTCCTCCGCTCACCAGTCATCGTCGCGGCTCTGAATAGAGAGAGAGAGGGAGAGGAAAAAAAAAAAAAAAAAGGGGGGGAGGAGGGGAGGAAGGGCGCTCTCTCACTTGGAGTATGCAGTGTGGTGTGTATGTCTTGTGTGTTTGGAAGAGGATGGGGGTATCAGGGTAAGAAGGAACAAACGACAGAAGGAGCTTTGCGCATGGGGTTCTAAATATCTATACTACAGGCCTGGTTGTTAGGTGACTCCCAGTGCCCACGTATAGACACTCTCATCCAACAGTGAGTGTGGAGAAAGCTTGCAAGTTTCAGAGGTAGGCGTGAACCAGAAAGATGCTCAAGAAGAAGCCCAGACTCATCCTTGAGGATGTGACCTTGGATAGGTCACCCAGGCCCTTTTCCTTCTGGAATGTTCACATGGCTTCTTTTCTTGTTCTCTCATGCATCAACCTTCCTTTTAAGGCTCTCTGAATATCTGGGTAACAAAGGAAGTCATATACATTTTTCTAGTTCTTTTTCAACATGAAAGCCCAGAGAATGGCTGCATCAGCTCAGCTTTGTAGCCGCTGTGCCCTGGAGTGCCATCCAGAATTACTTGGAAGTTGGCAAAGGAGCCTAGGAAAATCTGCTGCCCTTCCCATGGGGTTTGGGATTAGAAGCCTGAGTGAGACCACTTACTTAGCTTCTGTGTGACCTAGGCAAGCATGTCTAAGGCAGTAGGTGTCAAGGGACAATGTGAACAGCCGAGTGTTTCCTGTCATGGCAGCCATTATGGTACCAGGGATTGTAGTTCATCCTGAAAGGCTTATCCAAAGCTTACAGGTGCCATTCAAAGTTGTACATTAATATCTTTCTCCAGCTTTTAAAAAATTTTTTTTTATTAATTTTGTTTCTTTCTGTATGTGTATGAATGTACTGTCTGCATGCAAGTTTGTGCACCCGTGTCGTGCAATGCCGCGGAGGTTAGAAGAGGGTGTTGGATTCCCCTGGAACTGGAGTTCTCCTGGAATTGGAGTTTCAGACGGTTCTCGGCCACCATGTGGGTGCTGGGGATCGAACCCGGGTCCTCTGTAAGAGTGGTCGGTGCTCTTAACCGCTAGGCCATTTCTCCAGCTTTATCTCTGTCATCTGAACCTGTCCATTCCCATACCCATGCGCATATCCATACCTTTATCTTCTATATCTGTCTTTATCTAAACCCTTATATATAACAAAATCTACAGCAGTAATACATATTTACAATGCTTCTCTGCCCCATTATCTATGTGCATCATCTGTCTATAGCTTTAGCTATATACTACACCCAGAGGCATATCTATGACACATTAATATCATCTATATCTATCATATTTACTGCTATATCTATACCTGTACATATATCTGTATCATGTATTATGTCCATATAATCTACATATCTGCAACTATTGCCCAGACTACCTCTCTAGACATATCATATCCAGATGTAACTACATGTCATCTATATCTGTCATATCTATATCTCTATATGTGTTCATGTCTATGTCAATAGCCACATATTTATATAATCTCTCAGATGTATATGTCACATCTGTTCATATCCACAGCTCTTCTATAGCCAGGTGTATATCCATCTTTACATAATTTAATCCATCATATCTATGACTGGGTATATACCTGTACTCATATTCATAGCTATATCTCTATCAATATCTGTACATCCATACTGTCTACTCATTCATGTGTAACTATTGCCTCCTTCTAGTTCTATCTCTATCAATACCTAAATTTATATTTACATTGCTATTTACAACATGTATCTGTGTCTATGTCTATAACACAAATGTGAGTTGTGACTATGACCCATCCAGATAATTCACCGCCTCCTGATTAGCTGCTATCAGGAGTGTACAATGTTACATTCTGGTTGCAATTAGAGAGTCTGTTTCACTCAGGTACAGAGGCAAGTAAATTGAGGGTAAAAATAAATGATAAACAGCATGCTATTTTTAAACAAAGAGGAATTTTTTTAAATGGGTGCGTTTGGAACACAGAAACATAATTCACTAAATTTACAGCTCATAGATTTAGGGTGCTTCCAAGGTACCCTATGAAATATTTACTGCAGATGTTTTCTTAGGTTTCAGAGATTAGAAGGTATTTTTTTTCTAGGGACCCCAAGGTAGGAACTCAGGGCAGGAACCTGGAGGCAAGAGCTGAAGCCCAGACCATGGAGGAACGCTGCTTACTGGCTTGCTCCCCCGTCCCATGCTCAGTCTGCTTTCTTTCTTTTTTTATAAATATAATACTTTTATGGATGTTTTGTGTATTTCAGACAGAATTTTTCAGTTCAACTTAGACATTTTCTCCTTTCCTTTCCCCCCACCCCACCCCAGTTCATGCATTCTGCCATACATGTCCTGCATCTTTCTCTCGGTCTTTTTAAAGTTTTTCTCTGCAAAGGTTTGTTGTTTTGGGCAGAATTTAACTATATCAGTCCATTCTTTGACACAGTCCTTATGTTGTTGTGTTTCCTTCTCAATTGTATTACTCCAAAATATGCCTATATAAACATCATATATGTACCAGAATTATGTCCTCCAGGAATAAAGTGTATGTTAACTCTGATATATGTTTAGCAGTTCATATTTTTCCATTTAATTTTATATTACTCTAAAATGTGAATATATACCTTCTGCCCATATACACGAATTACCATGTCTGAAAGTAAGTGGTAAGTTAATTCTAGGGCTCATTAAGAGTTTCACATTATAACATCACAGTTGCTTTCAGATAGAAAGAAATATAACAATAACATTGCTTAGTTTGCCTTTCAATTGGGGGATTTGGTGCTAGCATCCACAAATGAGGGAACCCATTCCCTATTTTGGGGGGACTGTGTTACTTCACTTAGCGTAATGGCTTCCTTCCATTTACCTGCAAAGTTCATGATGTCATCTTTCTTTACCGCTGCATAGAACTTCATTATATAGATGTACCACATTTTTGTTATCCACTAGTCAGTTGAGGGGTATTTGGCTTGCTTCCAGCTTCATGTTACTGTAAAGAGAGCTGCAATAAACATAGATGTGCATGTATCTCTGCGGTAGGATGAGTCTTGTGGGTATATACCCAGGAGTGGTATGGATGGGTCAGGTGATAGGCTCATTTTGAGTCTCTTAAGGGTTCTCCACACTGCTTTCCACAGTGGTTGTATGAATTTACATTCCCACCTGTAGTTGATGAGTGTTCCCCTTTCCCCACAACATCTTCAGCATTTGGTGTCTTTTGTTTTCTTGATCTTAGCCAGTCTTATCAGAGTGAGATGATATCTTAGAGTGGTTTTAATTTGCATTTCCTTAATTATTAATGATGTTGAACACTTTAAGATGTTTCTCAGAAGACTATACTTTCAGGGATCATTTCTATAGTTCATAACTGGAGAAGTTTCCCTGACTGTGTAGAGTGCCAGAAACCATGAGGACTATTCGTAGTGCGTCCTCCTGAGCATGAAGCCGGCTCTTAGTGTTGCTCTTTTGCAACTGCTATTTGCCATTGATGATTGTTCTGCTCTTCCTTTGGGAGAGTCAGAGGGAGGGAGCACAGTCTGAGTGGTTTCCTTAAAAAAAAGATGTTTCTCAGCTATCTTTACTTCCTCATTGGTGAAGTTTCTGTTCAGTTCTTTACTACATCTTTTGAGTGAGTCATTTGTTTTCTTCTTTGTTTTTTGAGCAGTTTATATATTCTGGATGTTAATGGTCTGTCAGATGTATCACTGTTGAAGGTTTCTTCCCACTCTGTGGGTTTTTCTCTTCATTTCCTTGATTGTTTCTTTCTCTGTACAAAAGCTTTTGAGTTTGATGAGGTCCCACTTGTCAGCTGTTGACCTTATTTCCTGTGCAGCTGCTGTTTGATTTAGAAAGTCTTTTCCTATTCCTTTGTCTTTTAGATTGCTACCAACTTTTTTTCTTCACCTTCAGGGTTTTTGGGTTTCACGTTGAAGCCTTTGAATGCCTGGATTGATTTTTGTACAAGGTGAGCAGTAGAGTTTTAATTTGGTTCTTCTACATATGGTGATAAAATTTTGACAGCACCATTTTTTGAAGATGCTATCCTTCCTAAAGACTTTTTTGGGCCACTTTAATCGAATATGAGGTGGCTGAACTGTATGTGCTCAAGTTTGTATCTTCTCTTTTTTGTTCCATTGGTGAATGGGTCTGTTGTTTTTGTGCCAGTACCAAACTTTTAAATAATTATGATAGCCGTATAATATAGCTTGAAGTCTGGTAAGGTGGATTCCCCCTGTATGCATTTTCCACTCAGGGTTGCTTTAGCTATGGTGATTTTGTTTGTTTTGTTTTTTTCAATATGACTTTAAAGTTTTTTTTTTTTTTTTTTTTTTTCTTGGGGATTTTAATTGGAGTTAAATTGAATCTGTATATTAATTTGGGTAAATGGACATTTTACTATATTGATTTTCTCAAACCATGAGCAATGGGAGGTTTTTTCCTGTCTTTTGATGTCTTCCACTCTCCTTTTATCAGGGGTTTACACTTTTCGTTGTAGAGATTTTGGTGTCTTTTGTAGGTTTGTTTCCCATGTTAGTTTTATTTTTTTGCGGTTATTGTAGTGAGGTGAAGTCTCACTTGATTCCTTCTCCGAGTTGCCATTGGTTGTTGGTGTTTAAAGAAGGGCTATCTGATTTTTTCTAGGTTAATGTTGTTATCCTGCCACTTTATGAAACTCTAATAGGTGTTCTAGAATTGATTTTCTGGTATGCGTTTTACACACCTCAGGTAAACTGATGTAATATCATCTGCACACAGGGATAGTCTTGACTTCCCTTTTTCCACATTAGGTACTACCTTCTCCATTTATTCCCTTTCGCTCGTCTTATTGCCCGAGCAACTGTTTCAGTCACAAAGCACTGTATGTGAAGAGGAGTGGCGATAGGGGACAAAGCTGTGCCGAGTTTCCTGCCTTAAAGGGAAGTGCTTTTCTAGGATTTCGGTCTCCATTTAGGAATGGAAGTTGGCTGGTGGGTTTATATTGTATATAGGCTTTTGATATATTGAGGAATGTTCCCTTCAGCCAGTACCCATAGAACTTTAAACAGGAGATGCTGGATCTTGTCAGATTGTTGGCTACATCAATAGAATGGATGTGTAGATTTTTGTCCTTCAGATCGTCACTTATGATATGTTTATGAATTTATTGATTTTGGACAATTTGTAAACCATCCCTGCCTCTGGGATGAATCCAACTTGTCATGATGAATGATAGTTCTAGATGTGGGTCTGTATGCTAACTTGCAAGTATATTCTGAGAAGTTTTGCATCTCATGGTTACATTAGATGAGATGGACTCGATAAGTTGTTCTTTTTCTTTTTTTCTCTTTTGGGTTGGGGATCTTTGCATGTTTTGGTATTTCGAGTATCTCTTGCTTCACAGACAGGAAGATGGGATTATTTCCCTTTGGTTTTCGTATCCTTTGTGAATAGTTTGAGTAGTAGATGTTTAGGATCTTTAAATGTTTTCTCGTAATTTCTGCTGTAACCATCTTGGCCTGGGCGTTTTTATTTTATTTTTTTAGTTTGGGAGGTTGTTTATTCTAGTCCTTCATTTTCCGCAATGTTATCGGGTCTGTTTAAGACTGGCCAAGCCTGCTTCTTGGTTAGCGTTGTATGTTCGTTTCCCAGATTCATAATTCAGTCAACCATATCTCTAGGATTATATCAAACTTAGTAGATAATGATTTTAAGTATTCTTGTTGATTATCCCGGATCGTTTGTTCTTTTATTTGTTTGTAGGTATTTCCCGTTCACTCCAAATACTAATTAAAATTTGGATTGCTCTTTTCATTTTTGGCTACTGGGCTAGAGGTCTGTCTATCTTTGTTATCTTTTCTTTTCTTCTTTTTTTTTTTTTTTTTTTTTTTTTTTTGGTCTTGTTCAAGACAAAAGGGTTCTCCCTTAGTCCCAGCTATCTTGGAACTCACTTCTGTAGACCAGGCTGGTTAGACACATGCACCCAAGTCTTGAGGTCTGTCTTCCTTGAGTTTGTAAATTAAAGTAATGCACCCTCAAGCCTGGCTATCTTTGTTTGTCTTTTCAAGAAACCAGCTTTTGGAGTCATGAATTTTTTTTGTGTGTGGTTGTTGTTTCTTTGTTTCTATTTTCATTATTTTTTGTTCAGGATTTTTGTTTATTCTTCTAGTACTGTTGCGGTATATAGGGTCCAATTTGTTGGTCAATCTCTCAGTGACTTTTAGCTGTATAGTTGAATCATCTTATGTGTTCCCTTTATCTGTTTATTTTTTATTTTTTTTTTTAATAGTGGGCACTAGGATAACATCCCGCTTAGGCTCGCTTTTTTAAAGTATCGTACTTATTTTGATTGTTGTTGGTCTTTGTTCTCAGTTTAGTTTCATGAATACTTTATATTTCATTCTTTTATTGTCTTCCCGACCCTATTCTATATTCAAGATTGTTTTTAAGTCTCCATTGTTCTTGGGTAGTGGGCTTTATGCGCCTTGATAACGACATTTGGATATCTGTGGACTGGTGTAAGGAGGTGATTTTTTATTGATTTTGTGTTTTCTTTTTCTTTTGTTCCCAATTTTACTTTTTTTTTTTTTATTTTAATTTAGCTTTATTATTTGGTATTTTTGAGATCAGTGGTCTCCTGTAGGTCCTGAGCTGCCTGGACATTGCCATAGCCGGCTGCTTAACCAAGAGATCTGCCTTGCCTGCCTCCCAAGTGCTGAGGATAAAGGCATGTCCATCATCCCTGTTTATAATTTTATTTTATAAAATTTTTTAGCATTTTGTGTCATTTCCAATACACATCATCTTCAGTCCAGGTTTAGACACATCCTTTACCATCCCATGTCCCCTGGCCATGGTTATGCATCTGGCATACATGTCCTTGCATCTTTTTCTCAGCTTTTAACGTTTTCTCTTGCAGAGGGTTATTGTTTTGGGAGAATTCTTTTTCAGTCAATTCTTTGACGCAGACCTTTTGTTGTGTTGTTAACTCCATTTATTGCTACTCATATGCCATAGTATAGCACATATAGACAAATTATATCTTGAAAATCGGTACGTTAAGTTCCAAAATGCGTGTTTATGGAGGTTCACATTTTTCTTTAATTTATATCACTCTAAAATATTGAATACAGTTCCACTACACCACAATTACATAGTCTGAAAATAGTTGGTGTTTTATTTGAGCCGTTAAGGGATTCACATTATAACAACAACAGTTTTTTTTCGTGAAAATATGAACATTAACATTGCTCTTAGCTTGCCTTCAACATCAGGGATGTGGTTGCCTTGCATAAAATTGAGGAATACCATTCTTGCTTTGCTTTCTAGGGGATACTGTTTACTTACTAACACAATGGTTTTGATGTTCATTTACCCTACATCAAAGTTCATATTCGCTTTTTTACTAAGCTAGACACAAGAAATCCATTGTGTAGAGAATGGTATATTCCACATTATTTTGTGCTATTACACTCTCAGTTGAGGAACCTTGGGTTGCTTCCCGAGCTTTCACGATTGTGAAGAGAGTGCCAATAAACATAGATGTGCATGTGATATCTGGATAGGATGAGTCTGGTGGGTATAATACCAGAGTGTATGACTGGGTCAGTGGTAGGCTCATTTTCCAGTTTCTTAAGGGAAGCAGTTCTCCACACTGCTTTCTTCATAAGGGGTTGCCCGAGTCCTGCATTCCCAACAGCAGTGGATGATTGCTCCCCTTTCTCCACAACCTCTCCAGCATTATTGGTATCCCGTTTGTTTTCTGGATCATAAGGTAGTCTTTAACAGGAGTAAGATGAATCTTAAGTGTTTTTAATTTTTTTTTAATTATTGTTTTGGATTTGAACACTTTTAAGATATTTTCTCAGCCATCTTTACTTTTCATTTTGAAAGTCTCTGTTTAGTTCTCTTGACTCCATCTTTTGAGTGGGTCACTTCCTAAATCAGACAGGAGCTCGGGCAAGAAATTAGGTCACAAATTTAGACAAATGGGACCTCGCATTAAAATCGAAAGCTTGTATACATAAGAAGAAACATCCAAGGAAGATTGAAGAGAAATCCCACAGATGTGGGGAAAAAGGAAAGAAAAAACCCTCCTCAAACTCACTAGAAACATCTGACAAAGCATTGTCTTTCCCAGATTATATAAACTACTCAATAAAACAAAGAAGAAAGAAAACAAAGACGACCCATCAATAGATGGAGCTAAAGAGCGGAAAGAGACTTCACAAGTGAGGAATCAGAAGATGGCGTGAGAAACAACCTTAAGAAAGTGGCTCACATCACGATATCAATTAAGGGAATGCAAATCAAAAACCACCTTTAAATATTTATCTTTACTCCAAAAAGTCTGGCTAGGACTAAAGAAAACAAATAGATACCAAATGCTGGAGAGGTTGTGGGGAAAGGCGAACACTCATCACTGCTGGGGGAGAAGGTAAACTCATACAGCCACTATGGAAAGCAGTGGGGAGAACCCTTGGAAACTTGGAATGAACTTGCCACCCGACCTGCATACCACCCCTAGGCATGTACCCCAATCTCACCCATATGCAGAGATACATGCACAACCATGTTTATTTCAGCCCCTTCACAATACAGGAGCTGGAACCAACCCAAATGCCCCTCAACTGATGATGGATAGAGAAAATGTGGTACATCTCACAATGCAGTTCTATGCAGTAGTAAAGATGACATCACGAGCTTTGAGAATGGCTGGAGCTAGAGGACATCATGCTGAGTGAAGTAAACACAGTCCCTAAAAACAAGGACGAATGGTTTCCCTCATCTCTGGGTGCTAGTGCCAATTACCTAGTTGTAAGTATTCTTTGTGCATGGCCTCTTGAGCTTTTTTGTCCAAAGTAGTTGGGAGTGTGCATATTGGAAACAACAACAACAACACAACAAACACAACAGAAAGGACTGCATCAAGAACTGACTGAAACAGTGAACTTCTGCTCAGAAACAGACTCCACATGGAGAATATTGAGAAAGACTGAGAAAGACGATGAAAAAGCATGTTTGGCAGAATGCACGAGCTCTGGTGGGGTGGAGGGTAGGGTGGGGGACACGGGTCTAGATTTGATAAAAATATATATAAATAAATAAAAATAACAATAAAAATTTTCAAGAATTCTGCCATGAATCAATCTGAACCTGGGCTTTTTTTTAGTTGGGAGGTTTTTTAAATCACAGTTTCAATTCCCCCTTTTATTATGCATATATTGAAGCTGTTGATCTCTTCAGGGTTAAGTCTAGTGGATTCCATGATGTCAGGTATTCATCCATTTCTCTTAAGTTTTCAAATTTAGTAGAGTAAGGTTCTTAAAGTATTCCCGTAGGATTGTCTAAATCTTTTCACATCTGTTGTGATGTTTCCCTTTTTGTCTATAATTTTTTTGATTAGGAGTTGCTCCTTGCTTCTTTTAGTCAGTTGGACTAGACGTCTATCTATCTTGTTTATCCTTTCAAAGAACCATGGAGATTTCTTTTCGGATCTTGCTACTTGTGTTCTATCTGCTTCTTTTTTTTTTTTTTTTTTTTTTTTTTTTTTTTTTTTTTTGGGAATTTTCTTCTATTTTTCTGTTAAGATCTGTCAATCCATTTTCCGGGGATTTTTCTCCTTCCTCTATACTATAGTGCGGAAGCTTGGTCTCTTTCATGGTGTCCCCACATTTCCTGATTATTCCACTCTTATATTTTTCTAAATTTTTCATATCTTTTGCTTGAGCTCTTCAGTTCTTCCATGTTATCATCTAGGGTTGATTTCCTTTTTTTGCTTTGGTCTGTTCTGCTACTGAGGGCTTTCTCTGGCCCTTTCCTGTTGACTGGATGAATGTTAATTTCTTTTTCATTCACAGACTGAGATCCTTTAGTATTTCCTTTCCTTCCATAGTTGGTCATTCTCTCCCTTTTAGGTCCTTGATTTCTCTGAGTATATTTTATGATTGTTTTTTTAATATCGTGTGTCCGGGGTTACCTCCGTAGAGATCTCAATTGTTGGAGTCCTCTATAGGCCTGATAGAGTTTGGTGGGGATTGGCATGTGAGTTTGATTCATTTTGTTTTTTCATTATGTGAAATTCAGGTGTTTCTTTGTTGTGATGTAGGCCTTTTCCTCTAGTTTGGCTGGGGCGTGTGATTTGGCCCCTGCACTGGCAACCTGGCTGCAGCTCAGTGTCCCTAAAGATCTGGGTTTCCTAGTGAAGGGGCTGGCTCTTACCTCAGAGCCTTCAGAGGTAAACCAGAATAGAAGCCAATAGATACCCTCCACACCAACGTCCTTCCCCATAGGCTGGAGAAATGGCGCCTGTTTGGAAATGAGCAGGAGCAGTAGTAAGTTTTGTGTATTTCATACAACATTTTCTTAATCAAATTTAGACCTGATTCCTTTCCCTCCCCGTCCCCATCAGACCTCATGTATTCTGCCATACATGTCTTTCGTCTTTTTTTTTTTTTTTTTTTTTTTTTTTTTTTAATCTTTATTGTGTTTTGTGTATTTCAGTAGCATCATTTGTCAGTTCAGTTTAGACATATTCCCCTTTCTCTTACCTCCTCCCCACCCCAGATTATGCATTCCGCCATAATGTCCTGTATTTTCCATCAGTCTTTTTTATTTTAGGAATCACATTTTCCTCCTTTAATTTTATTACGCTAAAATATGAATAATACTTTCCACTCCATGTATACAGTATTACAGAGTCTGGAAGTAAGTGGGAGATTTTCAGACCTGTTAAGAGTTTACTTTTTAATAACAGAGTTGCTTTCAATAACAGAAATATAAACAAAAGTTCAGCTTGACTTTCATCTGGGGATTTGGTGTGTAGCATTCCACAAATGAGGGAGTCAATTCACCACTTATTTTTCTGGGACTGTGTTACTTCACTAACATAATGGCTTTGTAGTTCCATCCTTTACCTTCAAAGTTCATGATGTCATCTTCTTTACTGCGTGAATGGTACTCCATGTGGTTGGTCGAGTACACCTTTTGTCATCCATTCTCAGTGTGGAGGAATTGGGTTGATTCCAACTCTGACCTTTCTAGAGAGCTGCAAAAACATGGTGTCATGTATCTTGCGGTAGGATGAGTTTTGTGGATATATCCCAGGAGTGATATGGCTGGGTCAGGTGGTAGGCTCATTTTGAGTCTTTTAAGGTTCTATACACTGCTTTCCTTATAAGTTTGTGCAAGTTTACATTCCCACCAGCATGGACTAGTGTTCCTTTTCCCCACACCTCTCCAGCATTTTGATGTCTTTTTTGTGTTCTTGATCTTAGCCGGTTGTATCAGAGTGAGATGATATCAAAGAGTGGTTTTAATTTGTATTCCCTTAATTATTAATGATGGTTGAACCTTTTTAAATGTTTCTCAGCCATCTTTACTTTCCGCACTGGTGAAGTTCTATTTCAGGATCTTTACTCATCTTTGAGTAGGTCATTTGTTTTTCCTTATTCTTTGTTTTTTGAGTAGACTATATATTCTTGAATCAAGAATGAATCTGTCAGATGAATCACTGGTGAAAGTTTCCTCCCACTCTGTGGGAGGACTTCCTTGATTTGTTTCTTTCTGTACAGAAGCTTCTGAGTTTGATAGGTCCATTTGTCAACTGTTGTCCTTATTTCTTGTGCAGTTGCTGTTTGATTTAGAAGGTCTTTTCTTATACCTAGGTCTGTGTAGGTTGTTACCAATTTTTTTTCTATCACCTTCAGTGTTCAGGTTTATGTTGAGATCTTTGACCCCACTTGGAATTGATTTTTGTACAGAGTGAGAGGTGGGTGTTTATTTTGTCTTCTCACAATGGATCCGTTTTGGCCAAACATCATGTGTGAGATGCTATCCTTCCCCAATGAGTTTTTCCCCCTTTGTCAAATATGGGGCGTGAGTTGGATCTTCAATTTTGTTCCAGGGTCAATGGGTCTCTGTTTTGTGTGCCAGTACCAGCTGTCTTTATACTATGGCCCTGTACTTTTTTGGGCTTAAGTTTACTGTTTCATCAGATCTTTGAACCCAGTCTTTTTGTTGTTTCCTTCTCATTTATATCATCCAAAATAGGTGCCTATATGGATGCCACAAATATAACAAAATTCTAACATTTGAAAATAAACTCTAGAGGTTAATGTTCCAAAAACATGTATGTTACATTTTAGTATAACATTAAAAAAAAAAAAAAATATTCGTAAAGAAACAAGTGTTATTTTACTTCCGACACTACAAAGCAAGTTATGAGAAACATCAGGCATTATATTTTCTGAGAAACAAACAAAAAAAAGAGAATTATTTAGTTTGGCCTCTAAAGAGAGATGAGAGCTGAGCATTCCACAAATGGGACAACCATATGTTTGTGTAGTTATTTGGAGACTATGTTACTTCATGTAGCATAATGGCTTCTAGTTCCCCATCCAGTTCCTGCAAAGTCATGATGTCATCTCTTTTTACCATCTTATGAATTTCCATCGCGTAGATGTAACCACATTTTCTTTATCCACTTGGTGGTTGAGGGACACTTGGGCGCTCCAGTCTTCTGCATATTGAAGAGAAGCTGCAATAAACATAGATGTGCATGAAGACCATCAATGGGAAAAGACCCAAAACTCTGAGAATGATAGAAGAAAAACGTTGGTATAACCTATACGACATATGCCTAGGAAAAGACTTTCTAAATCAAGACTAGGAGGCTGTTGCAAAAAGTAAGGTCCACGGTTGAAGAAAGTGGGACCTATTAAATCTAAATGAGTTCTTGTAAAGCAAAGAGAACAACCAAAGAAGTGAAGAGAAAAGCCCACAGGTGATGGGAGAACCTTCACCAGTGATACATCTGACAAGCATTAACATCCAGAAGTAATAGAAACTACTCAATAAAACAAAGAAGAAAAATCAATGACCCCTCTACCAGATGGAGTAAAGAGATGAACAGAGACTTCACAAAAATGAAGAAGTGAAAAAAAAAAGATAAAAAAACATTTTTTTTTGGTCATTTTCGAAAGGTCTCACCTGAAAATAAAAAAAAAAGCTGGGCCTGGAACTCACTTGTTAGACCAGGCGGCTTGAACTCAAGACAACTCCTGCCTCTGCCTCTGATGACTAGGGAATATTAAAAAGGGGGGGCAATGAAAGCCACCATGCCCCAGCAAGCTGAGAAGAAAATCTACAGAAGTGTCAGCATTAATAGTGTAAGGAATCAAATTTTAAAAACCACATAAGATTTTATCACTCCTGCTAAGACTAGCTATATCCAGAAAAACAAAGTGGATACCAAATGCTGGAGAGGTTGTTGGGAAAGAGAAGCACTCATCCTTGCTTTGTGGGAATGTAAACTTGTGCACCCTATGGAAAGCAGTGGGGAGAACCCTTTAAGGAGTTTCTTAATAGGCGCCTTGTTATAGAAAAATCATTCTATTCCAGAAATTTCTTGGCTATTATATTTTTTCTCTTCACAGATACTATATTGGGATCTCATAATTGATCTTATCAGAATGGACTTCCTACCTGAAGGCAGAGTGGGATTGACTCCAAGAATCTTCCACCCAGAGCACATCACTCATGACGTCTGTGAGGGCCAGCCATGGGGGCTCATGTCTTTGATGCCCAGGTACTCAGGAGGCAGAGGTTGGCAGATCTCTATGAGACTGAAGCCAACCTGGTTTATATATCAAGTTCAAGGGTCAGCTGTTGAAAGCACAGAGAAACCCTGTCTCAAAAAAAACAAGAAACAACCAAAAACAACAACAACAACAACAACAGAAAGGACTGCATCAAAGAACTGACTGAAACAGTGAACTTCTGCTCAAAACAGTCAACTTCCACATGGAGAATATTGAGAAAGACTGAGAAAGAGATGAAAAGCATGTTTGGCAGAATGCACGAGCTCTGGTGGGGTAGGGGTAGGGTGGGGGACACGGGTCTAGATTTGATAAAAATATATATAAATAAATAAAAATACATATAAAAATTTCTTAAGAATTCTGCCATGAATCCATCTGGACCTGGGCTTTTTTTAGTTGGGAGGTTTTTTTAATCACAGTTTCAATTCCCCCTTTTATTATGCATATATTGAAGCTGTTGATCTCTTCCCAGTTAAGACTTGGTGGATTCCATGATGTCAGGTATTCATCCATTTCTCTTAAGTTTTCAAATTTAGTAGAGTATAGGTTCTTAAAGTATTCCCGTAGGATTGTCTGAATCTTTTCACTATCTGTTGTGATGTTTCCCTTTTTGTCTATAATTTTTTTGATTAGGAGTTGCTCCTTGCTTCTTTTAGTCAGTTGGACTAGACGTCTATCTATCTTGTTTATCCTTTCAAAGAACCATGAGGAATTTCTTTTCTGATCTTGTGTACTTGGTGTTCTATTTGCTTCTTGTATTTCTATGGGTGTGTCTTTTTTCAATTTGGGGAAATTTTCTTCTAAAATTCTGTTGAAGATCTGGTCCATACCATTATCCTGGGATTTTTCTCCTTCCTCTATATCTATGATGCGGAAGCTTGGTCTCTTCATGGTGTCCCACATTTCCTGATTATTCCACTCTTATATTTTTCTAAATTTTTCATAGTCTTTGCTTGAGCTCTTCAGTTCTTCCATGTTATCATCTAGGGTTGATGTTCTATTTTTGCTTTGTCTGTTCTGCTACTGAGGCTTTCTCTTGCCCTTTCCTGTTGACTGGATGAATGTTCAATTTCCTTTTTCATTTCAGACTGAGATTCCTTTAGTATTTCCATTTCCTTCCATAGTTGGTCATTCTCTCCCTTTAGGTCCTTGATTTCTTTGAGTATATTTATGATTGTTTTTTAAGATCTGTGTCCTGGGTTACCTCCGTAGAGATCTCATTGTTGGAGTCCTCTATAGGCCTGATAGAGTTTGGTGGGGATTGGCATGTGGATTTGATTCATTTTGTTTTTTCATTATGTGAAATTCAGGTGTTTCTTTTTGTGATGTAGACCTGCTCCTCTAGTTTGGCTGGGGGTGTGTGATTTGGCCCCTGCACTGGCAACCTGGCTGCAGCCTCAGTGTCCCTAAAGATCTGGGTTCACAGTGAGGTGGGCTGGCTCTTACCTCAGAGCCTTCAGAGGTAAACCAGAATAGAAGCCAATAGATACCCTCCACACCAACGTCCTTCCCCATGGCTGGAGAAATGGCGCCTGTTTGGAAATGAGCAGGAGCAGTAGTAAGTTTTGTGTATTTCATACAACATTTCTTAATCAAATTTAGACCTAATTCCTTTTCCCTCCCCTGTCCCCATCAGACCTCATGTATTCTGCCATACATGTCTTTCGTCTTTTTCTCAGTCTTTAAATTAAAAAAAAAATGCATTTATTGATGTTTTGTGTATTTCAGACATCATTTGTCAGTTCAGTTTAGACATATTCCCCTTTCTCTTCCCTCCTCCCCACCCCAGATTATGCATTCTGCCATAACTGTCCTGTATCTTTCTCTCAGTCTTTTTTATTTTTAGGAATTCACATTTTCCTCCTTTAATTTTATATTACTCTAAAATATGAATACATACTTTCCACTCCTGTACAGTAATTACAGAGTCTGAAAGTAAGTGGTAGATTGATTCAAGAGCCTGTTAAGAGATTTACATTTTAATAACATAGTTGCTTTCAGATAAACAGAAATATAACAAAATGTTCAGCTTGACTTTCATCTGGGGATTTGGTGTTAGCATCCACAAATGAGGGAGTCAATTCACCACTTATTTTTCTGGGACTGTGTTACTTCACTTAACATAATGGCTTTGAGTTCCATCCATTTACCTTCAAAGTTCATGATGTCATCTTTCTTTACTGCTGAATAGTACTCCATTGTGTCGATGTACCACACTTTTGTCATCCATTCATCAGTTGAGGGACATTTGGGTTGATTCCAACTCTTCGCTATTGTGAAGAGAGCTGCAATAAACATGGATGTGCATGTATCTTTGCGGTAGGATGAGTTTTGTGGGTATATACCCAGGAGTGATATTGCTGGGTCAGGTGGAAGGCTCATTTTGAGTCTTTTAAGGGTTCTATACACTGCTTTCCATAACGGTTGTGCAAGTTTACATTCCCACCAGCAGTGGACTAGTGCTTCCTTTTCCCCACAACCTCTCCAGCATTTGATGTCTTTTGTGTTCTTGATCTTAGCCGGTTGTATCAGAGTGAGATGATATCAGAGAGTGGTTTTAATTTGCATTCCCTTAATTATTAATGATGTTGAACACTTTTTAAGATGTTTCTCAGCCATCTTTACTTCCTCACTGGTGCAGTCTCTGTTCAGCTCTTTACTCCATCTTTTGAGTAGGTCATTTGTTTTCTTACTTCTTTGTTTTTTGAGTAGACTATATATTCTTGACATCAAGAATGAATCTGTCAGATGAATCACTGGTGAAGAGTTCCTCCCACTCTGTGGGAGGAACTTCCTTGATTGTTTCTTTTTCTGTACAGAAGCTTCTGAGTTTGATGAGGTCCTATTTGTCAACTGTTGTCCTTATTTCCTGTGCAGCTGCTGTTTGATTTAGAAGGTCTTTTCTTATACCTATGTCTTGTAGGTTGTTACCAATTTTTCTTCTATCACCTTCAGTGTTTCAGGTTTTATGTTGAGATCTTTGACCCACTTGGAATTGATTTTTGTACAGAGTGAGAGGTAGGTGTTTAATTTTGTTCTTCTACAAATGGTAATCCAGTTTTGCCAACATCATGTGCTGAAGATGCTATCCTTCCTCCAATGAGTTTTTCCCCCTTTGTCAAATATGAGGGGGCTGAAGTTTGGATCTTCAATTTTGTTCCATTGGTCAATGGGTCTGTTTTTGTGCCAGTACCAGGCTGTCTTTATTACTATGGCCCTGTACTGTTTTGGGCTTAAGTTTACTGTTTCAGTCAGATCTTTGACCCAGTCTTTTTGTTGTTGTTCCTTCTCATTTATATCATTCCATAATATGCCTATATGGATACCACAAATATAACAAAATTCTAACATTTGAAAATAAACTCTAGGTTAATTCCAAAACATGTATAGGGTTTTCCATTTTGGTAGTAGGATTATATTCAGGTAAAGAAACAATGTTATTTTACTTTCCTACACTACAAAGCAAGTTGATGAGAAACATCAGGCATTATATTTTCTGAGAAACAAACAACAAAAAAAAAGGAATTATTTAGTTTGCCTTCTAAAGAGAGAACTGGTGCTAGCATCCACAAATGGACACCATATGTTGTTAGTTTTTTGGGACTATGTTACTTCATTTAGCATAATGGCTTCTAGTTCCATCCATTTACCTGCAAAGTTCATGATGTCATCTTTCTTTACCACTGTATAGAATTCCATCGCGTAGATGTACCACATTTTCTTTATCCACTGGTTGGTTGAGGGACACTTGGGCTGCTTCCAGCTCTTCGCAATTTTGAAGAAAGCTGCAATAAACATAGATGTGCATGAAGACCTCAATGGGAAAGCCAAAACTCTGAGAATGATAGAAGAAAACGTTGGTATAACCTATACGACATATGCCTAGGAAAAGACTTTCTAAATCAGACAGGAGCTGTGCAAAAAGTAAGGTCAACGGTTGAGAAATGGGACCCTATTAAACTCAAGAGCTTCTGTAAAGCAAAAGAAACAACCAAAGAAGTGAAGAGAAAACCCACAGAGTGGGAGGAAACCTTCACCAGTGATACATCTGACAGAGCATTAACATCCAGAGTATATAAACTACTCATAAAACAAAGAAGGAAGAAATCAAATGACCCACTCAAAAGATGGAGTAAAGAGATGAACAGAGACTTCACAAATGAAGAAGTAAAGATGGCTGAGAAACATCTTTTTTTTTGGTCTTTTCGAGACAGGGTCTCCCTGTAGGCTCAGCTGGCCTGGAACTCACTGTGTAGACCAGGCTGGCCTTGAACTCCTCCTGCCTCTGCCTCTGAGTGCTAGGATTAAAGGCATGAGCCACCATGCCCAGCAAGCTGAGAAACATCTTACAAAGTGTTCAGCATTGCTAATAGTTAAGGAAATGCAAATTAAAACCACATTAAGATTTAATCTTACTCCTGCAAGACTAGCTATGATCCAGAAAACAAAGGATACCAAATGCTGGAGAGGTTGTGGGGAAAGGGGAGCACTCATCCACTGCTGTTGGGAATGTAAACTTGTGCAACCCCTATGGAAAGCAGTGTGGAGAACCCTTAAGGAGTTTCTTAATATTGCTCCTTGTTATAGAAAAATCATTCTATTCCAGAAATTTCTTGGCTATTATATTTTTTCTCTTCACAGATACTATATTGGGATCTCATAATTGATCTTATCAGAATGGACTTCCTACCTGAAGGCAGAGTGGGATTGACTCCAAGAATCTTCCACCCAGAGCCATCACTCATGATAGTCTGTTGAGGGCCAGGCATGGGGGCTCATGTCTTTGATCCCAGTACTCAGGAGGCAGAGGTGGGCAGATCTCTATGAGACTGAAGCCAACCTGGTTTATATAGCAATTTCTAGGTCAGCTTGAGCTACAGAGAAACCCTGTCTCAAAACAAAACAAGAAACAACCAAAACCCCCAAGAAATAGACAAAAACAAAATCAAAAACAAAATAATCACAAAGATTCTCTGCTGTGTGCCTCACTTCCCCTCACATTCTTCATGTGGTAGCTGATTTTTCATACAATTAGATTTATGTCAGCTGCATTACTCAGCTTTTTGCCACTGTGACAGCATCTGAGCATGTCGGCTTAAAGGAGGAAGGATTTAGGGTTCATGATTTGGGAAATTTCAGTCCATATTGAATGTGCATCCTCTGGTTCTTCCAGGTAGGCCTGAACTCCAAATACCCCAATGGATGAATCACTGATAATGTGAGCAGGCTCATGATTCAATCTCTCCCCCAGTAACACCAGCAGATGAGGGCCAAACCTTCAACACAGACAGAATCTTTGTGGGAGCTTCACGCCCTGAGCATGACAATGGAATTGCACTTCTTTCCATGCTGGTTACTAAGTCAGCTCATGAGTCATCTCATTTCAGGTGCACTGTGTGGTATGAGATCTCCAGGGACATGACCCGACCACAGACTGAGGGGCCCGCTGTGGTCTCTGACCACTTACACTCCCCTGGGTCTTTGAGACCCCTTTGCTATCTCAGTGATGCGCTTAAATGCTATCGGACTCTGATCAATATTCCTGTTTGACTGGACTCCAGCCCTCCTCTCCTCTCTCATAGCTCATATGTGTTGTTCCTGATCTCAGCGTCTCAGCCTTGACATTCTCTTGTTCATTTGTGTGTTCTCATAGAACAGAAGTTGAGAGGTGCAAGGCTCTTGGGACAAAAGTCACTACCCGAATGCTTCATCCTACATCTAATCATGATTGGCTCTTCTAAAAACAATCAACAACAAGCAATTTTTGTGGAGAAAATAGATATTTGGAATGACTTGCCTCCATTATACATACAGTGTCAGATGGACTTTCAACATCTGCATCTTGATCTGAGGGGTCTCTGACTTGAACCCAGCTCTCAGGGCTCAGGGTCTGTTCTGAGGGTTGTTTGCGTTGATCAGAGAGTAGGCCAGCCAAGTGGATCTAGGCACCCATGAGTGATCTACAGGACAAAATTTTAATGACAGCAATACCCCAATTCAAAGAAAATATACTGATAATTTTTTATCTTTATGTCTAAGAGCTTGACATTTAAGAACACCAGGAACTATAGCACATTACCTTCAGTGATTTCACAAAGACCACTCAACTGACCACAGGACAACGGACTGAGGTCCTGTGTTCCAGCAGGAACATGGGCCTCCAGTTGGCATGAGCCTCCCAAGGTGAATGCCCTTCCATGGTGAGTGCGCTCCTGCCTTCAAAGGCAGATGGTCCTGGACTTATCAAGAAAGTGGACCTCTAGACCATACTCTTTCCCAAAATGCTCTTTGCAAGGAGCCAATATGATACCATGTGTGTGCTGAGTCTGGGGATATGGGCTAGAACTTGTCATGAGACTGTCCCTCAGCCTTATGTTAAATTCTAGGGAAACTGAGTCAGGTAAGCATCCTTGGAGAGGATGCAGTTACTTAGTCCACTGTCATACAGTGAGGGAAGTGCTTCCATGCTAGCTTTGAGGGAGGGAACTGACCTTTCCTTAGAGAAGCCCCCTCGACTGCTCCTTACTTTAAGGTAATAACCATTGGATTGTATGATTTCTCTCTGGCTGCGGCACATGGCTTGTCTCTACAAAGTCCTAGCCCGTTGTGAATTACAAGGCTAACAGGTTTAGAGTGAGACAGTCCTGAGCAGAAAGATCACCATAGGTAACATTGCCACCCACCCTTAGGTACAGTCTTTCATTCACCACCTGCAGGTCAATGAAGGCAGTGTTAGATGAGAGGTTACACAGCTGGGTTAAAAAGATGCAGTGCCCCAGCACATTCTGATGGAGGTGCAGAGAAGGCACACCCTGGCCAGGCTACAGCCTGCCTGGGTGTGCCTTGCTGTTTGCCCTATGACCTTAAAGTGAACCTGAACTTGCTGAGGGCCTTCCCTTCTCTCATTCCTTTACCAAACCCAGATCTCTACCAAGCCCCATCTCCCAAGCCCCATTTGTTGTAATAGTTTGATTCACTCATTTTCTACTGAAAATTTGGCTTGCAAACCATCAGGTGCTGGTCATAGGAACATTTAAATGCTGAGAACTTGCTGAGACTCCAAGGATCTTCACACGGTGGAGGGGGCACTGGCAGTTACGTGGTAGCTGGATTCCAGGCAGAGAAAGCCTGAAGGCCCAAGCTTCTCTCTGTCATGGGGTGGGATTCTGCCACTCCTTCTGCCTCGGAGTTGGGGATTTTCTATTCTCTCTGTTTTATGGTTGGGGTTTGGCTCTACCAGGGCCCCCATAAGCTAGAATAGGGCCACCTGGTCCGTACAAAAATATATAACGAGCTGGAGTCTCTAGTGGCGATCAATGGGACGAGCTGGGGCAGTGGAGGGACAAGAGGCATAGTGAGGAGAGGGAGCCGGGGTACCTTGGAAGAAATAGGAGCAGGCATATTAGTGCATCTGCTTGGAGGGCAGAGTGTGACACTCGCCTTCCCTGCCTCCCCATCTCCCATGGGGTTCAGTACAAGATTGCCTTGGTGGGGGTCTCTGTCTTGTGGTGTCACTAGAAATTAGAACAGACTGTGTGATGTGGTTCATCATGATGTGGAGGTCAGCTAGAGGCTGCACCCTGAAAAGACAGCCTAGGCCTCGTTGTCCTCAGGGCTGGACTTTGGCCCCACAGATGCCTAAGAATCAGACTCAGTTCAGATTTTCAGGGCAGAGAGCCCAGTGGATCCAAGACTACAAAGACTGGGTTACAGGTGAACCTGCCTTGGCCTGTGGAGGGTACGACCTCAGGAGGTTCCCCCCAACTCTCCATGCTCTTTGGAGTCTCCAGTGGCCACTGCAAGGTTATCGCCTCAACTCCAGCCATCCCTTCCCACCCCCAAGAGTCACAGGGATCTACCTTGGCTCTGTACTTCCTGAGATTCTTTAAATTTCAAATCATGTTTTCTTGACTTGGTAGCAGGGCATAGGAAAGAGAAAGAGGGGACACTGGGGCCCTGGGGATTACTGTGAGGATGGCTGGGCAGGGCTGACCAGGTAAGTTGCTCCAGGGAGAGCAAGGAATGCACATCCCTCATGGGGTCTGACCGAGGCTCTGGACAGTAGTGGAGCAGTGAGAGGAGTGGCCCTGACTTCCTATAGGAAGGGAGGAAAATATGGGTGTCCTCCAGTAAGTATCTGTCACTGCCGGTCTGAGCATCTTCCCAGACAGCAGCAGGGGGCGGAGCAGAAGCAAAGGAAGAAGAGGAGGAGACAACTGTACAACCTCTGTCCTCCTTCTTGGCCTTCTCCAGGCTACAGCCTGCTATACCATGAGAGTGCTGGGATGCCATTATGGAAGGAAAGGGCAAGACCTGCCACACCATGAGGTGTGACCTGTATGCCAGCAACCTTCAGCAGCATGCAGGGGTGGATGGCAGTGTCCAGAGGTCTCCACTCTCCTGTGCTTGTTAAACAATCCACTGACTGCCAGGCCACAGGAGGGGAAGAAAAACCTGACCCACCCTCCAAGCCTGGTGAAGAAGCGGCAAGTTATGTTGTTCCCATGAGGAGGAAGGCGCTGGGGGGAGGCACCCATAGGAGCATAAAGGATGGTGTCTGAGAGGAGGCCAGCTATCTACAGACCCAGTGGGTCCAGTGAGGCCCCAGTGAGGCCCCAGTGAGATCCCAGTGAGGCCACGCTTAGGTGACATTTTAAAAGACTGACTTTGTCTTTGCTGCAAACATTCTGTACACACAGATATCACAGGAAGTGTTGCTTGGGGTTCCGGTGGAGGGTGATGTGAGAGTCACAAAGAATACTGTACTGGGTTTGCAGGAAGAGGAGGAGCCATGCGGCCTCACAGGACCAGGGCCAGCCTGTCTCCGATCTGTCTTACACAGCAAAATGTGTGAGAAAGCTGATCTTGGGAAATTCTCATAAGCATATGGAAAATCATAGGCTGAAAAGCACCAGGAATTAGGACAAGATAAATTTATACCCAGCTTCCCACATTCCATTGACAAATTTTCTCTCTGGGCATTGTTGCCTCTGACCTCCTGGTTACCGAGGGGATGACATTAAAGTTGGGAAAATGGCTTATTCTGTGTGATAAATTCAAACACAGATGACGCAGTCTGCCCACCAAGTATATCTAAGAAATCATGGGGAAATGTCAAGTATTTTAAGAGCGAGCTGCTGTAAATTCTGAACTGGGTAACTTGAGCGATTTCTATGGAGGAGAAAGGTCTCTTTGTTCACAGTCAGCTGATGCCCAGCATGTGGAATATTATGAGCTAGGGGGTCACATGAGAGCTGAAGGAAAAGAAAGAAAACTGGAACGTGACAACTCAGGCACTAGAGGGATAGGAGCAAGCCAGGAAGCTGCGGGGTATGGGTATGGGGGAGGCCTGGCTCCCAGGAGCCTAAAGGCAAATTCCTCTTCCTTCTAGTCCCATGCCTCCAAAAGGTACACTTTCCTAAGGCCCACAGGGTGCCCTGTCTGGTGTGTGTGTACTGTTCCAGATCTGGGAAAAACAGCACCACTTGCGGTAGCCATTGCAGAATGGGCACTGATGCTCAGAGTGGTGTCACCACATCCCCACACAGAACTGCTGAGATATTTCATTGACTGCTCGTAGTGTGACAAGGGGCCATGTCTTACTGGCAGCATCGCTTTACTGGCAAGACGGTAACTCTGGAAACAGACAGGAGGAAAGAGGAGCAGTGTTCACTTAGACTCTGGGCATTTGCTTTGTTTTCTAATATTTTTCATTTGGGAAAAGTAAAAAGAGCTGAAGAGTTGACTCGGTCAGTAAAGTGTGTGCCTTGCAAGCACTGGGAGACAGATTTGATCTTCAGCACTCACATAGAAAGAGTCAAGCACGATGCTGCTTGCTAATAATCCCGGCCATGGGGAGGCAGAGAGCTCTGAGGCTTGGTGGCCAACCACTCTACTTGGCAAGTTCCCCGCCAGTTAGAAATCTTGCCCCCCCAAATTTAACGTGTGTGACACTGGTGGAATGACACCAGAAATTGTCCTCTAGTCTCCACATGCTTGTACGCATAATAAATGGCCAGGCGAAGGCTCCCACCAGTGTCCCTGTGTGGGTCAGGGTGCTGAGAAAATGCTGTTGCTGCTTAGGGATATGCGGAGTGGTGTTGGATCCTCCTGCCTGTTTCACAGGGGGTGCCCATTCTACAGAAAGGTTTTCTCATGGCGACCTCCTGCCATTGAAGGGACAGAGGCCAGCAAGGGTACCTACCCCTGGCACTCCAGTCGCTAGGTCCAGAGTCTCCAAAGTCTCACACAAAGATCTCCAGCAGGATGTGGTGGCAACTTTGGCCATGTTGCTACCACATGATCAACACGGCCTGTATTTCTTCTCAAGCCTGGCCTCTCATGGGGCCAGTGAATACCCCCAAACACTCCATTTGGAGGGCTGAGCCCATGGAGGGCTGTAGCAGCAGTGGAGCAGATTCTCAGGTTGGGCTGCCGCCTGCTTTCCCTGTTCCCACACTGCCTGATTTTAGTCTCTGCACTGCGTACTTCGAGGCCACTTGTCAGAACCGGCTACTGACAATCACAGTAAACAGGAATGCTATTGGCCTGTTTTGTTATTTTTTTTCATCTTAAAAAAACTTTGCATAACATTTTTAATTGAACTTTTGCATATTTCATATATACCATCTCAGTCAGTCTTAATCACCTTTATACCACCTTTTCCAATAACACAGTCCCACAGCAGCCTTCCCCCACCCTGGCCCCCTGCACCCCACTGTAATCCATACATTCTGTCATTTGTACTAAGGCCTATGGTGCCAAATTAATCTCTCTGGTACTTCCTCAGTGCACATTCATCCCTGAGCCTTAGTCAGCCTATCCAGAGGCCTCACCTTAAGAAGATCAGGTCTTCCTCACCCAACGTTAATCAGCTGCCAATGTTTCTTCAGTTAAGATTGGGTTCTGTTAAACGACAAATGGTATCTCTCATATGTGGACGCTAATACCAATAACCCAGTTATAAATATTTCTTGTGGAGAGGGATGCACATTAAAAGAACAAACAACAGAAAGATTGCATCAGAACGGCTGACTGAAATAGATGACTCGGGAAGGGGTGGAGGGGGGGAGAGGGGACACGGGTGTATATTCGATTGGTGTCATGTTTAATTGACATGAGTTCAACAAGTATCCAGTTTTGCCCAGACTCTGTCTACAAGATACATGGTGCTTTAGGACTTAGTAAAAGTAAAATATGGGCATTGGACAACATTGGTTTGAAGACTGATAAAAACGGTAATGCATCTGAGTTAATTGGTGATATAAATGCTCTTGTCCACATTAGCTTTAACTAAAATCTGTATAACAATTACTTTGGGATTGGTATAAACAAATGTTCTCTATAATTTGCTGTCATATAGTATCACCTGGTATCAATCTCTTTCACCTATAGGATGATTTAACTCAAAAATGAACTTTGTCCCCAGTTAATCACATACAGTAACCCAAAACAGCATGGGTGAACTTGAGATCTGTGCCTTGATTCCACCCTATAGGTATGTATAAAAAAACTGCTTTTTGAGATTCATGGGTCAAAATAAACACCTAAATAAAAAAGGGGGATATAGATAGATATGAAAACTTTTTGTCAAAAACCTTGCAACCCAAATTTTTTTTTATTTTTTTTTATTTTTTCTTTTCTTTTTTTATTTTTATTTTTTTTTTTTATTGTATTTATTTATTTATTTTAACAAATTCTAGACCCGTGTTCCCGTCATTCCCCCACCCCGTCAGAGCTCTCGTGCTTCTGCCAAACATGCTTTTCCATCTCTTAGTCTTTTCTCAATATTTCCATGGGGACGTTGACTGTTTTGAGCAGAAGTTCACTGTTTCAGTCAGTTTCTTTGATGCAGTTTTTTCTGTTGTTTGTGTTGTTTCCAAAATGCATATGTCCAACCTGCTTTGTACAGAGCTCAGGGGGCCCTACACAGAAATACTTACCAACTGGGTAATTTGGCACTAGCATCCACAGATGAGGGATACCATTCGTCGTTTGTTTTTCTGGGACTGTGTTACTTCACTCAGCATGATGTCCTCTAGCTCCAGCCATTTTCCTGCAAAGCTCGTGATGTCGTCTTTCTTACTGCTGCATAGAACTCCATTGTGTAGATGTACCACATTTTCTCCACCATTCGTCAGTTGAGGGGCATTTAGGTTGGTTTCCAGCTCTTTGCTATTGTGAAGAGAGCTGAAATAAACATGGCCGTGCATGTATTCTCTGTGGTGGCGTAAGTCTTGAGGGTACATGCCCAGGAGTGGTATGGCTGGGTCGGGTGGCAAGTTCATTCCAAGTCTTCCAAGGGTTCTCCACACTGCTTTCCATAGTGGCTGTACGAGTTTACATTCCCACCAGCAGTGATGAGTGTTCCCCTTTCCCCACAACCTCTCCAGCCCTTGGTATCATTGTTTCTTGATCCTAGCCAGTCTTACTGGAGTAAGATGATATCTTAAAGTGGTTTTGATTTGCATTTCCTTAATGATTAGTGATGTTGAGCAATTCTTGAGGTGTTTCTCAGACATCTCTAATTCCTCGCTTGTGAAGTCTCTGTTCAGTTCTTTGCTCCATCTATTGAGCGGGTCGTTTGTTTTCTTTTTTCTTTGTTTTTTGAGTAGTTTAATTATATTCTGGAATCAATGCTTTTTCAGATGTATCTGCAGTGAAGGTTTCCTCCCACTCTGTGGGATTTCTCTTCACTTCCTTGATTGTTTCTTTTGATGTACAGAAGCTTTTGAGTTTGATGAGGTCCCATTTGTCAATTGTCGACCTTAATTCTTGTGCAGCTGCTGTCTGATTTAGGACGTCTTTTCTACGCCTATGTCTTGTAGTCTGCGCCAACTTTTTCTTCTATCACCTTCAGAGTTTTGGGTTTCACGTTGAGGTCTTTAATCCATCTGGAGTTGACTTTTGTACAGGGTGAGAGGTAGGGGTTTAATTTCATTCTTCTACAAGTGGTGATCCAGTTTTGCCAACACACCCTTGCTGAAGATGCTGTCTTTTCTCCAATTGTGGTTTCTTGGCCCCTTGTCAAATATGAGAGGCTGAAATTGTATGTGCTCAGATTGGATCTTCGGTTTTGTTCCATTGGTCAACAGGTCTGTTTTTGTGCCAGTACCAGGCTGTTTTTATGACTATAGCCCTGTAGTATAGTTTTAAATCTGGTATAGACGATCCCCCTGTGTAGCTCTTTTCACTCAGGATTGATTTGGCTATTCGGGGTCTTTTGTTTCTCCAAATGAATTTAAGAACTTTTGTTTCCAAGCCTGTGAAAAAACTCTTGGGGATTTTGATTGGGATTGCATTAAATCTATACAAGAGTTTTGGTAAAAATGGACATTTTTATAATGTTAATTTTCCCAATCCATGAGCATGGGAGGTTTTTCCATCTTTCTGAGGTCTTCTTCAATTTCTTCTTTAAGGGGTTTAAAATTTTTTTGTTGTAGAGTCTTTGGTGTCTTTGGTTAGGTTTGTTCCTAGGTATCTTATTGTTTTGAGGCTATTGTGAGTGGGAAGGTCTCTTTGAATTCTTCTCCAGTTGCTTGTTTTGGTGTAAAGAAAGGCCATTGATTTTCTAAGGTTAATTTTGTATCCTGCCACTTTGCTGAAGCTGTTAATCGTTTCTAGGAGTTTTCTGGTGGAGTTTTTGCATCTCTTAAATAAACAATCATATCATCAGCAAATAGGGATAGTTTGACTTCCTCTTTTCCAATTAGTACTCCTTTAATTCCTTTTCTTGCCTTATTGCTCTAGCAAGTGTTTCAAGCACTATATTGAAGAGAGTGGTGATAGGGGGCAGCCTTGCCAAGTTCCTACCTTTAAAGGGATGTTTCCGTCATTTCCCCATTTAGGATGATATTGGCTGTGGGTTTCCTGTATATGGCTTTGATTCATTGAGGATGATCCCTCCAATCAAATTCCTTCTAGACTTTAAGCATGAAGGGATGCTGGATTTTGTCAAAGGCTTTTTCAGCATCATTGCGATGATGGTGTGGTTTTTGTCTTTGATTCCGTTTTGTGTTTGATGATGTTTTATTGATTTTCGTAGTTTGAACCATCCCTGCATCTCTGGTATGAATCCAATCTTGGTCATGATGGAGATCTTCTTGATGTGGGTCTGTATGCGATTTGCCAGTATTCTGTTTAGAATTTTGGCATCTGTGTCATGAGGGAGATGGGTCTATAATTCTCCTTTTTAGTTCTGTCTTTGCCTGGTTTTGGTAATAGAGTGTTTCTGGCTTCATAGAAGGAATTTGGGAGAGTTTCCTCTGATTGTATACTTCTAAACAGTTTCAGAAATAATGGTTGTAGGTCTTTTTGAAATGTTTTATAGAATTCTGCTGTGAAACCGTCTGGGCCTGGGCTTTTTTAGTTGGGAGGCTCTTTACTACATCCTCTATTTCTTCATATGTTATGGGCTGTTTAAGCTGCTGGTCTCCTCTTGGCCAAGCTTTGGTGATTCCCAAGATTCAGATATTCATCCATTTCTTCTAGATTTTCAAACTTGGTAGAATATACGGTTCTTGTAATATTCCCATTAATTTTCTTGATCTTTTCCTTGTCCGTTGTTGATATTTCCCTTTTCATCACAGATTGTATTGATTTGGAGTTGTTCCTTCTTTCTTTTTGTTAACTGGGCTAGAGGTCTGTCTATCTTGTTATTCTTTCAAAGAACCAACTTTTGGCTTCATTGATTTTTTGTATTGTTTTCTTTGTTTCTATTTCATTGATTTCTGCTCTGTTTTTGTTATTTCTTCCTGTCTGTTTGCGTTTAGGGTTCATCTGTTGTTGCCTCTCAAGTGCTTTTAGCTGTAATGTTAGATCATTCACTTGTGCTCTTTCTGTTTTTCTAATGTAGGCACCCAGGGCTATAAAATTCCCTCTTAGGACTGCTTTTAAGGTATCCCATAGTTTGTTGTGTTGTATTGTCATTGTCATTCAGTTCCAGGAATGTTTTTATTCTTTTTTATCTCTTCCTTGACCCATTCATTATTCAAGAGTGTTGTTGTTTAGTCTCCAGTGTTCTTGTGGCAGGAGGCTTGTCCTGGTGTTGATGTTGAGCTTCATTGCACTGTGGTCTGACAGGATGCATGAAATTATTTCAATCTTTTGTATTTGTAGAGGTTTCTTCTGTGTCCCAGGATGTGGTCAATTTTGGAGAATGTTCTGTGGGGTGCTGAGTAGAAAGTGTATTCTCTGGTATTAGGATGGAATGTTTCGTAGAGGTCTATGAGGTCCATTTGGTGTATCATATCGTTCAGTTCAGATGTCTCTCTGGTTTATTTTTTGTCCTGTTGACCTATCCAAAGGACTCAGTGGGGTATTGAAATCTCCCACTATGTGTGTGCTGGGGTTAGTCTGTGACTTGTTGTCCTGGAGAATTGTCTTTATAAAGTTTGGTTGCACCAGAATTTATATTCATAAATAAACTATATTCATAATTGTGAAATCTTCTTGGTGGATTGTTCCTTTGATGAAAAATGTAATGGCCTTCTTTGTCTCTTCTGATTTCTTTTACTTTGAAGTCTATTTTGTCCTACATTAAAAAAGCAACACCTGCTTTCTTTTTGGTACCATTTGCTTGGAATACTTTTTTTCCATCCCTTCACCTTTAAGGTGGTGCCTGTCCTTGAAGGTAAGATGTGTTTGCAGACAGCATATAGATGGATTCTGTTTCCTAATCCAGTCTCCCAGTCTATGTCTTTTGATTGGGAATTTAGTCCATTAATATTTAAGGTTATGACTGATAGGTTTGTGTTGCTTCCTTTTGCCTTATTATCCATCTGCGGTTTTGATTTAGGTTTCTACTTCTGCAGTTATGCTTTTATTGATTTCTCTTCTAGTTTCTGGGGTTGGTTGCTCCTTTCTTCTGTTCTTGGATTGCTTCAAGTATTCTCTGAAGGGTTGGTTTTCCGGACATGTATTCTTCAAGTTGTTTATGTCATGGAAGATTTTTCTCTCTCCTTCCACTATGATTGACATTTTTGCTGGGTATAGTAACCTGGGGCTGGCATCCATTGTCCTCAACACTGGGAATGCTTTCTCCAGGTTCTTCTTGCCTTCATCGTTTGCTGTGAAGTCCGTTGTTATTTCATAGGTTTTCCCCTTATAGGTCACTTGTTGCTTTTCTCTTGTCGCTTTAAGAATTTTCTCTTTGTTTGGGTGTCCAAGCATTTTAACTATGATGTGGCGTGGAGAATTTCTTTTCTGATCTTGTCTGTTTGGGTTCTATGTGCTTCTTGTATTGGTATTGGTTTGTCCTTTTTTTAGTTTGGGGAAGTTTTCATCTATTATTCTGTTGAAGATCTGATCAATACCTTTCTCTTGGGATTCTTCTCCTCCTCTATTCCTATTATGCAGAGGTTTGATCTTTTCATAGTGTCCCACAGCTCCTGTTTGTTCCATTTTTGTGTATTTTTAAATTTTTCATAATCTTTCCTTGAGGTTTTTAGTTGTTCTGTGTTGTCCTCCAGGTCTGATATTCTTTGTTCTGCTTCTCCTTCTGCTTCTGAGCTTTTTTCATTCCTTTCCTCTTGAATGGATGAGTGTTTGATTTCCTTTTTTATTTCCTCTCTGATTTCTTTAGTGTTCTATTTCTTTTTGGAGCTTTCGATCTCTTTTGTAGCTCTTTTGTTTGCTGGTTGGTTTCTTTTTCTTTTTCAGCATGGATCTTTTCAGTGTTTCTACTTCTTTCCGGAGCTTGTCATTCTCTCTCTCTCGGTCCTCATTCTCTTTTCTTAGTTCTTTATTTGTTCTTTATGATTTTGTAGTTCTTTAAGTATGTTCCCCATTGTGTTTTGATGTCTGTGTCCTGGGGCATCCCCGGGGGTCCCACTGCAGGAGTCTCAAGGTTGGTAAGCTTGGCGTGGATTATCTGCTAGTGTATCCTCTACTGCTAGTGTTTCATTAGTCCATTCTTCATTGTTAGGCGTGTTGTTGTCTAGATTCTTCGTAATCTCATCCCTCCCCTCTTCTCCTCCTCCCTCCTCCCTCCGTATTCCTTCCCCCCCCCCCCCTCCCCCTTTAGGCGCATGCTTTGCTGCCTCCTCTCCTCCCTCTCTCTATCCCACGGGGCGGGGGGGGCCTCTTCAGCCGCGCCCCCTCTTCATGCCGCTGGGCTCAGGAGATCTCAAAATCTCAAGAGTCCACACAAGCGTGCCTTTAATACCGGCTCGGAGGATAACCCGCCCCCAAACCGCCCACTAGACCCACTAATCCATCAGCCAAGACCCACACCCTTAATCCCAGCTGGGGGGATAACTCCACCTCACAGCCACAAAGGCCAATCAAACCAAAAGACAGCAGGACCAAACGATCAGCAATCAGCTCGCCAAGGCACCCAGTTCCTACCTGTCTTCCCCTCTTCCTGCGCTGGGCTCAGGAGATCTCAAATCTCAAGAGTCACACAAGCGTGCCTTTAATACCGGCTGGGAGGATAACTCCGCCCCCACAGCCACTAGATCTAATCAAGCCAAAGACCACACCTTCAATCCCAGAGCTGGGGGGATAACTCCAACCTCACAGCCACAAAGGCCAATCAAACCAAAGACAGCAGGACCAAAAAGATCAGCAATCAGCTCGCCAAGCACCCTTCCTACCTTCTTCCCCTCTCCTGCCGCTGGCTCAGGACGATCTCGCAACCCAAATCTTAAAACTAACTATGGGAAAGGATTTGTATGTTCCAACAGGCCAGAGTATCACCAACTTAATGGCTGAGAAAGAAAAATGCAGCTTTTGCAGGAAGTAGGATGTACCAGAAAAGTGCCAGCAGAAGAGATTGACTCCTCTGCGCACTGAAGGGAAGAAATGCCTAGATTGCTTGCAGACATCAGGCCCCTCTGTGGATCCTCTAGTAACAACTATTTTTAAATGATTCCTAATGAGCTTACCTTCTAGGTGCTGCAAAGGTTTTAATACAAGAGACTTTCTTAACTCCCCCCTATGAATAAAGGAAATAAGAGGATGATGAGGTCCATTCTCCAACTGTAATTGGAACCAGCTGTTTATAGAAGTGTTCTCTTGTAAAATCAGTAAAACTGCCTTTCTTTAATTGACTAATGGACATAGAAACTGTGAAAAAGGATTATTTTCTATTCAGAACCAAATATAATGCTAAAGTCTCCTTAAGCTATGCACCTAAACAAAATATATCAATACAGGAGCTCTGACATCAACAATGGATTATTCTACCAAGGAGATGTTGGCCAGGGGATCCAAGCCCCACAAAATGGTAAAGGCTCCTTGCCTCCTAACTGGGGATATCTGCAGGAAGAGAGGCGATAAGGCCCTGCTGTTGAAGACCTGATACACAAACATGGGAAAGATGTTATGAGAACCGCCTTGCAAGTATACAGATGGTCCTCTGGGATGCCAGAGAGTGTACCAAAGACCACTAAACCAATAAAGCAAATATAGGTCTCCTTGAGTCAAGCAAGACTCCTCTGTCAGCACCAGCTACGCCTCATCTGCCTGGAAAAACATACTGTGCAGCAGTGGCAGCCATATGTCTGTATATCCCAAATCTAATTGGCTATTGGCTCTTCCTTGGAGGAATAACCCATGGCTGATGTCACAACTTACATCCTCTAATGGTTAGGAGATGTTATAAACCACACGAAGACCCTGCCATACTTGACAGAAGAAAATGTAGATCATGAATTGACATACCATCCAAAACATCTGTCTCTATACCAAAGTAACCTACCTAACAATTAGTACTGTTTAATATACCCATATATCTAATTGTGTGTCTTCATTATAGGATTGAAAAGGCTATATATTATACTGTTAAATCCTTAAATAAAATCTTTTTAATTGCCTGTGCTTCATTAGTAGGGTCGAAAGGTTAAGCCTGGACAAGCTGGCAGCCCATGAAAGAAAACAGCCAGAACTGACTACGAGACCAAGACATCAGCTCCAGAGAAAGTAAGAGTGTTTTGCTTCTCATCCACCTGTGACCCTTTCTAAGCCTAGGGAACATCTGCGGAAGAGGGGGCGTGTAGAATGTAAGGGCTTCGATTGGGGTTAATGGTGAAAACTACAACAATACGACTGGACACTCATTGATCAACTTGTTGAACATACAAGCCCCCCCTTTCAGGATGGTGGACCCATGAGCTTGTGTGGTTTTGGGCACAATGCTTGCAATTGGTTTTACATGAAGGATGCTTGTACTCCAAATTCATCACCTATTGTTAAAAAAAAATGACAAATCAAAAACAAAACAAAAAAGCAGAGAAAGATGCAGAAAACTTATGGCAGAATGCACGATCTGCAATGGGTAGGGGTGGGGTGGGGGGGGGGGGGGGGGGGGGGGGCGGGGTAGTGGGGGGGGTTGGGGGGGGGTGGGGGGGGGCGCGGGTCGCGGGTTGGGGGGGGGGGGAAGGGAAGGGGATATATGCCTGAACTGAATTGGAAAATGATGTAAGAAATACATAAAGCATCAATAAAAATAAATTAAAAAAAAAAAGATTGGGTTCTGTTGCCCATTTCCCCAGGTCCATACTGGGTTCTTATCTGGTTGAGCTTGCATGGGTCCTGTGCATGCTGATCCCATTGCTGTAGATACATATGAGCAGGGTCCCCAGAGATTGCAGGGTTTTATTTCCATATGGTCAGGCATCACCTCACTGGATCTTACAATCTTCCTGGCCCCTGTTTCACAATGGCCCCTGAGCCCTGGTTGAATGAAGCTTAATACAGGAGACCGACATTCTACAGAGACCTAATCTCTATGCTTTGGCCTTTTATGACTTTTTGAGTTCCTGGCCCCCTGTTGCATAAGGTATCTTTCTTAAATAAAGTTAAGAGATTAATTAGTGTACTCTTGGCTCCTTGTTCTATGTTGCATGAGCTTTAGGTGTAGAGGTTGCATTGTAGATGTGCTGCTTAGGCTTTGTAAATGCACAGACAATGTGTGTGACCAGTTGTAGTACTCTGTAATAGTCTTTATCTGGTGCAAAAGAGGTTTCTTTGATGAGTGGTGTCTGGAATATTTGTCTGTAAATATAAGGATACCTATTTGAGATTAATAAGAGCTTACCTTAGCCTAGGGATGTGACAACCTTGGGAATTTCTCTAAGGTATGTGACCTCTCCAGCCATGTGTATTTGGCTATGTTTACAGTACCACACATGAGTTTCCTCCCATTGAGTTGGCTTTAAGTCCAATGAGTTAGCCATTTATTGCCCCCAAGATAAAAGTGCCACTAGTGCACCAATGTTGTATGCTGTGCTGGACATTGATGTAGATATTTGGTCTTGAAGCTGATGTTGGACCGTTGATTGATGTTCTTCCTTAGCAACTCTCCCAAGCAATGAGAGCCAGCCTTCAGGGGAGGTGGTTTCCAGGTCAGTTTCAGCGCCACTGCTCCAAATCTGGTCCCCAATATATGTCCTGTCTTCAGCAATAGGTTCTTACCTTCAAGTTCTAGGAAGCAATCCAGGGCTGTGGCAATAGCCTTTGTAATTTTGGTAGTCTGTTGACTACCCTTGCCAACAACTCAAAGGAAATATTCTCCTGTCTGGCACTGTTTCTTGTTATGTAGACTTCAACTATGCACATGGACTCACATAAAGATATTGTTTGTATAATTTGAAGTTAGAAAGTTGGACTAATATGATTCACTCAGGTTATTTACACTAGGTGGGCATTATTTATCTTTCCTCTCTCCCCCTCCTTCTCCAACGATTCCTCCATGTTTTCCCCATTTAAAGTATCCATTTTCCCCATTTCTACCTTGGTAATACCAGTCTCCTCTGGCCCTACCTCCCTTGAACTCTTTCTTTCCATTATCTCAAATTTCCTTCCACAATGCTTCCTCCACCCCTCTCATTTAAATATCCTATTTTAGCCAATTCTCAATTAATGACACCTGTCTTCTATTAGTCTTCTTTCTCAGGTTCCCTCTTTCCCTTCACCTTCCTGGTTCCTTTCCGGTCTCCTGGTTCCTGAAGTTACATAAGGATATATACTCACATATAAAGATTTGGTATGGGCTGGAGAGATAGCCTAGCGGTTAAGAGCATGGACTGCACTTGCAGAGGACCCAGGTTCGATCCCTAGCACCCACATGGCGGCCGAGAACCGTCTGAAACTCCAATTCCAGGAGAACTCCAGTTCCGGGGGAATCCGAGATCCTCTTCTGACCTCCGTGGCATTGCACGACACAGGTGCACATACCTACATGCAGACAGTACATTCATACACATACAAAAATAAATAAAATTAAAAAAAATAAAGATTTGGTGCTAGGATATACAAATGACGGACAACATCCTTTCTCTTTCTGAATCTGTGTTACTTCACTTGGCATAACATCTTTTACTTCCATCCATTTACCTACAAATTTTATGATGTCATCTTTCTTTACCACTGAATAGAACTTCATTGTGGAATGTACCACATTTTCATTATCCGCTGGTCAGTTGAGGGACACTTGGGTTGCTTCCATCTCATAGCTGTTATGAAAAGAGCAGCAACAAAATGCATGTACAAGCAATAGGATGAGATTTTTGGTATATACCAAGGAGTGGTATACCTGGGTCAAATGGTAGGTTCCATTTTTAGTTTTTCTTTCTTTTTTTTTTAATTTATTTATTTTTAACAAATCTAAGCCCATGTTCCCGCCCATTCCCCCACCCCGCCAGAGCTCATGCATTCTGCCAAACATGCATTTCATCTCTTAGTCTTTCTCAATATTGTCCATGGGGAAGTTGACTGTTTTTCAAGAGGTTGTAAGAGCTTGCAATCCCACCAGCAGTGAATGAGCATTCCCCTTTCCCCACATCTTGTCCAGCATTTGGCATCATTTTTTTTTTTTTTATTTTAGCCAGTCTGACTGCAATAAGATGGAATCTTAAAGTGATTTTAATCTCCATTTTCCTAATTACTAACAATGTTGTACATTTTTCTTAAAGGTGTTTCTTAGCCATATTTGTTTCTTCTTTTGAGAACTCTCTGTTCAGATCCTTAGCCCATTTTATAATTGGGTCATTTATTTTCTTGATTCTTTGTTCTTTTGAGTTCTTTATATATTCTGCCTGTTAAACCTCTGTCAGATGTGTCACTGATGAAGATTTTTCTCCCACTCTGTGGGTTTTCTCTTCAATTCCTTGATTATTTCTTTTGTTGTGGAGAAACATTTTAGTTTAATGAGGTCCCAGTTATTGTAATTGGGATTCTGTGTAATTGATGTCTGATTTAGAAAGTCCTTTCCTACACCTATATCTTGTAGGTTGCTGCCAATGCTGTCTTATAACAGTTTCAAAGTTTCAGGTTTCACATTGAGGTCTTTGATATATTTAGAGTTGACTTTTGTGCAAGGTGAAAGATAAGGGTCTATTTAATTCTTCTACAGGTGGAGATCCAGTTTGCCAGCATCATTTGCTGAAGATGTTGTCGTTCTTTGAGTGAGATTTCTTGGCCCCTTTGTCAAATATCAGGTGCCTGCAGTTGCATGTACTCATGTTTTGGTTTTCAATTATGTTCCATTGATATACAGGTCTATTTTTGTTCCAGAACCATGCTCTTTTTATGACAATATCTCTGTAATATAGTTTGAAATCTGGTATAGTAATCCTCCCTGCATTGCTCTTTAGGCTAAGTGTTGCTTTGGTTATCTAGGGTTTTTATTTTTATGCTGCCATAGGAATTTTAGGATTTTTTATCTAATTCTGTGAAGAATGTCATGATTTTTATTGACATTAGATTGAATATACATATTACTTTTGGTAACATGGTCATTTTCACAATATTCTTCTAATCCATGAGCACTGGAAGTCCTTCCACTTCTGCTGTCTTCCTTAATTTCCTTCTTTAAAGATTTAAAATATTCATTGCAGAGCTCTTTAATGTCTTTGGTTGGCCAGGTTTATTCCAGGATATTTTGTTTTTGAGGCTATTTTGAATGGGAGGTGTTCCATGTACTCTTTCTCCAGTTATTTGTTATTGATATATAAAAGTTTATTGATTTTGTAGATTAATTTTGTAACCTGCTACTTTCCTGAAAACATTACTCATTTCTAGGAGTTTTCTGGTGGAATTTTTGGCATCTCTTACGTGTCATATCATCTGCAAAAAGGAATAATTTGACTTCTTCTTTTCCAGTCAGTATTCCTTTAATTTCCTTGTCTTGATTTATTGCACCAGCAAGAGTTTAAAGTACTATATTAAAAAGGAGTGGCGATAATGAACAGCCTTGCCAGGTTCCCAGTTTAATGGAAATGCTTCCAATTTTTCTCCATTTAGAATGATGTTGTCTATGGGTTTGTTGTATACAGGTTTAATTATGTTGAGATATGTTCCCTCCAGACCAATTTTGCACAGGACTTTTAATTTTATCAAAGGCCTTTTTTTTCATCTATTGAGATGACCATGTGATTTTTGTCTTTGAATCCATTTCTATGATTTATGACATTTATTGACTTATGTATGTTGCACCATCCCTGCATCTCTGGAATAAAGCCGACTTGATCATAGTGGATGATCATCTTGATTTGTACTTGTATGTGGTTTGCAAGTATTTTGTTGAGAATTTTTGCATCTATGTTTATTAAGGATATGGATCTATAGTTTTCTCTTTTGGTTGTATCTTTACCTGGTTTTAGTGCTACAGTTATGCTGTCTTCATAGAAGGAATGGGAGTTCTTCTGTTTCTATGTTTTTGAATAATTAAGTAACATTGGTTGTAGATCTTCTTTAAGTGTCTGGTAGAATTCTGCCATAAATCCATCTGGGCCTGTGTTCTTTTCAGTTGGGAGGTTTTATATTATTGTTTCAATTTCCTTATATTTTGTGTTTAAGCTGTTTATCTCTTCTTGATTTATCTTTGGTGATTCCCATGATTTCAGATATTCATCCATTTCTTCTAGGTTTTCAAATTATTTAATGGAGTATGTTTTTTTAATATTCCTTTACAGAGAAAACAGCAATTGATGGTCCAACACCAGTTTTAAGACTAAATATCCACATCAATGTCCAGCACAACATAGGGCATTGGTACAGTAATGACATTTTTATCTTTGGGGCAATCAATGGCTAACTCATTGGACTTAAACTCATGTGTGGTACCGTAAACAGCCAAATAAAATGGCTGAAGAGGTCACAGATCTTAGAGAAATTCTCAAGGTTGTCACATCTTATTAAGCTAAAATAGGTATCTTTACGTTTACAGACAAATATCCTAGATGCTATTCAATAAAGAAGCTTCTTTTGCAACAGATGAAAAATATTTCAGTGTCCCGTAACTGGAGGCACACAGACATTGTCTGGGAATTGCTGATTTTCTTAAAGCGAGGTGCTTTAAGGGAGATTAATTTGGCACATTAGGCCTTAACATAAATGACAGAATTTATGAATTCCAGAGCAGAGGTAGGGGGCTGTGGTATGGTGCCAATAGAGAAGGGGGTAAAAAGGAGATAAGACTGATTGAGATGTTTTATATGACATACAGAAAAATTCAATAAAAAAGGAAAAATATTCCTATATAATGCTCTGCATCTTTTTTGTGGCTGTTGTGATGTTTCCCTTTTCACTTCTAATTTTGTTCATTTGAAGTTGCTCTTTCTTTCTTTTGATTGACTGGGCTAAAGGTCTGACTATCTTCTTTATCTTTTCAAAAGCAGCAGGTCGTAGATTCATTGATTCTTTGTATTGTTTTATTTGTTTATATTTCATTAATTTCTGCTCTGATATTTGTTATTTCTTCTTATCTGTTAGGTTTGGGTTTTATTTGTTGTTGCCTTTCAAAAGTCTTGAGTTGTAATGTTAAGTCATTTTATTTGTGCTCTTTCTGAAATTTTAACGTAGGCACTTAGAGCTATAAATTTCCCTCTTAGGACTGCTTTTAAAGTGTCCCAGAGGTTTTGTATTGTATTGTATTGTCCTTTTCATTTAATTTCAGGAATGCTTTTATTTCTTTCTTAATTTTTCCTTTGACCTATTCATTATTCAGGAGTATGTTATTAAAACTCTGTTAGTTGGTGTAGTTACTAGGGCTTCTTCTGTTGCTGGTATTAGGCTTTATTACATTGTGGTCTGATAGAATGCATGGAATTATTATTTTTTTATTTTTATTTATTTTGTATGTGTATGAATGTACTGTCTGCATGTAGGTTTGTGCATCCATTTCATGCGATGCTGAGGAGGTCAGAAGAGGGCATTGGATTACCCTGGAACTGGAGTTAAAGATGGTTCTTAGCCACCATGTGGGTGCTGGGGATCAAACCCAGTTCCTCTGCAAGAGCAGTCAGCCTGGTTATATAGACTGCATGACTCAATTCCCAGGGCCAAATCCTAAACCTTTTTGTCACTAAATCCCACCCCATGGGTGTGGCCAGGGAGGTCCCATTAGTTTAGAATGCTACCCATCTTAACTAAATTTTCCCAGAAGGCCATTTCTCCAGCCCCACATGGAATTATTTCAATATTTTTTTATTTGTTGAGGTTTGTTTTGTGCCCCAGTATATGATAGATTTTGGAGAAAGGTCCATGGGGAGCTGAATAGAAAGTATATTATTTGGTGTTAGGGTGGAATATTTGGTGGATGTCGGTTAGGTCCATTTAATGTATTGTATTGTTCAATTCAGATGTCTTTCTGTTTATTCTTTGTCTGGTTGACCTGTTTAATGGAGACAGTGGGTGTGGAAGTCCCCTACTAAAAGTGTGTTGGGATTAATCTGTGCCTTGAAGTCCTGTAGTATTCCATAAACATAAAGTTGGGTACACCAAGATTTGGTGTGCATATATTCATAATTGTAATATGTACTTGGTTAATTGCTCTTTTGATAAGACTGAAGTGGCCGTTTTTCTGTCTTCTGATCAGTTTTAGTTTGAAGTCTATTTTGTCTGATATTGGAATAGCAACTCATGCTTGCTTCTTTGGTGCCATTTGCTTGGAATATTTTTTTCAACTTTTCACCTTAAGATAGTGCCTGTCCTTGAATGTGAAATGGGTTTCTTGCAGACAACAAAAGGATGGGTTTTGTTTCTTTTTTTTAATTGTTTTTTGTCTTTTCAAGGCAGGGTCTCCCTGTGGCCCCAGCTGTCCTAGAACTTGCTCTGTAGACCATGATGGCCTTGAACTCACAAAGATCCACCTGCCTCTGCCTCCCAAGTGCTAGGATTAAAGGCGTGCACCACCACGCCTGGCTGGGGTTTTGTTTCTTAATTCATTCTACTAGCCTTTGTCTTTTGACTGGGGAGTTCATCCCATTGATATTTAATGTTATTATTGAAAGGCCTGTATTGGTCCCATGATTTTAACTTCTGTTTGCACTCTTGATCTGTCTTAGTACTTGTACAGTTATACCTTCTTTTCATTTCTTTCAGTTGCCACTTGGGTAGTCATTCCTTTCTTCCACTCTTCGTATTGCTTCAAGTATTCTCTTCAGGGCTAGTTGTTTGGACATGGTGTCCCACATTTCCTGAATATTCCATTCCTGATTATTTTTAAATTTTTCATAGTCTTTGCTTGAGTAGTCCAATTCTTCAACTTTATCACCCAGTCTTGATATTCTGTTTTCTCTCTCATTCACTCTATTGCTGAGGCTTTCTCCCATCATTTCAGGTTGGCTTATTGATTGTTTCCCCTCCTCATTCATTTCATCCTGAATTTTCTTCAAGCTCTTTTGTGAATTCAGTCAGACGTTTATCCCTGTCTTTGTTTAGTTCTTTTATTTTCTTGTTTGTGTGTTCTTTAAATTTCTTGAATTCTTTGGTCATGTTTGTGATTGTTCTTTTAAATTCTGAGTCCTGGGTTCTCTCTCTAGGGTTTTTGTTGTAGAACTCTTCTATAGGACTGGTGGTGTTTAGTGGAGACATATTATTTGGGTTTTTCATAATATTATTTTTTTCTTTGTGATCTTGGAATGTGGATTTTTTTTGTTGTTTTTGATTCTGGTTTGAAACTCACATCTTCTTTTGTTGAACTGAAGACTGACTTTGTATTCTTGACACGCCTTGGTTGTCTTCTCATTAGGTATGAAAGACTGGTAGGTCTAGGCTTCAGGTTCTCTTCTGATTTCGTATTGGAAGAACCAGATGGTTCTACTCCAGCTATTCAGAAGCCCCTGCAGAGGCCCAATTCGAGTATCAATTAGATGACCTCAGGCTTCCTTCTAAGATGTTGGCCCCTAGTGGCCAGCAGGCACAGTACAATTAGGGGGGGCTTGCTGGGTGGAGGCTTGATTCAGGCACTCTTGGGCAGTCTGCAAAGGTCTGGGCCCCTACTAAAATGCAAGGGGTCTAGACCTGAAGCAGCAGGAAGGATTTCAGATGATCTCAAGTATGGCACTGCACAAAATCTGGGAAGTCCTTCACCATGTGGAGGCTGGATTCAGGCATTCTCAGGCTGGAGATACCTGGACCCCTGCACAGCTCAGAGGCTGGATTTAGGCGGTCTCATGCAGGCTGGAAATGTCAGGATCTGTGCCCAGGGTAGAGGATTCTAGCTCTAGGACAGTGAGAAGGGCTTCAGATGATCCCAAGGAACAATCTGGGAAGCTTACTACCAGATGAGGCTGGATTCAGGCATTCTCAGGCAGGCTGGAAATGGCAGGTCCCTTGTACCACGTGGGGGTAGGATGCTATTGGCCTTTTTAACAAGTGTAAAGACTACCCTGTGTGATAACAGGAAGACAATGTGCACATATCCAATGACCAGCATCAATTCCTTATTCCACTAGAGCAAAATCCTGGTATCGTTTTGCAATGGAGAGGAGGGAGGTAAGTAAGCATTCCTCTCTCAAGGCTGCTGAACTAATGGGGAGCTTGAGGCTCAGACCAGGACTCGTTGTTCTCAGCAAGGAAGTTGCATGCAACATGGGTGGGTTCACTAGAACCCTGTTCTGCTCAGGCTCTGAGCTCAGTTCTGGTCCTGCAATAACGAATCAGCCATAGTATAGGACACATCCAAGACAGAGGTGAGGGGACCACTGCAATCTGGGGATGTGCGAGGAGGTTTGCTGTAGAGTCTCTGAGGATAAGCAGAGGGGAAAGAGAATGATCACACGAAGTGCTTCCCTCTCCTCTCGTCAGTGTTTGATCCACAGCCTGTGATGCTATTTTGAATGGCATCTGGCAACCTTGGGACATAGAGCTTGGTTGGTGGAAGTAGGAACCTGGAGTGGGGCTTTGAATATCTTCCGGTCCAGGTTCTGGTCTTTCCATGCTTGCTCATCACCATAGGAACAAGCTGCTCCATGTGCTACTGTCCTCCACAGACTGAGCCTCGGGGCTCTGCCTTTCCACCAAGATGGACTGTAGCCCTCTGAAACCAAGAGCCAGAATAGATCTTTCCTCTCTGAAGTTGTTTCTATTGGGCATTTTGTCACAGTGACTAGAAAAGCCACTAATTTACACAGCAGAGAAAGCTCCGGCCAGAGGAAGAGCAACTCTCCTCAGGAATCACAAAAGAAATGCAAGCTGCACATGGCTGCAGGACCTGTGGGACCAGGGCTGGAAGACTCAGGCTTTCTGTCTGCTGGCCAGCCTCCTGGCCTACATCTCGAGCCATACCTGGCTCTGGGCTTCCAAGTGTGGTGTACTTTCCTGACCTTTTCCTGAAAACAGAGGAAACTTCTTCTTGCTAAGGGCAACCTGATGTCTCGTTAGTTACTCCTCTCTAGCATGTCACTGGGGCTTTTGTAGCCAATTCGGCACTGAAGTTCCAGGAAACAAAGGTGTCCAGTGATAGTGAGAATAACCAGGTGAGACTATGGGAAGAGAAGACTAAGATCCTATCACACTGTCCTTCCCCTGCAGGAGGAGGGAGTGAAGGGCTAACAGTGGGAAGGCCAATTCTAGGCCACTTGGCCAGGGCCTAAAAGGACTAAGGACCTATCACTTGAGGGCGAGGGCTCAGGGAGGGAAGCCTGCCTCCTGCAAGCAGAGGGTGAGTTCACCGACACTGTGTGGAGCTCTCCTTTCAGTTCCTGGAGAGGCAGTACAGATTGCCTGCACGATGTTCCATTCAAGTGACAAAACTCCTGAGCAGTGTAGTTTGTAGAGCCTCCTGCTCTTCTGAGACCGGCACGGTATTTAACACCAACTGAAGCTTTGGGCTTCAGACGAGAAGTGAATGAGACGGTGCAGGGCACAGGTGGCATCTGGAGAAACATGCAGAACTGCAAAAGGTGGGGAAGGGGCAAGGGCCAATGTTGCTGCCGGGAGCCCATGAAGTTCCTAGGTTCTGAGATCATGGTTGTTACTTCTGATTCCTAGCAGCCACCAGCTACCAGTGGAGGCCTGAGGGCAGAGCCGGTCACTGTGAAACTGGTTTGCTCTCCTCTCTGGGGTGGGGGCTGGGGGTGGGGAGGTTTCTGAGTCTGAAGACTGCATATCCTTCATGATAACCTTCTTTACTGCCTTCTCAGAAGACACCAACCCCTGGTAAGATGGGGACAGTTAAGGCAACTGACAGGACACCACTGAGAATTCTACCGGAGAGGCAAACATTCCAGTGTCAAGGGGCCAAGTGAGGATGTCCTGGGAGCTGGACCAGCCATGCTCTGCCCAAGCCTGGGGCATAGGTGGCTCCTTTCTGGCACTGGCTTTCTTTACTCATTTCCTTAGAAGCTTTCGAAGTGGATGACAGGACACTGCCCTTGCAGTAATGCCATGAAGGCTGTTACTATTGAAACATTTCCTCCAGGAGGAAGCTTCACAAGACTCACTCCAGAAGCCCACCAAGGTTACAAGGCTCAGGAAGTTCCTTATAGAGTACTCCTCGAGGTTATTTAAACAATTATTGTCTGGGAAGAGGAGACTCTTCAGTGAAGTTGCCTGAAAGTTGCACCATAGACTCCGGCGACGAAGTTTTGTGAATTGTCACCCAGGCTGGGTTGGGACTTTGAGGTGTTGAAGCTGCCTCAGTTACCCATGTTCCTGTAAACATCTTCCCATCCATGAATTTGCAAAGTAACCCTAAGAAAACTCATTAGTTCATCAGAGTAGACTTGGGTGGAATCATTTCTTTGGTCTGTTGTTATACCCTTCCTGGGATCACCAGGCATTTGTTCATGTCACCTCAGGAAAGTCACAGCACATTTGGTGCTTGAACAAGAACTGACAGAATCAGAGAGGAGTTTGGGAGAAGTAGCTGCATGGAGTCTGCTGCTGGTGATATGATGTGTACCTGAGGCTGATGTGTGTGAGGGTGAAGGCCTTGTGGGGTGAAGCCTGAGTCCGCTGCCCTTTCCCATGTGGTATGGGATGATGTGGTTTCTTCCTATAGTAGCAGTGGTGTGCTCCCTGCTACAGGTGATAGGATTTTCAACTGAGGCTGAGCCACCCGAGAAGGGAGAGTTTGGGGGTAATCCGGGGATGGCTGTCTTCTCTGTGTGTTATAGTACAGCATGTGTCCTTGCTGAGGTAGGTCTGCATGGAGATGCCCCTCAAAAGTCTGCCTCACTAGAGCAGTGCTTCTCAAGCTTTTCCCACCCACCACCCCTTTATTCCTGAGAAAGTTTTGTCTTTTATTTTTTTTTGAGACAGGGTCTTCCTATAGCTCCAGCTGTCCTGGAACTCTTTATGTAGACTAGGGTGGCCTTGAACTCACAAAGACCTGCCTCTGCCTCCCGAATTCTGGGATTAAAGGCATGTGCTATCATGCTTGACTATTCCTCAGAAATGTTTATGTGACCTTGGGTGTATCTGTATATAAAATAGGCATACCCATGAAAGATTATTTTAATTAAAATATTTTATTTATTATTTTTATGTGTATGGGTATATTGCCTGCATGTGTATAAGTACATCTGTGTTGTGCAATGCCTGAGGTGGTCAGATGAAGGCTTTGGATCCCCTAAAACTGGAGTTATAGAAGGTTATTAGCCACTATGTAGATTCTGGGGATTGAACTCAGGTCACCTGCCAGTGCTCTTGAGTGCTGAGACATATCTCTAGTCCCCATGAAAGATTTTTTTGATAATAGATAATAAATTTATTTTAGAGATGGAAAAATGGCTCAGTGGTTAAGGCACTGGATATTCTTGTGAAAGACCTGAGTTAAATTCTCAGCACCCACATGGTGGCTAACAACTGTTCATAACTCCAGTTCAAGGGGATCCAACACCCTTTCTGTCCTCCACAGACACTGTGCAACCTGGGCACACTTACATACACACAGGCATAAAACACCTATACATATAATTAAAAATAGAAAAATAAACAGAAATTTATTTTAATAATTTTTTTATTTATTTCTGTATGTGTATGAATGTACTGTCTGCATGCAAGTGTGTGTACCCATGTCGTGCAATACCGTGGAGGTCAGAAGTGGGTGTCGGATTACCCCTGGAACTGGAGTTCTCCTGGAATTGGAGTTTCAGACGGTTCTTGGCTGACATGTGGCTGCTGGGGATCGAACCCGGGTCCTCTGTAAGAGCGGTCGGCACTCTTAACCGCTAGGCCATCTCTCCAGCCCCAGAAATTTATTTTAAAGCAAATCTTCAGTATACATAGAAAATGTATTGCTTATCAATGACAAAAGCAAATTTTCATACTAATGATAGAGATGCATATATTTTTATGTAAAGAAATATTTCCTAAATATTTGATACTGTTGGGCATAAATGTTTTGAATATTTTTCGTAGTTGATTGTCCTTTTGATTTTATAATTATCAAGTGCTGAAAATACTTCTTGACACAAATATGCACATGTCCAAATTGTAAGTTAAAATTTATTTAACAATTTTTATGAAACTGTAGTCAGTAACTCCAACAGCAATTTAAAAAAAATCAAATCTAGCACAATACAATTCAAAGCTATACTAATTTGACACATGCTGAGGAAAGATGGGAGGAAAATATTAAAAGTGTTGTTTCCTGTAATTAAACCATAATGCTTATATAGGAGTACAGAACTTGTCTGTTCAATAGAACTCGTTAATCCCTTACATACAATAGCCTCAATTCTGAGCTGAGGTGTTTCAGGTAGTGCTGGCACAACAGCATACACAGTGCAAAGTGGACACATCCTAAGTCCAGATCCCAGGCTGCAGTGAGGTCCTGTGATGCACTATGGGTAAGCACTGCTAGAAGTATCTAAGGTTCATTATGCATTTGATTTTGAACTAAGTTTTAGTTGTTACTCATTAGAAAAATGTTATCATAATCAACATTTTTGCACAATCTCCACATTTATGCAAGCCCATGGTGACATCACAGTCTGGTTTATGCAGCCGAGGCCTAGAGAACATATTGTGACTTCTGAAAGCAGCACGTGGGGTTGGCACTATAAGCAGTCTAAAGGGACAGTTACAGGCCCTCACTGTGGCTGATATGCCGCGCAGCTAACACTGAGATGTCTGTGCGGTGAACACTCACGTTTCTGTTGCTGTGGCTACGTTTTGAGAAGACTTGCCTCGTGTTCTGTGATGCAATTGACAAAACACTTGAGAATGTCTAATTTATAAAAGACAAAAATTTGTTTCTTAGGGACCTGGAGGCCGGTATTCCATAAACGAGTCACTGGCATCTGGTGAAGCCTTTTGCTATGTTTCTAGCTGAGGAAAGAGCAGAAGAGAGCAACCCCTCTCCAGGTTGCTACTGGGAGCACGTTCTAACAGATGAACCTTGGCTGGTGTGCTTGGACCGTCATGGAGTTCTTCCAACTGCATGCGTCTCAGGGCAGAGTTGGGGTGGTGTGGCCAAGGCATCTCTTTCACATTGCTTATTGTTCTCTTCTACTGAGGCACAGGCAGGAAAGTGTATCAGGTGATACCTGGTTGTACTGAGTCATACCTGTGGACTCCATAGTACCTATACAAGGAAAGATGGGACCTGAAGACATTGTAAAGGCTTCTGGGACACAGCACCATAAGCAGAGTGAACAGGTCCTGGCATTAGTCTCACTCTAGCCCCCCGCCCCACCTTGTTCTTCCCTGTGGTGTTACTTACATGAGCCTGAGGGCAAGCCATGGCTTCCTGTATCTATTGAGCTACCTGGGATGCTGGTATCCTGATGCTTTGGAGTAGAGGCTGGGAAGGGAGCAGTGGATGATAGAATATTCATTCTCCATGATGCACTCAGTCTCTACCTAAGGATATAGTGTGTTATGCAGAATTAAAATCTCACATCTCATAGCAGGGCATTAAAGTCAGAAAGTTGGTATGAGGGCATATGGGGCTGGAGGTTGCTTTGTAGAGTCTGGTAATTAAAATGATGATCATTTGGAATATCTGCCAAAGGTCTAACTCTAAGTTTGCCCAAGAGGCAATGAGTCGACATCCTTTTTACGACATCCCCCAGCACCCACAGAAGCTGTGGCATTTAAACCTCTGACAGCTTGTCTATAGGAAACCCCACTGGTGAAAGATTTATAACTCAACCATAAAAATCCACTCTGAGCTTAAGGTTGGCATGTGAGAAACCAGCTCAGGAGTGAATTAATTAATGAATTTGTCCTTTCTTTCATCAATTTGACTGACACCTTCCAACATACCCCCTTGAGATGTGATCTCGACAGATCGCATAAAGTGAGAAACTTGGCCAATGCTTGGAATGAGGGTGTACTCACAGAAATTGCCAACACTGTAGGAAAACATGGGTGGGAAATAAAATTCCTTTAGGCCTCTCCTGGGTCATGCAGAGGGTGACGGGGCTGAACTCTGGGCCAGGCCATTAGCTGTCTTTGAATGTGGAGATGCTCCCCAGAAAGAACCTAAGAGAACACCACCCATCCTTGTCCCCACTGTGCCCTCTCACAAAGCTTTGGTCAGTGACAATATTACAAGCCTAATGTTTCCACAGCCACAAAGATGGAATCCATGGCACGGCCTTAATACCTAGTACTTCTGAGCTGACTAGAGAAAGCTTTCTCATTCTTATCATGGGGAGAGGTCAAGCGTTATACCTCTGAAAATTTCAAAGCACTGTGGAAGCTATCAATGACTCATTCACTTCTTCACTCCAGAAAGTCGCAATACATATCCGAGGCAGTTCTGACTTTGGAAGCAGGAGCACAGGGTGATTGTCCATGGCCTGGGGGAGCTGTCCTGCCCTCTTTCTGTGCAGAGGGTGGCTGCTGGGTGGAATGAGAAGGTGTTGGTGCCAGTCTTTACCATGAAGCTTGCCATGAGCAATAGGTATGAGGGACAGTCACAAGAGGTGTCAATGGAATTGCTTTATCATACAGAGTGCGAGGGAGTCTGTGGGTGTCATCTAGTGCTGCACTGCGTAAGAAGCTCTGATGGCGAAGAGCTGGAACCAACCCAAGTGTCCCTCAACTGACGAGTGGATAGAGAAAATGTGGCACATCTACACAATGGAGTTCTATGCAGCAGTCAAGAAAGATGAGCTTTGAAGGTAAATGGATAGAACTCAAAACCATTATGCTAAGTGAAGTAACACAGTCCCAGAAAAAAAGGCAAATGGTTTCCTTCATATGTGGATGCTGACACCAAATCCCCACTTGGCAGGCAAACTGAGCAACTTTATTATTATATTTCTTTGTATCTGAAAGCAACTGTGCTGTTATAATGTGAATCTCTTAATGGGCTCTAGAATTGACCTACCACTTATATTCAGACATTGTTATTACCATATAGGGGTGGAAGTTATGTATTCATATTCTAGAGTAATGTAAAATTAAAGGGAAAAAAATGAACCCCAAAACATATTTTGGAATGAACATACAGTTTATTCCCAAAGGTCATGATTTTGATACATATGTGTTATTTAAACAGGCATAATTTAGAGTAATACAAAGGAAACAATAACAACATAAGGACTGGGTCAAAGAACTGACTGATCCAGTTAAATTCTGCTCAAAACAACAAGCTTCTGCAGAAAAAAAAAAATCCTTGGAAACACCAAGAGAAAGATGAAAGACATGCATGGCAGGATGCAGAAACTGGGGTGGGGGGGGCAGAGAGGGGGGAATGTATCCAAATTGGACTGAAAAATGATATATGAAATATACAAAATGTCAATAAAAAGAACACAATTTTACAAAAAGAAACCCTGATGACACCTGCCTGCAGATGGCTCGCCCTCCTCCCTCCTCCCTCCTCCCTCCTCCCTCCTCCCTCTTGACCTTTCTTCCCCCCTTCTCTTTGTTCCCATTGGTTATAAGAGGGGCCTCCTTCCTGAACATGGAGAGTCAAAGTCTGGGCCAATCATTGCTTCCTGGGACCCCCATTTTGTCATCTTCCATGGGGGTACAGTCTATGGCACTATCTCTTTCCTGGTTGTCCTTGGAGACACAGCTGTCTGTCTTTCAAGTGTGTGTCTCTACAAGAACTAAGTGTGTGTCTGCCGTGCACAGCAGTGTTTCTGGCTGTTCCTTGGGAAGTTCATGTTCTTCACCTGCCCTTCTGGAACCTACGGAGATGGCCCAGCACCTTGCTTTCAGATCCTATTAGTGAGTATTCTATTAAATTCTCTTAAATTAGTTCAAAGAAAATGAAAGGCAACTGTCCCTCCCCCACAAATATGTTTCTCTCATGGCTAATTATGAGTGAAATAGATTAACAAAATAGGATAGTACATTATATTTGAAAATGAGTATTACTTTGTATAGAAAGAAATGTTTATATAAATCTCTTTTAAGGATTTTTTTCCTAAACACCATTGTATCTATCTTTATAGTAAAAGACTTGCAATCTTTTTTCTGTGTATATTTATAATCAGCTGAAGTATGTCACAGAAATAAAATAAATTCAGGTTTAAGTTGTCCCCCCATCCATTAGTCTAAGAAATCATCTTAAAAACAGCGTGCCATTATTTTAGAGTTAAACAGTTAAACGTTTTTACACAAGAACATCAAAACCATATATGCTTTGAACACCAAACCTTTTTTTAATGGCTTTCAGATAAAACAATTTATTTATGCAATTAACAACAACATGCAATTTCTAATAATTAGCAGATAATAGTTATCTCCAAAGTACTTTATAAAATTGCCTTTGAACTGCATTCGTTCTGTGGGGAATCACTGAAAATTGGACTATAAAATTACCAGAAAATGTAGTGCATTAACAAGAATTTTCTATATTCAGTTTCTTTTCAAATTTATGAGCTTGAATATTTGTAAACATTGGATTTCATAGATGGAAACCTGTCACCTTGCTTTCCTTTTAAGGGAAAAAGCACATTTTTAGCACACTTTGTTGTTTGAGGATTTTTATTTGACTTTGCTTCCTTTTCTTCTTTTTATTTCTCTCCAGTTATAGAGATATTATTTGGTGATTATTTCTTCTTTGAGAATTAAAAATAATTGCTAATATGTCATTTTATGGGTGTACATCCGTCTTTTCTAATTCCCTTTCATAAACAATAGTATACATTCAGCAATTGTAAAACACTCCTATTAAACTGAATTATCTTTGAAGAAATAACAATAAAAATGTTAAGAAATATGTTAATAATGATCCAGAGGATTTTGAACAGGAAAAGGTTGTTTTCCTTCATTTTGGGAGAAGAAATTGCCACTGTGTCAAGTCACAGAGAGTTGGGGTGTGCTGCATTGTCTGGAGTGTCACATTAAAAACATCTTTCCTTCTTGTTTCTCATAGAGCCTATTTATGTACTGCAGTGCTGATCCAAAACAACAAACAGTATTTTTGACAAGAGGAGTCCATATCACCAGGAGGGTTCATCACCATGGCGGAGGCCTGGCTAAGACCCACTGCACAATGACCCTAACCACAATGCGTGTTCTTGGCCCCTTCCAGGTGCTGTTCTGCATCCTGGAGGCCTAGGGCCTGCTGCTTCTCTCCTTTGATAAAGGATGGTTGCTCTTACTGACTTACAGTAGGAAAATTCCTTTTCTGGTAGTAGACAGTAATATAGGCATTGCTGAGAGAGAGAAGCAGGCAAGGGGTCCTTAAACTTTGTCCCTTGGGTATCTAAAAATAGTGCCGCTGGTGGAAATGGCTAATGGATAGGTGAGAAGGTGACAGTAATTTGTGCTCTGTTCTAACTGGGGTGTGCAGGTCTCCCCGAGACACAGGATCCAGGACCTTGCTTCTCTCTGGAAGTTTCTCCTGGACAAAAGGCAGCTGTGCCTAAGGGCTGCATCTCTCCTAAGTCTATAATAAAGGTGTCCTCTCCATATGCAGGTGTCCCCTCCCAAGAATGGAGCCCACTCCTGACTGAGGTTAGAAGATGATGGTGGCCTGAGCTGGTTGTTTTCTTAAGCAGAGTAAATAGCATCCTTCCAATGTCCATGTCTACCCGGAATTTGATGTGATCTTATCTGTAGGTGAGATCTTTGCAGATATCAACTAAGATGAGCTGGTACCAGGGCAGGGCGTGTCCACACAGGCAGGGAGAAGCCACAGTGAGGCACAGAACACGGAGGGGAGGGACACAGCCATAACCAAAGTTGTCCAGGATCATGGGAACCTGCTAGGACCTGGAAGAGACAGGGAGGATCCAGCCCCAGAGCCTCAGGGAGTGTGGCCCCACCACACCTGGAACTTGCACAGTCTGAACGCTAGGAGAATATGCTCTTGCTGCAGAAGCTGCTGTGTGATTAGCATGGTCTTGTGTGCTTTCTCAGATCACCCTCAGTGTTCACATGTCCTTCACCCAGCTTTCTCTTCGTCAGGCTCATATGCACACTTACTCCAGGGCCTTGGTGGGGGGTGGAGTCACCAAGCCCAGGTCTTCCTAGCTCAGGGCCTTCATATGTGTGTGGCTGCTCTGATCCCACTTCCATGTTGTCCCCTCATTGAGAGACGTTGGGTTAGTCACTGGCTCCTTCCTTCAACATTTCCTGTCTCCTCAGCAGCCCTTTTCCAGTGTGCATTTCATCCATCCCAACTTCCCTTATTGATTACCATCATTTCTTGGTTCTCATGCTTCTTGAACATCCATCTATCTATCTATCTATCTATCTATCTATCTATCTATCTATCTATCTATATCTATCTATCTATCTATATCTATCTATCATCTATCTATCTATCTATCTATCTATCTATCTCTCTATCATCTATCTATCCATTCACAGGGCCATTCTTTTTTTCTTTTTTTTTGGTCTTTTTGAAACATGGTCTCCCTATAGCCCCAGCTGGCCTGGAGCTTGCTCTGTAGACCAGGCTGGCCTTGAACTCACAGAGATCTGCCTGGGATCTTGAACTCCCAAGTGCTGGGATTAAAGGCTTTTGCCACGCCACCACACCTCGAAGGGCTATTCTTTAATCTCAAGTCTCAAGATAGTCTCCAAGGCTGTTGTCCTAAAATGCCCTCCCTCCCCTATCCTGCATACAGTATCCCCATCGGGGTTTTGTACTGCAGTGTGTTTATCTAGACATCTCCTCAACTGGAAGCCTTCATGTAGCCTTCATGGTAGCTTTTAGCCATGCAGGAAGGTGTTAGGAACAGACATACTAGCATTTTTATGCCCTCAAGTGTTTCATGGGGGTGGATGTCTATTGACATTTCAAGGACTCTGGCCTGTTGCCAGGTATAGGCCACTCACCTCCAGTAAGCACCTACAGAGCCAAGGCCTGTATGGCCCTTCGCTAGCTCTTGGTTCTCTCTGCCTGTTCCTCTCACAGGCTCTTGTTCCTCTACCCAATGGATCTTTTCCTGGAGCTGACTGGAGAGCTCCATGTGTCTCTTTCCTGGTACAGCTTGCTGTTACAGAGGATGTGCCTCTGAGTTTGCTTATCTCTTGTCCCTCAGCAATGCCTACAACAGCACACCACAGGGTCTGTCACTGAGGGATTGTCCTGAAGCAGGAACCACAGGTTGGAAATCTCATGGCTGGGCCAGGCGATCTACCCACAGAGTCCACAGAACTCCTTGGATTCTAGAGAACCGACCCTAGCTTCTCATCACAGCACAGGAACATGGCTCAGGCAAGGCTAAGTCATACCAGGCCTGACCTCAGATATTGGTTATGAGGATGAGCCTCCTAGAAAGAAGTGTGTGTCAGGTCTCTTGCTAATTGCACAGCCTCCTACCTGATCCAATCATGCAGTCACCATGGCTGAAGGCCTCTCATCAGACACTCAAAAATCACTAGTACTTGGGTTTTGATGAGGATGAACTATTTGTAAGATGGATGTGTGTGTGTGTGTGTGTGTGTGTGTGTGTGTGTGTATTTTGAGCTTTATAAGGAATCAATAGAATTGACAACTCAGAGCAGAACTCCCAAAGAATAGAAAAGAATTAGAGCTGGAAGAGGTCACTCTGAAGAACCCCACTTCAGCCTCTTCATTGTCTGGTAATTGTCTTTGAGGCAAGGCTCAGCTCTGTTCTTTCAGGAAGCTCAGCCTGTTCCTGCTCAGTGAACCCCAGCACACATCGGGAATGTCCTTCTGCTCTGCCCCTGGCCACTCTGGAACAGGCCTGGGACAACTGTGGCTGCTGCCCTGGAGCACAGACTGGGGGCAGAGTAAGAAAGAAAGCATCAGTGAGTCAGGCCGAGTGTGGAAGATGCAAAGATGAGGTGAACCCCCCATCTTCTCTGGCTGGAGTCCGAGTGCCCTCCTTGTGTACACGTACCTTTGGTTCCCCCTTCATACAGTAGATTCCTGAATTACTAGGAATGCAAAAAAGCCTTGAAAGATCCAAGATAATTTGTACTTAAAAGTTGCTCTATAAAATTCTTTTGTGAAGAAAAACCAAAGTTTTCTTCTAGTTTTTAAACTAGAAGTTTATAACTTTTTCATAAAATGTGAAGAAAAATTCGTAACGTTCATTGGGAGTCAAAATGCTACAGGTTTTGTAAAGACTTGGAAACCACTGGCTCTGGTGATGGGATTGTTTGGTAAATTTGTCTATGGCACAAGGTTCTGCCAGCTGGCTCGCAGGGATGTATTTTTGTCTACAAATTGGATTATCAGTGAAGTGCTAGTCCCTACATTGATTTAGTACAAATTAATCTTTGATTAATTGACCCTAAGTCCAGTCTTTCACTAGAATTTTTAATTAAACTTTTAATTTCAGGACAATTGTGGATTCACATGCAGTTATATGATATAATGCAAAGATCTCTGGTACCTTTCCCCTGACCTGCTCAGGGGTAGCAGATTGAAAGACACACAATATTCTGAACATCTGGGTACTGATAGGGACACAGTCCAGACTGGGACACCTTCTCACCACGATGCCTCCTTGCTACCTTGGACTGACTGATGCAGTCTCTTCATCTTTCCTGAACCCAACTCACCTATCCCAACTGAATCCCAACAATCTCTGGGGTATAAATCCATTCTGTCATTTTATCATTTCAAAAACTGTGTGTTATTTTTTTTTAAAGAAGGGGACATGAAGATGGGACATGAACTTGTGGGGGGACAATCTGGTGTGTGGAAGGAGTTGGAGGGGAGAAGTAGGGGTGGATATGATCATATTTCATTGTATACGTGTATAAAATTCTTTTTTTGTTATTAAACTTTTTCCATACATCATATATCATTTCTCAATCCAACTTAGAGCCATTTCCCTTTCCATGCCCCCCTGCCCAAGTTCCTGCACTCTGCATACATGTCTTGCATCTTTTTCTGAGTCTTTCCAGATATTTATTTTTTATTTTGTCTCTCTGTTTTGTTCCCTTTAATTTTATATCTTTCCAAAATATGTATATATACACTCTACACATAAATCAAAATTATAAATTCTGAAAATAAACTATAGGCTAATTCCAAAACACATTTAGAGATTCATATTTTTGAGGGTCTTTTTGAGACAGGGTCTCCCTGTAGCCGCAGCTGTCCTGGAACTCACTCTGTAGACCAGGCTGGCTTTGAACTCCCAAAGATCCATCTGCCTCTGCCTCCCAAGTGCTAGGATTAAAGGCGTGCACCACCATACCCAGCTAGAACTTTAACAGTAAAGTTGTATGCAAGTAAAAAGAAGTATAACTTTACATTCTTTTTTTTAAGACTATGAATACATATCTTCCATACATATATGGTAATTACAATGTGTGAATACAAGTGGTAGGACAATTCTAGAATCCATTAAGAGATTCACATTTTAATAACACCGTTGCTTTCAGATACGATGAAATATAATAAGTTGCTCAGTTTGCCTGCCAACTGGGGATTTGGTGTTAGCATCCACAAATGGAGGAAACCATTCACCTTTTTTTTTTTCTTTCTGGGATTGTGTTACTTCACTTAGCATAATGGCTTCAAGTTCCATCCATTTACCAGCAAAGTTCATGATGTCATCTTTCTTTACCACTGCATAGAACTCCATTGTGTAGAGGTACCACATTTTTGTTATCCAGTCATCAGTTGAGGGGCATTTGGGTTGGTTCCAGCTCTTTGCTATTGTAAAGAGAGCTGCAATAAACATAGATGTGCATGTATCTTTACGGTAGGATGTGTCTTGTGGGTATATACCCAGGAGTGGTATGGACTGGGCAGCGGTAGGCTCATTTTGAGTCTTTTAAGGGTTTTCCACCATTTCCATATGGTGTTGTACGAGTTTACATTCCCACCAACAGTGGATGAGTTTTCCCTTTCCCCCACAACCTCTCCAGCATTTGGTGTCTTTTGTTTTCTGATCTACTAATTAGAAAATAGTTGTTTTAATTTGCATTTCCTTAATTATTAATGATGTTGAACACTTTTCAAGATGTTTTCTCAGCCATCTATTTACTTCCTTACTGGTGAAGTCTCTGTTCATCTCTTTGCTCCATCTTTTGAGTAGGTCATTGTTTTTCTGATTTCTTTGTTTTTTAAATAGTTTATATATTATGGATATTAATGCTCTATCAGATGTATCAGTGGTGAAGGTTTTCTCACACTCTGTGGGTTTTCTCTTCACTTCGTTGTTTCTTTAGCTGTACAAAAGCTTTTGAGTTTGATGAGGTCCCACTTGTCAGCTGTTGTCCTTATTTCCTGTGCAGCTGCTGTTTGATTTATAAAGTCTTTTTCCTATGCGCTATTCTTGTAGGCTGCTGCACCTTTTTCTTCTATCGCCTTCAGGATTTCAGGTTTCAGGTTGAATCTTTGATCCACTTGGAGTTTTATTTTTGTACAGGGTGAGAGGTAGGGGGTTTAATTTTTTGTTTCTACAAATGATGATCCAGTTTTGCCAACACCATTTGCTGAAGATGCTATCTTTCCTCCATTGAGCTTTTTTGGCCCCTTTGTCAAATATAGGTGGCTGAATTATATGAGCTCAAGTTTGGATCTTCAATTTTGTTCTATTGGTCAATGGGTCTGTTTTTTTTTTTTTTTTTTTTTTGTTTTTTTGCCAGTACCAAGCTATCTTTATGACTATAGCCCTGTAATATAGCTTGAAGTCTGGTAAAGAAATCCCCCAGTTTTGAACTTTTCACTCAGGGTTGCTTTGCTATTTGGGGTTTTTTGTTTTTCCATATGAATTTAAGGATTTTTTTCCAAGTCTGAAAAAGCTCATGGGGATTTTGATTGGGATTGCATTGAATCTGTATATTAATTTGGGTAGAATGGACATTTTTACTATATTAATTTTTCCAATCCATGAGCATGGGAGGTCTTTCCATCTTTTGATGTCATTTTCAATCCCCTTCTTCAGGGTCTTAAAATTTTTGTTGTAGAAGTCTTTGGTGTCTTTTGTTAGGTTTATTCCTAAGTATTTTTTGAGGCTATTGTGATTGGGAAAGTCTCCTTATATTCCTTCTCCAGTTGCTTATCATTGATGTAAAGAAAGGGTACTGATTTTTCTAGGTTTATTTTGTATCCCACCACTTTACTGAAACTTTTAATAATTTCTGAGAGTTTTCTGGTGGAGTTTTTAGCATCCCTTAGGTAAACTATCATATCATCTGCCAACAGGGATAGTTTTACTTCCTCTTTTCCAATTAGTACTCTTTTAATTTTGCTTTCTCACCTTATTGCCCTAGCAAGCATTTCAAGCACTATATTGAAGAGAAGTGGCAATAGTGGACAGCCTTGCTGTGTTCCTGCCTTTAAGGGGAATGCTTCCAACTTTTTTCCATTTAGGATGATGTTGGCTGTGGGTTTCTTGTATATGGCTTTAATTACATTGAGGAATGATCACTCCAGTCCTAGGACTTTAAGCATGAAGGGATGCTGGATTTTGTCAAAAGCTTTTTGTACATTGATTGAGATGATCGTGTGGTTTTTGTCTTTCCGTCCATTTATGTGTTTTATGATATTTATTGATTTATGTATGTTGAACCATCCCTGCATCTGTGGTATGAATCCAACTTGGTCATGGTGGATGATCTTTTTGATGTGGGTCTGTATGTGATTTGCAAGTATTTCATTGAGAATTTTTGCATCTGTGTTCATTAATGATATGGGTCTATAGTTTTCTTTCTTTGTGTCTTTGCTTGGTTTTGGTATTAGAGTGATACTGGCTTCATAGAAGGAATTTGGGATATTTCCCTCTGTTTGTATCATTCTGAAAACTTTGAGTAATAATGGTTGTAAGACCTCTTTAAATGTTTTATAGAATTCTGCTATGAAACCATCTGGGCCTGGGCTTTTTTTTAGTTTGGGGGGGTGCTTTTATAACATCTTCAATTTCCTCAAGTATTATGGGTATGTTTAAGCTGTCAATCTCTTCTTGGTTAAGCTTTTGCGAATCCCAGGATTTCAGATATTCATCCATTCCTCTTAGGTTTTCAAATTTAGTGGAGTATCGATTTTTGAAGTGTTCTCTTATGATTGTCTGGATATTTTCTTTATCTGTTGTGATGTTTCCCCTTTCATCATGAATGCTATTGATTTGTAGTTGCTCTTTCTTTCTTTTGGTTAAGTGGGCTAGAGGTCTGTCTATTTTGTTTATCTTTTCCAAGAACCAGCTTTTGGATTCATTGATTTTCTTGTATTGTTTTCTTTGTTTCTATTTTTTGATTTCTGCTCTGATTTTTGTTCTTTCTTCCTGTCTGTTGGGTTTAGGGTTCATTTGTTGTTGTCTCTCAAGTGATTTTAGCTGCAGAGTTAGATCATTTATTTATTCTTTCTTTTTTTTTTTAATGTGGGCACTTAGGGCTATAAATTTCCCTCTTAAGACTGACTTTAATGTATCCCACAGGTTTTGTTGTGTTGTTTTGTCATTTTCTTTTAGTTCCACAAATGCTTTTATTTCATTTTTTATTTCTCTCCTGACCCATTTATTATTCAGGGTTGTGTTGTTTAGTGTTCTTATAGTTAGTAGGGCTTACCCTGGTGTTAATATTGAGATTTATTGCACTGTGGTTTGATAGAATGCATGGAATAATTTCAATCCTTTTGTATTTGTTGACATTTCCTTTATGTCCCAGTATGTGGTTGATTTTGGAGAATGTTCCATGGGGTGCTGAGTGGAAGGTATATTTTCTGGTGTTTGGCTGTAATATTCTTTTGATGTCTGTGAGGACCATTTGGTGTATTGTGTTGATCGGTTCTGATGCTTCTCTGTTTATTTTTTGTCTAGTTGACCTATCCAGGGGACTCAGTGGGGTATTGAAGTCCCCTAATATTAGCATGCTGGGATTAATCTGTGTTTTGAGATCCTGAAGGATTGTGTTTCTAAAGTTCAGTGCACCAGAGTTTGGTGCATAAACATTTAAGATTGTGAAATCTTCTTAGTTAATTGTTCCATTGATAAGGATATAATGGCCCTCTTTGTCTTTTCTGATTAATTTTACTCTGAGGTCTATTTTTTCTGATATTATAATAGCCACTCCTGCTTGCTTTTTGGTATCCTTTGCTTGGAATATTTTTTTCCATCCTTTCATTTTGAGTTGGTGTCTCTCCTTGAAGAATGGGTTTCTTGTAGGCAGCATATAGATGGATTCTGTTTCCTAATCCATTCTCCCAGTCTATGTCTTTTGATTAGGGGGTTTAGAATAAAATTCTTAAAGAATACTATTAATAAAATTAAAAAAATACTATTAAAAATTAAAAAATGATGTGTAAGTGCTAGTACACAGCATATACCTTTGGGATTTGCCTCCTTTAAACGTCTGCTTTATTGCTAGGTAGATCCTTGGGGATGCCCCCACTTTCTTACTTGCCTGTGTGCTGAAGGGCATCTGGGCAGAGTCTAGGTTTTGAATGTGTCTACAACTATTCACATGCAGATATCTGTGTTAGCAAACATTTCTGTTCCTGTGGCATAAGGATGCATCAGCACCACCATTGGTGGTTTCCTAAGGAAGTGCCAAACTTTTCCTAGTGGGTGAGACTCTGTGCACCTGACCCCCATCGTGCACATAGAATCCAGTGTCCATTGGAGTCACCCCTGCTGGAAATTCAATTTGGTCTTAATTTGTATTTCCCTCACAGGAAATTTTGTTGAAATTTTTTGTGCTTTCTGGCTATCTTTATACCTTCATCAATAAAATGTCTGTACATTTTCTGTTTACTGCTTTCTAATGTTGGCTTTTGGGAATTCTCTTTACACATTTCAGTTGCTAGCATTTCATCACTTGTATAATCTTGAAATATTTTATCTTAACCTAGAGGTTGAATTTTCATACTTTTAAGGAGTCTTTCAAAAAACCTTTAAGCTTGTGGCATCAGCCATGGGTTATTCCTCCAAGGAGAGAGCTAATAGCAGTTAGGAGATGTTATAAGCCACAGTAAGACCCTGTCACATTTTACAGGAAAAAATGTAATTCATAGATTAACATACCATCCAAATATCTGTGTCTATAGCAAAGTAACTGTATTAGTCACTTTTCTGTTGCTGTGATAAAACACCGTGACCAAGGAACTTATAAAAGGAAGAGTTTATTTGAGCTTACGATTGGCGGTTCCAGGGAATTAGAGTCCATTGTGGTGGGAGGAATGGCGGCTGGAGCTGGAGCAGCATGCAGAGGGTCACATCTCGCAATGAGCACAGGAAGTAGAGAGCAACTGGAGACCACAAGGCTTGTTAAACTCACTAAGCCTGCCCCCAGTGACATACTTCCTCTAGCACGGCCACACGTTCTAAGACCTCCAAAAACAGTGCCACCAACTGGAGACAAAATGTCTGAATACTTAAAGCCTATGGGGGACACTCATTCAAACCACCACATTCCACTCCCTGGCCCCCATAGGCTCCTGCCCATATAAAATGCAAAATGCATTTAGTCCAACCTTAAAAGTCCTCATAGTCTTTACCAGTTTCAATGCCATTTAAAAGTCTACAGTCCAAAGTCTCTTCTGAGACTTAGGCCAATCTCCTAAACTGTAAGCTCCTGTAAAATCAAAAGACAAATTACATACTCCCAACATACAGTGGAACCGAATACATATTCCCATTCCAAAAGAAGGAATAGAGGCATAGTGAGGAAATACTGGACCAAAACAAGACTGAAAACCTGCAGGGCAAACTCCAAGTCCAGTAGTTCCATGTGCAACTTCTGGGACTTGACTTCCAAAGGGCTTAGATGGCTCAGCTCTTCCAGCTTTGCTTGCAACATACATCTCTTTCTTAGGCTGGTACCACTCCCTGTATGCAGCTCTCCTTGGCAAATATCTCACAGGTCTGGCATCTCGAATGTCTTCTTGGGGTCTCTGCTGCCAACCAGGCTTCACATTCACAGCTTCATGCAATGGCCTATCAGGGCCTTCTTTATGCAGGGACACCCCTGCTGCACTCTGCCTGACCTTGGCAGCTCTCTGAAACCGTGGAGGAAGAACTGATGACCCCTTCACTCTTGCAAACTTCATGCCTCTAAAGCCAGCACCACGTGAATGAAACTGCCAAGTTTGGCTGCAATTTTGGGATGGACCCTGGCCTATTTCAACCACATTTGCAACTTTTCTCTGCCCTGAACTTGGAGCAGAAAATGCTTTCAGTATTTTCCTTTCAAAAGTTGGAGGATTAGCTGGGTGTGGTCTTGCCCTTAAGGTACTGATTCTTTTGTTTACTTGTAAATCTCCAGGCCTCTCCTTAATCACTTTAGTCTCCTTATGAAAGGGAGCTTTTCCTTCACAAGCCTTGGCCACACCTTTAATCTTCCTAGTGTACTTTTCAGATCCAAACTGTACATTCTGCATTTCCTTCTGCCCCATTTGCTCTTTTTCACTGTAGATCTGTATAATATTCACCATTAAAAGCCACGCGACCATTTCTACATTAGGCTGTCTTGAAATATCCTCCGCCAAAGACATTAGTCCATTGCTTTTCAACTTAGCATCAGGCAAGCATTTGGGTTAACTATAGGTTCAATGTATTGTTTCCTGCTACTACCTGTGCAAGCTTATGTAGTCACAAGCAAGCTTGCTATAAAATTTATGTGGAAAGGCATGAGCCCTAGAATAGTGAAATGACACAGATAATGAAGGTGAGGAATGATTCACCTTGAAGGTTTAGAACATGGAATGTTGGTGGGGGAGAGGTACATGTATCAAGGTATTGAGACACAGAGCAAAGAATCCAACCCACACAAATCCAGTGAGTTAACTATTAGCAAAAGGCACAAAGCAATTTACTGAAAGAAGTAGAGCTTTCCAAAGAAATCTCATTGGAGCAACTAGAACAGCCAGAACAAAGCAGGGTCCTAAACCCATACCTCACACCCCACATTGACTCAAAGCCACAAAGACATAAAACTAAAAGTTTTACAAAAATAGAAAAAAATCTTCAAGATCTAGAACTAAGCAGAGTTTATTGATATGGCACTAAAAATCTAATTTGTAGATGGAAGAACTGAGTAGCTAGACTTCTTCAAAATTAAAGGTTTTTTTTTAATATTTAAATTTTTTTCATTTTTTAACAATAAGTAATAATTTATGAGTACAAGCATCCTTCATGTAAAATCAGTTTGCAAGCAGTTGTGCCAAAACCCACACAGCCCAAGGGTCCCACTATCCAGCTGTGGGGGGGGGCTTGTATGTTCAATCAAGTTGATCAAATAAGCATCCAGTCTATATTGCTATAGTTTCACCATTCACCCCAATCGCAGCCCTTACATTCTACCATGCCCCCTCTTCTGCAGATTGTTCCCTAGGCTTAGAAAAGGGACATAGGTGGACAAGAAGCAGAACAGTCTACTTTCTCTGGAGCTGTCGTTTTGGACTCTGGTCAATTCTGGTTGTTTCCTTTCATGGGCTGACAGTTTGTCCAGGAATAACCTTTCAGTCCTACTAATGAAGAACAGACATTTAGATATATAGGTATTTAAACAGTACTAATTGTTATGGTAGGTTATTGTGGTGGTTTGAATGAGTGTCCCCCATAGGCTTTAAGTATTCAGACATTTTGTCTCCAGTTGGTGGCACTGTTTTTGGAGGTCTTAGAACATGTGGCCATTCTAGAGGAAGTATATAACTGGGGGCAGGCTTAGTGAGTTTAATAAGCCTTGTGGTCTCCAGTTGCTCTCTGCTTCCTGTGCTCATTGCGAGATGTGAACCTCTGCATGCTGCTCCAGCTCCAGCCTCCATGCCTCCCACCACAATGGACTCTAATTCCCTGGTACCGCCAATCATAAGCTCAAATAAACTCTTCCTTTTATAAGTTCTTTGGTCATGGTGTTTTATCACAGCAACAGAAAAGTGACTAATACAGTTATTTGGTACCAGAGAGTGGGCTGTTGGCTGTGAAGAACCTGACCATGTGGATGTTTGGAGAAATGTGGAAGACTTTGGAACTTTGGGCTAGAAAAGCTGTTGACTACTGTAAGCAGAGCTTAAGGGGCCATTCTAGTAGAAGCCTGGAAGAAAGCATGGCTGCAAAAAAAAATGTAGTTCCAGAGGAAAATAAAGCCTTAGGCAGCAACTGGGATATTTTGATAAAGAGTCTGGGTCTTCCATCTTATGAACATGACATGATTCTCCTCTTATTTATATCTTTGATTTCTTTAATAAGTATACTGAAGTTTCAGCAAACAAATTCAGTTCATATTTGTTTGGTTCATATTTAAGTATTTAATCTATAGCATGAGGGGAAAGGGTAGTGGGTTTTGTTTGTGTGTATATGTAGTGTGTGTGTGTGGGCCCATGTATGTAGGTACACATGCACATGTATGTGTGTACGGGAGTGCCTTCTTCTATCACACTTCACTTTATTTTTATTTTATTTTATTTTTTCAGACAAGGTCTCCTTGTAGCCCCAGCTGGCCTGGAACTTACTACACAGACCACACTAGCCTCGGTCTCACAGAGAGTGCCTACCTTCGCCTCCTGAGTGGTGAGACCAAGGATGTGTGCCACCATGCCTGGCCTCCACCTTAGCTTCTGGGACCTGGTCTCCCAGTGGTCCTGCAGCTCACCAGTTCAGCGCTGCCAGCTGCCCAGCAGCCCTAAGGATTCTCCCATTTCCGTTGCCGTGATGTGCCTGTGCGACTCTCCTCACGTGTGGGCTCATGATGACAGCGTTTTGTTCTTGACACTGGTGACTTGTGTCTCCTGTTGTTCTTGCTGGCTTTGATAGCTCATTTATTTATTTTCCAAGTCATCAGCTTTTGTTGTCATGATTGTCCCCACTGTTTTCAGTTTTAGGAGAGTGTACTCTTTATCAAATTCTTTTGCTTACTTGAAATTCATTTTGCTCAGATTTTCTCTAGTTTCTTGAGGCAAAACCTTGACTTGAGAGTTTCTCTTTTCCCTCTGCTCTGATGTGAGCACCAAGAGCTATGAGTTGGCCTCTCTGCTCTGCATAAGCTGCATCTGTTTTATTTTAATTTTGTGGTATGTGCTTTTTATCTGCTGAGACTTCTTGTATCCATGGATTACTTGAAAGTAGCTCAAGTACCTGAAAGCTTCCTGCTGAATTTCTGCTTTCATTCCTTGACAGTCAGAGAACTCACTCTGGGTAACACTATTTTATATTGGTTGAGGGTTGATTTTGACACAAGATATTATCTGTCTTGGTGAATAAGCCAGAGGTGCTTGAAAACAATGTTGTGTTGCTATTTCTGTGGAATATTCTACACTTTCCTATTGGTTAACAGTGTCACTTGGCTCTTCTATTTCTTTGCTAATTTTGAATCTCACATAAAAATTATTTCCTAATTTTGTTTTCCTATATCTTCTCTGCTTCTTCTACTTGTGTTTCTTTCTGTATGCTTCTTGACCATTTCTAAGGATTTTATCTTTATAGATTTATGGTATATATGGTGTTACCTCACTATATATTTTCTTTTTAAGATTTATTTATTTAACTGAATTTTAATGTATCTCATACAGACTGTCCCAATCCATCTATCTCTCCATCCCCACTGGGACCCTCCCATAGTCCCCCACTGGAGTTCATCCATTCTCTCATTTGTGTTAAGGCTCATAGTTTGTTATTGTCCCCAGATGTTCAACAGTATAAGTTCTACTGAGGTCTAGTCACCCTATCTAGAGTCCCTCCTTTTAAGATGATGAGCTCCTCCATGCCCAGCAGTAATCAGCTAAGATTGGGGTCTGCTGCCCATTTCCCCAGTTTCATGCTGGGCTTTCATCTGCATGAGTTTGCATGGGTCTTGTGCATGCTGACATCATTGCTGTAGGTTCATATGTGCACGTTCCCAGGAGCTTGTAGGACTCCATTTCCATATGGTCATACGCCTCTTCCCTGGTTGTTATAATCTTCCATTCTCTCTTCCACAGCAGTCTTTGAGCCCTGGGTGAATGAAGCTTAATACAGGAGTCTTCTCCAAGGACCCATTCCTAATCTCCATGCCTTGTCCATTTGTGACCTTTTGTTGCATTAGAGATGAGAAATTCATTCATGTCTTCTTTACCTCTTGCTCTATGTTGCTTGAACTTTGAGGTGTAGATGTTGCATTGTAGATATGCCATTTACACTTGGGCAATTCACAAACAATGTTTCATCAGTTGTGAAACTCTGTGATAGTGCAAAAGAAGGTTTTTTGGTGAGTGGTGACAGGGATACTTGACTCTAAATATAAGGACACCTATTTTTCACATAGTTAGAAATTATATTAGTCTGGAGATGTGACAGCTTTGGGGTTTTCTTTAAGACCTATGACCTCTCCATCCATGTGTATTTGGCTGTGTTTACAGGAGCACACATGAGTTTCTTCTCATTGAGTGTGCTTTAAGTCCAATTCAGTAGCTGTTGATTAACATCCCCAAGGTGAAAGTGCCACTACTGCACCAATGTGGAGGGCTGTGCCAGTCACTTAGTGGAGATTTGGTCCTGAAGCTGGTGTTGGGCCCTTGTTTGATGCTCTCCCTTAGCAGGTTTCATAGTGCTTTCCAAGGCTACAAGAGCGAGCCTTCATGGGAAGTGGCTTCCTGGTCAGTTCCAGCTCCATTGTTCTAAATCTAGTCTCCAAAATGTATCCTGTGTAAGCAATAGGGTCTTATCTTCAATTTCTGGGAGGCAACCCTTCAATTAATGGTTGTGGCAATAACCTGTGAAATTTGAGAGTCTCTTGGGCTACCCTGGCCAAGAACTCCTGTCTGGCAATGCTCTTTTTATGTAGTTAGCCTTCAGCTATACACATGGGCTCATGCATGTGTCATTTGTCATCAGATTGCTAGACTAATATGATTCCCTCTGGTTTTTTACACTAAGAAGACATTCTCTCTCTCTCTCTCTCTCTCTCTCTCTCTCTCTCTCTCTCTCCCCTTCCCTCCCTGTCTAATCCTCCCTCCATTCCTTCCCCCATTTAAAGTGTTCCCATTTCCCCCATTCCTCCCTTGATATTACTAGTCTCCAACCATCCTGCCTCTCTTGAGCTCCTTCTTCCCCTTTATCTCTAAATTTTCTTGTATAGCTCTCCCTTCTCCCTAACATTTAAATAGCCCCATCTTACCCATTTCTCCCCTAGTAACACCTGTCTTTCCATCTTCTCTCAGGCTCCTTCTTTCCCTTTACCTCCATGGTTTCTTTTCATTTTCCCAGTTCTTGCAGTTACATTAGAAAACACTCACATTTGAGGATTTGGTGCTGGATCTACTTCATTTATTAGCAAATTTCATATTTCTTTGCTGATGAGTGGAATTGTTGTTGTTCCTTCCAATTTGCATCACTCCAAAACGTGCATATATGCATGCAACATATACCATCTTCAGATTATGATTTTTTTTCTTATTAGGCTGAAAGATGTCATGTTTTCCTTAAGGAAGTGTTTGAAGGCTCCTCCTTGGCAAGCCCAAACAACCATCAGTCCTGCCCTTGTGCTCCACCCTGGGCTCACCAAATGAGGTCCAGTAAGCACCGTGTCCTGTCTTGATCTTCCTGTACTGGTCTCCATACAGTACAGGAAGTCTGGGAAGTCCAAGTGTGGCAGTCTATACTCTGAAGAGGCTGAAACCCCAGCAGTTGCTCAGTCCACAAGCTGGATGTCTCAGCAGTCTCCATCTGGCACTGAAGGTTTGGAGGATTCTTGGAGAGACATGAGTCTTCAGTCCATATTGGAAGGTTGAAATCTATGTCTCATGTCTTTGAGGGATGGCAAAAGCAGTGGCAGCCACAAGGTAGCTGCACTTGCCAGTAAGAAAGAATTGAAGATAGGTGAAAACAACAGTGCTTTTTTTTTTTTTTAAACTTTTTGTCTTTTTACTAAGACCTCAAGTTTTATACCTGAAGTACAATTTCTCAGGCCTTACTAATTATTTATTTCTGGGTATACTTTCCTTTTGGATGTTTAAGGCCATGCAGTTAGCCCAGATTAACCAAGGTTTTTGTTTTCTCAAGGTCAGTTGAGGATCTGGTCCTCAGGTTTTGGTGGAAGGGAGCCCCTGGCTTTTCATGTACCAGTTCCATCCACTGGAGGACAAGGTCAGGGCTTGCTAGACCAGGCTTCCCTTTTTGAAGCATGAGCAGACTTTCCTCTTTATAGACTGGACATTGGCTGAAGTCCCATTAGTGACTCTCCAAGACCTGGAGCTAAAGACTGTTCTCAGCCACCATGTGGGTGCTGGGGATCGAACCCAGGTCCTCTGCAAGAGCACTCTTAACCACTAGGCCATCTCTCCAGCCCTCAAGCACTATATTTAAAAAACTGAGTGGAGATAGTGGGTAGCCCTCCTGGGTTCTTGATTTTAAGGGGAATGCTTCCAATTTTTCTCCATTCAGAATGATGTTGTCCTTTTCACTTAATTCTAGGAATACTTTTATTTCTTAATTGCTGATTTGATCCAGGGGTGTACTGTTTAATCTCCATGAGTTTTGTAGGTATTGCACTTTGGTTTTATGGAATGCGTGCAATTATTTAAATTTAAATTTTTTGTATATTTGAAGGTTTGTTTTGTGCCCAGTATGTGGTCAGTTTTGGTTCTTTCAGCCTATTCATGTCATGGAAGATTTTTCTTTCTTCTTCAACTTTAATAGAACTTTTTGCTGGGTAAAGTATTCTAGGGTGACATCTATGGTCATTTAGATCCAGTAATACTTTGGTCCAGGCTCTTGTGGCTTTCATAGTTTACACTGAAAAGTCAGCTGTAATTCTGATGGGTTTCCCTTTATATGTGACTTGTTTTTCTTTTGCAGCTTTCAGTACTCTCTCTCTCTGTTCTGGACATTTAGTGTTTTTACTATGATATTCTGTGGGGAGTTTCTTTTTTGGTCTTGTCTATGCTTCTTATATTTGTTTGGGCATGGTTTTCCTTAATTTGAGGGAATTTTCTTCTACAATCCTGTTGAAGATCTTGTCATTATTATTATCTCAAGATTCTTCTCCTTCCTCTATGCCCATGATGTATGAATTTTGTTCTTTCATGGTGTCCTACATTTTTTGCATATTTCATTCCTATTTTTTTCCTAAATTTTCATAGTCTTTGTTTGAGCGGTCCATTTCTTCAACTTTATTGTCCAGTTTTGATAGTCCTTTTCATGCATTTTATTGGTGAGACTTTTTCCTATCATTTCAAATTGGCTTATTGAGTTCCTTCTTCACTTCAGCCTGAGTTTTCTTTAATATTTCTATCTTTTTTGTGTGTGAATTCAGTCAGAAGCTTATTCTTATCTTCTTTTAGTTCTTTGATTTGCCTATTTGTGTGTTCCTTCAATTCTTTGAATTCTTTTATGATATTTATGATTTTTCTTTTAAATTCTGTGTCCTGGGTTATCCCTAGGGATTTTCATTGTCAAACTCTTCTATAGACTTGGTGGTATTTGATGGGGCATACTATTTATATTTTTCATGTTACTTTTTTCTCTTGTTATTTTGGCTTTTGTTGTTTATGATTCTGGTTTGAGACTTAAGCCTTCCTTTGTTGAGTTAAAGTCTGATTATGTTTATTTATTTTATGTGTCTTGGCTGTTTTCTTATTGGGTTTTGTTGGTCTAGGGTTCAAGTTCTCTCTTTTGATATGATGGGACCAGATGGCTCTAGTCCACCTACTCAGGAATTCCTGGAGAGTCTCGAGTCATGGGCTAATTAGATACTCTCAATCTTCCTCATAAGGTCTGGCCACTATTAGCCAGCAGGTACAGTACAATTTAGGAAGCTTGCTAGGCAGAGGCTAGATTCAGGTGTTCTCAGGCAGTCTGAAAAGGTCCAAGTCGTTACTAAAGGCAGAGAAGACTAGCCCTGCAGTGGGATGGGCATGGCATGATTTGGAAAGCTCAAAGAGGTTATTACAAAGATCTGGGATGCTAAGAAAAGTGCTCAAGACCAGAAGGAGAACAGGATGTGTGCTTGGGGGAATTAGATTTGCTCAGGCTGTAGGGGAGTCAAGGCACAGTGGCTGGGATCAGAGTTAAGAGAGACAAAGCCTGGTCTCAGAAATTCAAGGCAAGATGGTAGAGGGAGAGCCAGGATAGAAGGCTGGTCTCAGGAGTCCAAAGGCAAAATGGGGTTGGAGATTGCTTGCGAAGGGTCTTTCTACTAAAACTGAGCTACTCTGAGTACAGGGGATCAGGATGCAATGGGTGGTTCTGGACTAGGAGAGTAGTCTAGAGATCTGGGTGCTATGGAAAAAAGCAGGCCTGTGCCCAAAGCTAGAAGGGGAACATTATTTTGTGTGTATGAATGTTATGCCTGCATGTATGTAAGTGCAACCATGTTGTGCAACGGCCCTGGAGACCAGAAGAGGGTGTTGAATCACCTGGAACTGGAGGTATAGATGGCTGTTAGCCACCATGTAGTTCTTAACTGTTGAACCATCTCTCCAGCCCCTGATTTATTTATTTTTTTATGTGTATGAGTGTTTTACCAACCTGTATATAGGTGTACCATGTGCATTCAATGCCCAAGGCCAGAAGAAGACATCAGATGCCCTGGAACTGGAGTTATTGATAGTTGTTAGCTGCCATGTGGGTGCTAGGAACCCAACCTTGATTCTCTGCAAGAGCAGCCAATGCTCTTAACCGCTGAGTCATTTCTCCAGTCTCACTGTATTTTTCTTATAGATGCATATGCCATTCAAACATGAATGATCACCACTGTATTAGTCACTTTTCTGTTGCTGTGACAAAGCACCATGACCAAGGAACTTATAAAAGGAAGAGTTCATTTGAGCTTACGATTAACATTTCCAGGGAATTAGAGTCCATTGTGGTGGGAGGCGTGGCGGCTGGAGACTGGAGCAGCAGGCCGAGGGTCACATCTCGCAAAGAGCACAGGAAGCAGAGAGAGCAACTGTAGACCACGAGGCTTGTTAAACTCACTAAGCCTGCCCCCAGTGACACACTTCCTCCAGCACGGCCACACCTTCTAAAACCTCCAAAAACAGTGCCACCAACTGGAGACAAACATCTGAATACCTAGAGCATATGGGGACACTCATTCAAACCACCACAACCGCTCACAGTTCTTTTGACTCCTGTCCCTGTCTCAGTGTCATTTCCTTTCCTTGATGGCAGTATCTTTTGCACAGTGGATGTGGGTTCACTTGCTTCGTGCCCATGGTACATGGCTGCTCTGGCTATCGTGGCCTTTTGGATTGCAATGCTCCAAGGTCCTTTCATTATTTTCCATTTGTAAACATTTCCTTTAGTAAGTCTGTAATGATTGTGCTGCCCAAGCAAATTCTGAGATGCTTTTACTCACTCTTGCTTTCTGAGGAATCTGTTTCCCTGATAGAGACCCAGGGCTGGCATTTTCTCCTTCCAGGAGAGACACTGGGTGCCAGTTCTTTCTGGTCAGATTCTTGCATCCATAAATGTGTCTTTTATCCAATTTGGGAACATTTCAGCCATTATTTCCTCAAGTAATCTTTCTGTTTATTTGTTTCTTATTTTGTTTTTGACACAGGATCTTCCTGTAGCCCCAGGAAGTCAGGGCTATAGACATTGTTTCTGGCCTATAGCTCATTCTGTAGACAGGCTGGCCTTGATCTCACAGAGATCTACCTCTCTCTGCCTCCTAAGTGCTGGGATTAAAGGCATGTGCCACCACACCCAGACCTTTTGATTCTCTTTCTTATCTCCTTCTGGAACTCCAGTGAGGTTGATGCTGAATCTGCTGTTCAGCAGTCTCCTGAGGCTCTGTTAATATTTTTCCCTTGTTGAGACGGAGTGAGTCAAGAGGACCCATAAGTACACTCTCATCCTTACTGTCTATACCAGTCACTATTGTTCAGCCATCCAGTAAGTTAGCATTCTGTGATATATTTTTTTTAATTTTTATTAATTTTTATTTCTGTATGTGTATGAATGTACTGTCTGCATGCAAGTTTGTGCACCCATGTCATGCAATGCTGCGGAGGTCAGAAGAGGTTGTCGGATTCCTCTGGAACTGGAGTTCTCCTGGAACTGGAGTTTCAGACGGTTCTCGGCCACTATGTGGGTGCTGGGGATCGAACCCGGGTCCTCTGTAAGAGCGGTCGGCACTCTTAACTGCTAGGCCATCTCTCCAGCCCATTTTTCTCCCAGATGAAAAGTGCCAGCACCTGCATTGACAACATCACTCTAGAAATCCACACTTGGGGAATGTCTGTAGTAAGACCACACATGCAAACCAAGGCCCAACTCTGAGAGTTGGGGGGCACTTGAGAAAGCATAGATAAAATGTGTAAAACCTTGAGTAGTCTTAAGGGGTTTGACATTTAAACTGGGAGCAATAAAAGCAATCTCTGTAGTACTGTACGGACAAGGGAGAAGGCTTAGCTCTGACTAGAAATGCCTCCTTGTATTTCATTTCTGTGTCTGGGAGCTGAGGGCAGGACCCCAGGTGGGGAAGAGTAGAACACTCCATGAAGCAGCTGATTGTAGGTGAATATCCAGGGCTTTGCATGGTCCGGGGTCCTGGTGGGGCAGGGAGGCAAAGTGGGGGCACTGACCGTCCTGTCTTGGGTGACTAGGCACAAGCAGCCAGGAGAGGAGGACCAGGAGAGGCATGGTTTGCAGTGTGCACAGGCAGCGAGAGGAAGGGAGTGGGGAATGGCTTAGCAGTGTGTAAGGGATGCAGGAAACTCCAACTGTGAATCTCTGGGACAAGCTGGTGGGGTGGGCAGATTGGTTGGTCAAAAGTCTATGAAGGTAAAGGAGGTAAACATTTTGACAGACAGTGGGATCAGTCAGATGTGCACACATAAAATGGGAGGATCTGGAGTTGATTGAAGGAAGCAATGTGTAGATTGGAGGGGGAGGAAGAGCAAGGGAGGGGCGTGGAGCCCAGACAGAGTCGACTGCTGAGTCGTGGGCAGCTGAAACGGTATCCATCTGAGCCCTGACAAGTGGTTTCAAGACCCTAGGAGGCAGAGTGACTGCCTACAGCTTGCTGAAAGCCAATCTGCAGGCGGGGCCTAGGACTGGAGGGAGGTACACGACCCTGAAGGCTGGGGCTGTGGGTGATCGAGGCTCTTCAGGAGGTCAAGATACAGACACTTCCACTTGGAACTTCAGAAGAATTGATTTTTGCAAGGGGTCAGAACTGTGTTGGAAAGAGATTCACAGCCAGACTCTGTATCTGCTTGTCTGTCTGCTGGGAAATCCAAGTGTTTGCATAGAGCTCTCCCGTATCTGGCTGTGTTTGTTGTGTTTATTTGACAGTGACAGGGTAGGGAGGCAGAGAAGATGGATTGATTGGAAGGCATTCGGTGAGGGATGAAGAATATTTATAAGGCTTGGTAAGAGTTGTATATCTCAGGTCTTGGACCCAAATGGTTCAAGAGTATGATTTCATAGCCAGTGGCACAATTCCATAGACATTTCAAGGTCCTAGGAGGATGACTGACAAAATGTCTCTCACGAAATGGCAATGCAAAGTCTCAAGAAACAAAAGATCTCTCTTTCTCTCTCTCTCTCTCTCTCTCACACACACACACATACACACTCACCACACACACACTCATACACATTCTCTCTCTCTCTCTCTCTCTCTCTCTCTCTCTCTCTCTCTCTCTCACACACACACACACACACACACACACACATGCTGTTGAGTGTTTCATTGTCTCAGAACATGGTGCTTTTCTCAGTGGTCTCACTAATAGCTGGAAGGATACACACTGATTTTGGAAATTCAGTACCACTCCCTGGAACTGACGTATAGGATCTGATGTAGCTCCTTCCCTCTGCCCCTAAATAGTGTTCTCTCACAAAACAAGGAGAAGAGGTTTCATACAGTGGTAGAGGACTTTCCATATCTATGAAAAATAGAAAACTTTTTTTTTCACATCAACACTCAGTAACATACCCTTCTATCTTCTGACAATAATGCAGTTTGTTGTTGAAGGGTGGTTTGGTCACTGTATGCCATATAATATCCATAACAACTTAAAATCACAAGAGCATAGAAATGCAGTCTCTGCTGATGGCAAAGAAGATACAAAAAACTGACACTGAACTTCATCAGAAGTGACATGTGACATGCCAGAAGCACAGCTGTACCACCAGTCCACGTCTTTCTTCAATGTGTGTCCCATCCTTGGGCTTCCATATAGGAGAGCAGCCAAACAGACATAGTCCGGGATGACTTCCTGGGATGGCTTCCTATCACACTGGGTTCTGGAAATAGGGGCTGTGAGGTAGGAGACCAGATAGAAGGGAAAACATTGACACCAGATTCCTAATTTCACTTATTAGAACTCAGGACTGGACACATCTGCATGTATAATCATATGCTTAGACTGAAAAGTGATCTTCAAATGACATGGTTGTTAGTATTTTTCTTGACCTTCTTACAACGATACAGGTTTAGACACAAACATGGACCTGCAGATTACAGAATCAGCACAACAGAGGCTGCCCAGGTGCTTGTCATTGCTGTGATAAAATACTGACCAAAACCAATTTGGGGGAAAATGTTTTATTTTATCTTACATCTCCCAGGTCACAGTTCATCCCTGAGGGAAGTCAGGGCAGGAACTCAAGCCAGGAACCCGGAGGTAGGAGCTGAAGCACAGAACAAGGAGGAACACTTCTTATTGGCTTGCTCTTCCAGCCTGTGCTCAGCCTGCTTTCTTATATAGTATATGATCACCTGCCCAGGGATGGTGCCACTCACAGTGGGCTGGGCCCTCCCACATCACTCAGCAATCAAGAAATGCCCCACAGACACTCGCCACAGTCCAGTCCAGTGGAGGAAATTCCTCACTTAGGATTCCCTCTATCCAGGTATTCAAGTTGACAGTGCAGCAATCCAGGACAGAGGTCAAGTGTCCAGAATGGGCATGAGCTCCCAAGGAGGTAACAGAAGCTCCTAGGCCTTCTGCTTCTTTGTTTGTTATTCGAATCGGTGGATCTTGTGTTCCTTCCACTCCAGTGCTTCTCTGAGTGGAAGGCTCTAGGTGACAAAGGAATTCAAAGAAAAAGAAATCAATAACATGGAACAAATATGAAGAAAAGGAGAATAAAGATTGCAGCATGGGATAACAGGAGTGAAAGGATGTAAGTGTGTGCATTAGATAAAAGGGAGAGGCGATGGGTTCAGGGACAATGAAGGAGACTTTCATGTAAAAGAGGGTGACAGACGCACCCTCTGAAAACTTCCACCTGAATCCTGATGAGAGCACTAAGTACCAAAACTTTGCTGGATTCTTGGTATCGAGAAAAGTAAGGCTGCCTGGCACTCTGCTGGCCTGGAGTTTCACTGACCCTGACAGTACTGAGTTCTGTAGCCTAACCTGGGTCAGAGACGAAACAGGCAATACGAGATCACAGGCATTGCATCTACTGTGTTACAAGCCCAGGCTGCTCATCAGCCTAGTTCATAAGCCCATAAGAGCAGTCAGTGCTCTTAACCGCTGAGCCATCTCTCCAGCCCCTGGTTTTTGGATTTTTGTTCAAGCAAGAGAGTAGATGAGAGTGTTTAAAATACTCTATATTGGTTGTTGATGTCAGCCTAGAAAGTTTTAAAGAATTAAAATGAAAACAGGCATTGCACAGTTTCCATTAGAAAATGGAATTGGAAACTATAATGACAGCTCACATATAATTCCAGATAGTCTCACTTTCCTCTCCGTATAGGCTATGAGATGTTCACTAAAAGAAGCATGTGTTACTCACTTCCGGGTTTGCGAACATTCAGTGCGTGCTTGTGCATAGTAACGAGATGTGACAAATTACCCAACTGTAGGTCTCTCCTTAACATTGCCTTTTGGGGGTGGTCTTTTTGAGACAGGGTCTCTCTATAGCCCTAGCTGGCCTGAAACCTGCTATGTAGACCAGGCTGGCTTTGAACTCACAGAGATCCACCTGCCTCTGCCTCATGAGTGCTGAGATTAAAGGCATGTTCCACCATGCCTGGCTAACATTGCTTTTTTAAACAGTTAACATTGCGGGTGGGCATGGTGGCGCATGCCTTTAATCCTAGTGCTTGGGAGGCAGAGGCAAGCAGATCTTTGTGAGTTCAAGGCCAGCCTGGTCTACAGAGCGAGTTCCAGGACAGGTAGGGCCACAGGGAGACTCTGTCTCGAAAAGACAAAAAAAAAATCTGATTTTTGGGGGACTGGAGAGATGGCCTAGCAGTTAAGAGTGCCGACTGCTCTTGCAGAGGACCCAGTTTCAATTCCCAGCACCCACATGGCGGCTGAGAGCTGTCTGTCTTTAACTCCAGTTCCAGGGGAATCCGACACCCTCTTCTGACTTCCTGACTTCCGTGGCATTGCACAACACGGTGCACAGACCTGCATGCAGACAGTACATTCATATACATGAAATAAATAAATAAATAAATAAATAAATAAATAAATAAATTTAACCATTGATTTTCTTCATTTTGCACCCGTATCTCTAATCATCCATTTATATCTTGTTATGAATTTTTTCTGTCTGATTCTGAAATAGCAATCCCATGTCATTAAGATAGTGAATGCATTTATGAGCATATGCCCAAGACATCTGAATATGAATGCCACATTGATCCGACTGTGGTAGTCAGGACCTGTGGCTTTCTTCCTTTCCCTCTCACTCTATTTGCCAAATACTTTTCATGAGCACAGTTCCCTTATTATGAAGAGATCGTTTCATTTTTGCTTTTTTATTGTTACTTGATAATCACTTAATTTTGTTTTTTTGAGTTCTATTTAGGCTTGTGTTCACTTAAAAAATATATTTGTGCAGTACAACACAGTTATTAAAGTCATTCATTTGGATTCCAATGGCCTAAGATAGGTTTCCAAGGAAAAACAAAGGCTGAGGTAGCTGACCCTGGGTCACCGCTGCTTACTGGTCAGAGGAATGTGGATGCACTATGGCAACAAGCTGAGATGGAAGCCGGGGTGCCCTCCCGCCTGTGGGAGAGAGGCCTGCACCAGGAAAAGTCTTACCCAACAAGGCCTTGCATGTCTTCTCAGCTGCCACGGCTGTGGAGGTCGCCCCTGGCACTTGCTACATAGAAACTAGTTGGACTTTTCATTGTCATTTAAAAGGAAAACCAGAGGCTGCACAGACTTGTAATACACTCACTCGTCTACATGGAAGTGTGTTCAGTTTGTTGGGACACACAGGAACACAGACTAGGGCTTCTTCAGTGTTTTAATCATATCATTCAACTGTCTTGAGGTGCAAACTCCACCTTGGGTGTCCATGTTCAGATGCAGGCATGGGGTCTTCCAGTGTACACTTTTGTTTCTAGTTGTCTTTTTCACTCTAATTCTTAAATATAAGTGTGAATTATATAGACAGATTAGTGACTTTCTCTTTACTTGGAAATTAAATATCTCCGCAGTCTGCTCCTCTGGGGAAAGTTCTGAGGGGAGCCTGCACTGTACATTTCATATTTAATATACTATGATGAGGTTGATGGGTGCAACCCCAAATTCCTATTTGGCATGTGATTTTGAAATACAAATTTTTTTTGAGATAGCATAAATTTTAGAACACAAAGAGCATGCCTCCGTGGAAGCGTATACAGAATTTGTGTATCCCTTCAGTTGGGAACTGGCTTTGATGAGTTGGTTTTGATGAACTAAGAGCTTACCTCACGCTATACATGCGGTTAACAAATGTGGTGACTTAGATCTCCACTTTGTGGATAAAGAGAGCAAAGGTCAGGGTGGATGGAGTCTCTCCTTGGACTGGTGATCACTGATTCATCCAGCTTGGGTGACAAAAGAATGAACTCCTGAGATAGGCCTTTCTCCCCCTCACCAGAGCTCAGATTACAGGCACATACTACCACACTGGACTTTTTACATGGACATTGAGAATTCAGATCCTCGAGCATTTTATCAACTATTCCACTTCCATAGTCATATCTATCTATCTATCTATCTATCTATCTATCTATCTATCTATCTATAGATATATATTTGATGTAATTGGGGGGGTTACTTTTGAGACAGGGTCTTCCTTTAGTCCCAGCTGGCCTGGAGCTTACTATGTAGACCAGGCTGGCCTTGAACTCACAGCCTCCTTCTGCCTCCAGAGTGCTGGGATTAAAGGCATGTACCACCACACCCGGCTTCTGATGTAATTTTTAAAAAGACTTCTCAATACTTCTGCTACCTGTTGGTTTTGAAATGTATGGTTTTCCGAAAGAAGACACATAAATCTATTGTATGTGCTAATGGGCAGGACTAGAGATTCAAATTCCTGGTTAATCATGATCCACAGAAAATGTACACAGGAGCTCATCATTATGGATGTGAGGAGATCGAACGTGAGAGCAGTCTTTCTGCTTCTTCCGCCATCTCGAGCCTTGCTCTGCGGAGGCAATCACTCACAACAGTAAAGACAGCGCAGTCACATTACCAACCTGCTCAGCTCTGCTCGCCTCGTTCCCTGCTCTTTGGCTTGTGCTCTGTGCAGGGAGCCTGCTTCCTTCTCTGCCAGGTGATTGGCATGTTCTTTTAAGTCTGTGGGAGCTTTATTGGCTTCATAATTATTCTGTGTTTGGTGTTAGCTTAGTTTACATCTATGTATATGTTTATTTTATGCTCTTTAAAAGGCAATCAAGCTAAATTGTGTATGATTCGCCAGCGGTAGGGAGGGTCCTGGGGAAGAGTGAAGAGCCGGTTGTTCCAGCTCACAGCCTGACAGGGCCCCACGTGCCCACTCTGCCAGCTGCAGCGTGACTAAGGTGTGTGGAATGGGTTCACCTTAGAAGCCCACAGTGCAGTGGGAGAGGCCAAAGGCTCTCCCTGATGAAGGGAGAGCAGACCACAAGAAGGTACAGATAGGTCAGAAACTCACAGGAGACTGTGTCTTCTGGTTCTAAGACTGTCATAGTTAATATTGATTGCCAACTTGATGGGGATCTGGAATCAACTATGAGACAGGCCACAACGGAAGTGTCTATGAGAGCATTTCCAGAGAGGTTTAAGTCAGGAGGGAAGACCCACCCTGAATGGGAATGGCACCATCCCATGGCCTGAGCTCTTGGACTGAATAAAAAGGGAAAGTAAACGGATTACCAGCATTTCTCTGTGACTATTCACTGATTGAAGAGACGTGTGACGGGGCTGCCTCCCACTCTCACTCTCATGCCTACCCCGCTGTGATGGTCCAGACCCTCAAACTGTGAGCCAAAGTAAACCCTTCCTCCCTCCCTCCCTCCCTTCCTCCCTCCCTCTCTTCCTTCCTCCTTCCCTTTCTTCCTTCCTTCCTTCCTTCCTTCCTTCCTTCCTTCCTTCCTTCCTTCCTTCCTTCCTTCCTTCCATCCATCCTAAGCTGCTTTTGACAGGGGTTGTGTCACAGCAATGAGTAGCAATGTAGAGATGCAAGGTGTTTTTTTTTTTCACATAAATTTATTTATTTATTTATTTATTTTTAACAAATCTAGACCCGTGTTCCCGCCCATTCCCCCACCCCGCCAGAGCTCATGCATTCTGCCAAACATGCTTTTCATCTCTTAGTCTTTCTCAATATTTTCCATGGGGAAGTTGACTGTTTTGAGCAGAAGTTCACTGTTTCAGTCAGTTCTTTGATGCAGCTTTTTCCGTCTTAGTATGTTTGTTTCGTTTGTTACTATTTCAAACTGATAAATGCCCAAATCTGCTCTTGTATAAAAGCTTCAGAGGGGCCCTACACAAGCAATATACTTACAACTGGTAATTGGCACTCAGCATCCACAGATGAGGGATACCATTCCTCGTTTTTTTCTGGGACTGTGTGTTACTTCACTCAGCATGATGTCCTCCTAGCTCCAGCCATTTTCCTGCAAAAGCTCATGATGTCGTTTTCTCTTAAACTGCTGAATAGAACCCATTGTGTAGATGTACCACATTTTCTCTATCCACTCGTCAGTTGAGGGGCAATTTAGGTTGGTTCCAGCTCCTTGTATTTGAAGAGAGCTGAATAAACAGTGCCGTGCATGTACTCTCTGTGGGGGTGAGTCTTGAGGGTACTGCCAGGAGTGGTATGGCTGGGTAGGTGGCAAAGTATCATTCCAATCTCAAGGAGTCTCCACACGCTCTTCCCATAGTGGCCTGTACGGTTTTACATCCCACCAAGCAGTGTGAAGTGTTTCCCCTTTCCCCACAATCCTCCCAGCACTGGGTATCATTGTTTTCTTGATCCCTAGCCAGTCTATTGAGTAAGAGATGATATCTTAAGTGGTTTTCATTTGCATTTCCTTAATGATTAGTGATGTTGAACAGCTCTTGAGGTGTTCTCTCAGACATCTCTAATTCCTCACTTGTGAAGTCTCTGTTCATTTCTTTGCTCCATCTATTGAGTGGGTCATTTGTTTTTCTTTTTTTTTTGAGTAGTTTATCTATTCTGGAAATCAATGCTTTGTCAGATGTATCTGCAGTGAAGGTTTCCTCCCACTCTGTGGGATTTCTCTTCACTTCCTTGATTGTTTCTTTTGATGTACAGAAGCATTTGAGTTTGATGAGGTCCCATTTGTCAATTGTCGACCTTAGTTCTTGTGCAGCTGCTGCAAGGTGTTTTTACAAAGCCAAGATTGAAGCCGAATATGAAGGGCAGCAAATATTCTGACCTGTAGAAGTAGAGAAGACTCTGGCTTAAGTCAGGTGCTTTCTCAATACAAACATATTTTTCAATTTCATTTGCTACTGCAGCATTATAAATATTACCTTATGAGAAAAAGCTCAATGGATTAAAGATAGAGACTTTTGGTTTCAAATTTATAGATCACATTTCCACATTAAACTACCCATATAGAGACTTAGAAGGAAGCCAGGCATGGTAGCAGCTCACAACTGTGATTCTATCACTTGGAAGGCTGAGGCAGGAGGATTTCTGAGTTCAAGGCCAACAAGGGTATAGTATGAGACAATGTTTCAGAAAAGCAAAAATAATAAATAAATAAATAAATAAATAAATAAATAAATAAATAATTCTGCCTGCAGGGAATATTATGGATGGTATCAAATGACCAGCATCAGCATCTACATCTGATCTTGTGTTAGTGGTCTATCTTTTTCTACTAGTCCAAAGTTTGCACAGCTAGGAGGCCCTCCATCTGCCACCCCTTCCTCCGCTGCCACGGTCTGTGTAGAGGACTCCTAAGGAGGAACTCTGTCCTGAGACAATGCCTTGTCCCTCATGACAGGAAGTCCCTTGGAGCAGCGCTGCAGGGAACTCTCTTCTGTGGTACCTTTTCCACTTGTATCCTGTGTGAGCCAGAAAGGAATTTCTGGGGCCATTCAGGTACTAATGGGAACAGTCCATAGAGAAGAAAGGCAGAGGTAGCCATAGCCAGCAGAGATGGAAGCCAGCAACTGGTTCCCAGAGGTGAGTGATGTCAAGGGAAGCAGATATTTGTCCCAGAAGCAAGCCAGAGAAGGGCTGTCAGGACCACCCTGGATGAGCCAGGATGGCGTCCATGCAGGGAGGGAGGATTCTCCCACTCGAGGGTGACAGCCCTCCACCAACAGCCAGCAAGGTACCTTTTGTTTGGTTGGACTTCTCTCTTTAAATTCTCTAATACGAATTACTCTTAGGAGAGAGAATTTAACAATAATAATGAGATAATTTAGAAGATGAAAAGAACGAGTCTTGTTGCTCAGACTAACCCACTGCTGACATCATATTGTATTTTCTTCTAGTCATTTCTCAGCATTTTGACATACTAATGTTTTTATTTCCTTCATGGTACTTAACACTCATACTTTTCTGCATTGTTGGTGATGTGTTTGTGTATATGTTCACGCAGAGGTGTGTGTGTGCAAGCATGTGAACATACATGTAGACACAAGAGGTTGACATCTTGTATCTTCCTCTGTAACTCTCCATCTTACATGTAGACACAAGAGGTTGACATCTCTTCCTTAGTAACTCTCCATCTTACATTTTTTGAAATGAAGTCTCTTATTGAACCTGGTACTCAGCAATCTGACTATACTGGCCAATGATCCCAGGGATCCATCTCTTTTGGCCTCGCCAGTGTTGGGTCTGCAGACAGGTGCTGTTCTGCCTGGCCGATTTGTGGTTTGAGGGATCAAACTTGGTTCATATGTTGGCATGACAAACACTTTACCTTACCGAGTCATCTTCCTAGACAGGTGCATTTTATTTATTTATTTTCATTTTATTTGTATGAATGTTTTGCCTGTGGAGGCCAGTGGCCTCCTGGAACTGCAGTTAAGGATAGTTGTTTGCTGCTATATGAGTGCAGCCAGCAATCTTAACCATTGAGCCATCTCTCCAGCCCCAATCCCTGCATTTTTAGCATTCCAAAGTATCACAAACAGAATTCATAACAGAACGGTATGGGTATGCTAAGTTGTGGGTGAAATGTCTTTTCTGATGGCAGTCTTGTGTACTGTGTGGCCTTGGTAGATTCCATAGTGTCACAGCCTCTGAAGGACACTTAACTACCTGACCATTGTGAGACTAAATTGGTATACAATCAAAGTCAATTAAAAATGACTTGATTGGAGATTTGAGGAAGTAACTAAACATCAAGAACAACTTGACTTGGCCTTAAATTTAGATTGTGTGAATATGGGTGGACCAATAGGGAAGCCACTGCAGTAATCAAACAGAAGGACAGAAGCCAGCCCAGGGGCTCCCACTGCATCCATTGTTAAGCAGCACAAGCGACTGGGACACCAAGTAAATGAAATTGACAGATCTTAACAACGGAATCGAAGTCTGTATAGGACAACAAATCAAAGCCCAATGTGCTGTTGAAATTCCACACCTCAGACATGGAGGACCCTAGATGCTTGCTAGAAAACAAAACCCAACAAAAACTACCAGGCTCCATGTCAGAACAGCAGACAATTGTCTTTTCACCAGATTATCGTGTAAACTGGAGATAGGGTAGCTTTGAAGTGAAAGTTGAGTGGTGACTCACAGAAGATGGATAAGATTATGTATTTTATTGAGAATGTGAGTTCCTGGAAAGAACTGCATTTTACTGAATGTTCTGCAAGGCTGATGAACTGAATAGGACCTCAAATGACTGTGGAGAGTTTGGAATGGGGCAAGCTCGGAGCCAAACTACCATAAGGCATCTTAGTTTTATAATAGCCACTTATTGTCCCCCTCTGTGAGTGACCCACCATCTCTGTGACCACTAGGTAAATCTTTTTTTGTAAGAACACACTACCAGCTCCCATGAACCAAAAGGCTAAGAATGTTATCAGAGAATATTTGAGACCAATAGCTAAGTTTTCTGTTTTTCTGTGACCCATCTATCTGATATTTCCACCAATGTATTTGAAAATTATATCATTTATGATCTTCTTTGTTCTGTTTCCGTAAAAACTTCTTAAAACTTCTATCTCATTGGAACATGGAGGTTGAGATCATCTGAATTTGTGTTCCTGGGACAGTCATATTTGGCTGCAGAATAACCTATATCTTCTCCTTTGAGGAGATATTTAAAAAAAATTTTTTTTTTCTATGTGTATGAATGTACTGTCTGCATGCAGGTCTGTGCACCCATGTCGTGCAATGCCGCGGAGGTCAGAAGAGGGTGTCAGATTCCCCTGGAACTGGAGTTCTCCTGGAATTGGAGTTACAGACGGTTCTCAGCCGCCATGTGGGTGCTGGGGATCGAACCCGGGTCCTCTGCAAGAGCAATTGGCACTCTTAACTGCTAGACTATCTCTCCAGCCCCCGAGATATAAGTTTTTTATGTGTTTTTCCATTGACATCATGCAGGGGAAGATTGTAAAAGTAACAAGTATATTTTCATATATATATATATATATATATATATATATATATATATATAATTTCCTTTTGCCTTGAGCAATTATTTCTTTCTACTTGCTAACTTACCCTTTAGGAATAGGGAGAATGGGGTTCCTAATCTTTCTGTGTCCTTGCATTGTACCTTGGAAGAATGGGGTGTGTGTGTGTGTGTGTGTGTGTGTGTGTGTTACATTTATGTATGCAGGTGTGTTCACCCTTGCTGGTACACATGACATGTGGAGGCTATAGGGTAATGTTTGGTGGGATGTCTTCTTCAATTACTTTGTAACTTATTTTTTGAGACAAGGTCCCCCACTGAACCTAGAGCTTGCTGTTTCAGCTGGACTGGGTGGATGGTGAGCCTCAGAGATCTGTCTTTCTCTACCTGTCAGCTCTTGGGCTACAGGCAAATGCTACCATGCCCAGCTGGAGTCCGAACTTAGGTCCGAGGGTTTGTAATAAAAGCACTTTACCAACTGAGCTATCTCCCCAGCTCCCATGAAGTTTGTGTTTCGATTTTCCCAGGCTTACACATTGAAGACAACTTCAATTCCCAGATGAGATTGTATGTGGATCTCTGTGAGTGTAGCTTGGTTTCTCCTTGCTGTTATTAGTAAAATACAAGAAAAATATTGGGAAACAAAGTATTACACAAAAAGGACCTGGATCTTAAATTGAGAAGTGTATGGTTCACTAAGATTTCAAATAATACTGGAAAGAGGCTGTATTAGTCACTTTTCTGTTGCTGTGATAAAAGTACCATGACCAAGGGAACTTATAAAGGAAGAGTTTATTTGAGTTTACAATTGATAGTTCCAGGGAATTAAGAGTCAGTCCAATGTGGTGGGGAGGCATGGTGACTGGGGCTGGTGCAGATAGCCAAGCTTCACATCTCCAATGAACACAGGAAGTCAAGAAAGCCTCTGGAGATTAGCAAGGCTTGTTAAACTCACTAAGCCCACCCCCAGTGACATACTTCCTCCAGCATGGCCAAACCTTCTAAGATCTCCCAAAACAGCGCCACCAACTGGGGACAAAATGTCTGAATACTTGAAGCCTATGGGGGACATTCTCATTCAAACCACCACAGAGGCCTACTATCAGCATAAGGCACTTTGGAGAAACTGACCTGTCTGCTCAGGCCTCAGGGAGATAGGATGTCAGAATGTCAGCCACAAGGCCTATTTAAAGGGCTGAGAGACAGTCAGGGCTGAGAGTCTGCAGCAATCCAGGCATCTCTCTGCCTCCTCAACAGTTCTATGGAGTTGGGCTGTGACAAAGGTTCTCATGTCCAGGTCTTTAGTGTGAGTCCCAGGGACATTGAAGGGAGAGCTGCAGGGTTCTAGGTGAAGAGAAAGAGGACTGAGCAAAGCAGGCAGGCAGCAGACTTGGAAAACAGGCAGCAGCATGAGATCTTTCCCAGGGAAGGAAAAGCTGCAGGCTGTGAGGACATGGGGTAGGACCAGGTCTTGGAGTCTAGAAGAGCTTCTCCAGTGATGAGGATACTCAGGCTGGCTCTTCCCTGCCTCTCTCCCTCCATCCCTCCTTCCCTCCCTGCCTCCCTCTCTCCCTCCCTCCCTCCCTTTCTCCCTCTCTCCCTCCCTATCTCTGTTCCTTCCTTCCTTGCTTTTTTCTTTCTACTTTGTCCACACTTGTGACTCAGACATCCACAGCTAATCACCTGCACCCTGTTTTACACTGCATTGGGGAGCAAAGTGCTTGCTTTCTATTGCTGGAGCTCCACAGGAATAAGGGGCTTTGCCCATGGACTGACCAGGCCTGGAGCCTGACTTATCCCTATTGCCTAGACATAATGGAAAAAGACCATGAGATCAGACATGTGATCCACGCAGCCAGGCTTTTTTTTTTTTTACAAGTTTTCTTACCCGCTTATTTATTAAAAGCACTGTTCATAAACACATGGAAGTGCCATTTATTTACAGGTAACAATTGCAACTATGACTTTTAAAGAACAGAATAAATGAAAATGCAGTAGAATTGTTAGGTTTCATTTTCTTCTTAGAATAATAAATCATGCTAATTTTGTCACAACTCCCACATTTTACTACAGATATTTTCTTTATCAGTTAACACAAATCATTTACGTATACATTTTAAACTAGAAGAGTCTCATGGAAGTATCAGGAGGTGAAATAAATCAGGCGATATTATCATATCTCAGAGAAGAATAAGTATTTGGTGACACAGAAGGTTAGTAGCCGGCTTGGATGAAGAAGGTTGGTTTGAGGATAGCGAGTTCTTATTTCTCATACTGGCTATTGTGAAATTTTTTACTCATGACCTTGAGTGGCATTGTGGCTGGTCTCACCCCTAAGAGACTTGGGAGGGATATGTCTGAAGTCTTTCATTATATAAAACATCATCATTAGGTACTAAAGCAATAAAACTGTGGAGCCACTGTATTATACTGTACCCATGAACAACATAACCACAAACCAATTTCTGATCTGAGGAATCCAGAGAGTTCAAAGAGGTCAAATGTTTAATTGAAATGGAATATTTAAGCTAAATTGCTCATGCACTACTTCAATATTATTGAAGTCCTAATAAATACATTAAAAGACTGTTAGCAAAAGTACTTCCTGCTGAAGAATGATCTCATGAAGGGCGTCATTAGCCCACTCTGTAATATACAGGGAATGTTGTTTCAAGCTAATTAAATGCTTTGCATTTTTGATGGCACTTAACAATATGTGGTTAATTACTATATGCAGGGTTTGTTCTATAGCATTAATTATGATGAACTCATTGGCTTTTAGAAGGATGGGGATATAGTGATTTGGGAGGTACAGTGCCTTGGATAGTTTATGAAAATAAAGATTCAAAGGATAAACTTTGGAGCTTTCTATGAAAATTCAAGAGTTTTCCAAATATGTTTTAAGATGGAGTCAGAAAATGTCGATTAGGGAAAATCACTGCAGGTTAGACATTTTTATAGAATTAGCATCAAAAGCTTTGTAGTTGTGTAAATCACTGTGAGAAATTCAAAGTTGAGTTGATTCAGAGGCTGAGTTGCTCCAGATTTTGATCTTCTAAACCAGATTCCTGTGGGTTCTTTACCCTTCTGCATCTCATTACCCTCCCCGGGAATACTTAAGATTCTACCCAATATGTGGAATCCAAGAGTCTGGTTCAAGCTGGAACTCTGAGGGGTAAGAATATGTGTGTGCTGCAACCCACCAGGTCATCTCTGGATAGGCGAGTGTCTGGGTGGACGGAGGGGCAGGGTTGTGGGGATTTCTTTGAGTTCAATTTCAGTGGGAGTTGCACAGCACTACAGATAGAAAGCTATTAAACAAACCTCCATGCTCAGATGGGTGAAGGACTGTCACAGCTTCACAGGCCTCCACCTCAATCCTGGCCACTCTGTCCACAGATTCTTCATCTGTCTGTATCCTTCTCAGACAAAGATTCCTTTTTGACAAAGGATCTAGTATACACAGCTCTTCAGACCCAGGACATGGTGCTGTCCCTGAGCACAGGATTGGGACAGGACTGTCTGTATCTGTGCTGCCATGAACTGGTTGCAGCTGGATGTGTGTCAATTCAGCCTTATCCTTGTCTGCCTACCCTTTCTTTAAATGCTGGTTGTTCATAACAGAGAGAGAGAGAGAGAGAGAGAGAGAGAGAGAGAGAGAGAGAGAGAATTCTGATCTTAGCAATTAGAATGCAGCTTACCCACGGTAAGAAGCATGCAATTTAAACAAGTAGGAGAGCGAGGCCAAGGTGCAATTAGAAGATGCCAAGGAAGATGAGGCTGTTTCTGATGGTGATTCTAAGCACAAAAAGAACTGGCCCTTTTGAAGGGGAAGCCAACTATTTAAGGGAGAGTCTTAGTAGTTCAAAGAGTATGCAGAACCCCTGGGTCTTCTAATCCCAGCGTGGACTCTTGGGCTCTGTGCCTTTAGGGAAGTAGCCCTGGTTCTACTGCTGCATTGTGAGGGGTTGTGAGGGCCGTATGGCATCCTTTTGGCAAAAGAAACTTCTCCAGTCATGTGTTCAAAGTCTTAGAATCACTTATGACCATCACAACCAACCAAGTGACTTCAACGAATATACTTCAGAGACTACTCTGTGATGACCTATTATAAAAGGGTATTTAATTAAAAGGAAAATATATTTTACTTTTTAAAATGTAAATAATTTATTTTTTTTTTCAGACGGAATCTCCCTATAGCTCCAGCTGGCCTGGAGCTCACTATGTAGACCAGGCTGGCCAAAAATCTCACAGAGATCCAACTGCCTCTGCCTCTCAAGTGCTGAGATTAAAGGTGTGCATGTGTCAACATGCCAGGCCGATGAGATCTTTTGTAGACTTCTCTGGCTGAGTTACTGAGAGCTGAGACTTTCTTTTAACCAGCTTCTTTAAAAAAAAAAACAACAACTTTATTTTGGGTAAGCATGGTAGCGTGCACCTTTAATCCCAGTACATGGGAGGCAGAGGCAGGAAGATCTCTGTGAGTTCCAGGCCAGCTGGGGCTAAAGAGAGACCCTGTCTCAAAAAGCCAACAAACAAACAAACAAACAAACAAACAAACAAACTTAAAACATTTTTTTGTTTGTTTTTTTCCCTGTCTGTTTTTGAGATAAGGTCTCACGTAGCCTTGGTTGGCCTTGAACTTGCTATTTGGCAGAAGATGACCTTAAACTCTTGCTCCTCCTCTTCTGCTTCCCAATTGTACTACCAAACTCAGTTTATGGGGTGCTGGGGGCTGAACCCAGGACAGATTTCACATGTAATGTGTGGTCGTGAGTTGGTAACTGCTGGGCTCTGGTTCTAAACTCCTTGAGCCTTCCCTCCATCCCCTAGTTTTTGTGATAGTTATGTGATCTTGCAACATCCTTAATTCTTCTTAGTCCAAGTTTCTATCTCTAGGAAAGGGGTTAATTGTACGGTTGACCTTTATGAGGATGAACTAGGGTTCAAAGAGTAAGGCTCCTGCATTTTCAGGATTCCTGAATGGATACGTGAACACAGCTGTGGACCTGTGTAGCCCCTGTACCCCATTTCCTGAATCCCTCACCCCTGGAAGTATTGTACCTGTATAGTCCCTGAGCTCTGCTTCCTGGATCCCCCACCCCTGGGGGGCCTGTGTAGCATCTGCTTCCTGAATCCCTCACACTTTTCACCGAGAAGTGCTGGCTAGGGTCACATGGTGATGAGCACATTACTCCTGGTATGTAAGTTAATGTTTTGGTTTCCAGCGAAGGTCCCACAATGAGGGACGGAGTCGGGAGAACATCTCATACATAGGCTGCTGGACAGCACAGGGACAGGCAGGTGCTAAGGGGTTCTTCCTGTGAATTCAATTCATGATGATGGAATATAAATTCCATGAGCCAACAGCACAGGTTCATGGTGATAGGAGGTTTAATGACCATCAGCATTCAGCAGTCAGACACACTAAAGATCCACATATTAAAGTTCTAGAATAACCAACAGACTTGTTTTGCAGTGTCTGGTAATGTGTTGTTTGTAAAATCCAAGTTACCTGTAAACTATTAGTAGTTAACTCTGACACATCCCTTCTGGTGCTAATTATTAGTGAAGAAACTTATTTAAACTAGTGTGTTAGTCTTCTGAAGCACATCACCAGAGCAAAAATAGCTTTGGCAACTATCTGATGAAACACCGATTTTTGCTTTGACTGTTGGCTAACTGACAGCAAAATGAAATATTTTTGAGATACTAAAGCAAAGTTACAATGTTGATAAAGGATATAATTTTTTTGAAATTTTTTTTTGAATTTTTGAGGATTCATATAGTACATCTTGATCACATTTGGACTTAGGTGTGTTCCAGAGCCCTCCCCACTGGGTTTCATGCATCCTGTCATATATGTTCAGACTTTTCAAGCCATGTTTGTGTCCCAAAATGTTCTTTGGCATGAGTCTGTCCACTGGAGCCTGGTTAACCTCTTTGAAGAAAATCAACTCTCCCTCTCCCATAAGTCATAAGTTGCCAACAGCTCCTCAGCTAAGGTTAGGGCTGGCTTCTTGCCACTTTCCCTTTTCTGTGCTGGGTTTTTGTCTTGTTCGAGCTTGCATGGGTCTTGTTCCAGCCTGCATGGGTCTCGTTCGAGCCTGCATGGGTCTCATTCGAGCTTGCATGGGTCTTGTTCGAGCCTGCATGGGTGTTGCTCAAGCCTGCATGGGTCTTAGTTGAGCTTGCATGGGTCTTGTTCAAGCCTGCATGGGTCTTGTTCGAGCCTGCATGGGTCTTCTTCAAGCCTGCATGGGTCTTGTTCCAGCTTGCATGGGTTTTGTTCTAGCTTGCATGGGTCTTGTTCAAGGTATCACCATTGCTATAAATTCATATGAGTAACTTCTAGGATGCTTGGAAAACTGTTTCCTTGAGTCTTTCACCACCCCTTGGGTCGTTACAGTCTACAATGGCCCCTGAGCTTTGGGAGGCGGAGGTTTGGTAACGTGTCCTATCCAGAGACAAGCACTCTGCGGTCTCTTGTTCTCTGCACTGTGGCCAGCAGTGGCTTTCTGGTTTATTCACGATCTGATCTGTTGCCTGAGGAAGCTTTGCTGGTGAGAGTGAAGACGGGTTAATATTCCTCTGCCCCCTGTTCCACTATGTTCCCTGAGTCTTATGTGTAGAAGCTGCATTGTAAATGCATCGCTTTGAGATGGATAGCTTACAGACGTGTATTCCTCTCACCAGTCATGAAAGAAGCTTCTATTTGCAACAGATGAAGACTTATTTTAGAGTTCCACAATTGGTGAAACATAGAGAATAAGTCTGGGTGATACAACTTTATACCAGAGCTATGATGGCCATTAAGAATGTATTCTTAACACAATATCACATTATAACACTTTCTTTACTTGTAGGACAAGTTAAAGGAACTAAGCTTAAATTTCCTTCCCAAATAAGTAGCATACAGTCAATGAGAACCAGTTTGGGTAAAGGTAATGAAAGCTTATGCCTTGGCTCCTGCTTATGGGTATGTGTAATACAACTTAGGCATCTATAGGTCAAAACAAAAACCTAAAAAAAANTTTTTCGTTTGGCAAAGGTGATTCTAAACCTTCTTCGAACAGAGCAGGATATTGGAAAATAACCGCTGATATTTAAAGTCAATCGTTCATAGAAGATTTCACTTTCAATGAGAGTGCCCCATGGGAAAAACTGTGTGGTGATACCACAAGAGATAACAGTATAATTGAACTCTAAGAAGTCAGGTACGATTCTGTTTACAGAGCAGCCAGTCCCTAGATACAAGTCATAAAATTGTGGTAACAGCACATCCATGAAGGGCCTTTACAAATCGATAGGACTTGCCTAGAAAAGATGGCGCCTGGGGCTGGAGAGATGGCCTAGCGGTTAAGAGCACTGACTGCTCTTACAGAGGACCCGGGTTCGATCCCCAGCACCCACATGGCGGCTGAGAACCGTCTGTAACTCCAATTCCAGGAGAACTCCAGTTCCAGGGGAATCTGATGCCCTCTTCTGACCTCTGCGGCATTGCACGACATGGGTGCACAGACCTACATGCAGACAGTACACTCATACACATACAGAAATAAATAAAATATTAAAAAAGAAAAATTAAAAAAAAAAAAGATGGCGCCTGAAGGAAGCAAGGTAGGCTCGGTCAAAATTGTTTTAAAAATTTTCTAATTGGCCCTAGCTACTTCCTCACTCGGACATCTCGTGATTAGCCCATGCTTGCCCTTAAGCTGCTTGGAATGCAGCATGCATGCTGCCTTGACCCTTAAGATCATTAGTTGCCCGTTTCGCACCCTGGGCATCTCTTTGTGATGTTTGCCTTTATAACTGCTGTGCTGCCTACAATAAACTGAGATCCAGCGTGACCAGACTCCCTGTCTCGTCTGATTGTCTCCGGAAGTGGGAGGCTGAGGGGCTGGCGGACAGCACACCCTCCTTTCCCCAATCCCCATCGCAGGGAACCCTTGAGGATCGGCATGCAGGATGGAGCTGGGACGGAGAGGGGCCCTGCACATCCACAAAAGGAACTCTTCTGACTTTGACACAGAACCAGTATTCAGAACATTCTACCAACAACTTTTCATTGGTGTAAATCAGCACACAGAATCCAAGGAGTGCCCCAACAGCACGGTGAACCTCACAGTTTCAGATCACAAAGCAGAGGGAAACGGAAAACTGGATAGAGAGAGGGGGCCTGTCCAGGTGTTAATTTGTTTTTTTAAACATTTATTTTTATTTATTTAATGTGTAAGAGTGCATTTTCTGCATGTATGTAAGTGCACCCATGTAATACGATGCTTGCAGAGGTCAGAAGAGGGCATCAGATACCCTGGAACTGGAGTTATGGACGGTTGCTAGCCATCATGAGGGTGCTGGGGATTGAATCCAGGTCCTCTGTAAGATTACTCAGTGCTGAGCCATCTCTCCAGTCCTTCTTTTGTTTAAGACAAAGACTATAACTCAGGCTGGTCTGTAACTTGTGGCAATCCTCTTGTCTCTGCCTCTTTGAGTGCTGATACTGTTGGCATGAGCCACCATGCCCAGTTTAAGACAAAAACATTTAAGGCTACGTTTCAAGCTTTTTATAAAAAGGATATGAAAGATACAGGGTAAGTACCCCATTTATTACTTTTTACATACTAAACTCCTTTGTATTAAAAGTATTCTTTTTTTTTTTTTTTTTTTTTTACGCCTTTAATCCCAACACTCAGGAGGCAGAGGCAGGCGGATCTTTGTGAGTTCAAGGCCAGCCTGGTCTACAAAGTGAGTTCCAGGAAAGCTGGGGCTAAAGGAAAACCCTGTCTAAAAAAAAAAAAAAAAAAAAAAAAAAAGAATGTATTCTTTTCAACATTTTAATATTTTGTGTCTGTGTACTATGTTTGTGTGGCTGTGTGCATGTTTGTGTGAATTCAGGCATAGGTGTGATGTGGGTGTCAGTCCTCACTTTCCATCTCATTTGAGACTGGATCGCTTTCACTGCTGTGTATACCAGGCTAGTTGTTGGTCTTTGAAGAAGTGTCCTGTCTCTGCCTCTGATCTTGCTGTTAGGAGTGCCAGGATTATAGGCATGTGCCACCATGTCTATCTTTTATGTAGGTTATGGAAATCTGAACTCATGCCTCCATGCTTGTGCCTCAAGCTTTACCTACTGAGCATCTCTCAGGACCCTTTTCAACATTAGAATGTAAATTGTACCAGTCGATGAAGTGTAGAGGTGATAGCCTGGGATATTAATTAAGAGAAAGCTACAAGAACAGCTGAGATTTGGGGCTCTCGCCACAGATTATGGGTGTGAGCCCAGTAGAGGCCCTCAGGCATGCCTGAGGGAGACACTGTTGTCATCGCAGTGCTCATTCAGAACATTGCAGCCAATGAACTTTTAGTTATGTCCTATGTGTGTGCAAATAAATGTAATTAGGAGACTTAAGCAAAATTTACTGATAATACAGTTTCCTATATTTTACTTCTAACAAAAAAGCACAGCTAATCTCATAAGACATACATATATTTTGTTTTTGTTTCTATTGCTTTAAAATAGCAATTCACAACTCAATAATTCTTTGTAAGCTCAAGGACTTGCCCTCATGAGAAAGACTTTAGCAGCTGGCATGAGAATGTTCCTTCTAAGTGTTGACTCACTTTTACTTTGTACAAGTCTCCAATAGCCCATAACACCTTGTGGCTCCTCAGCAGAAACCCAGAGGCCTCATGTAGGCATGCAAATATGTGGCTTCCTACTAGTGGTGACATTAAAGAGGTGCATTAAGACTGATACTGGTGTCTGGGGTGTGGGCTGAGAGAGACTCAGACGATCATCTTAAATGATGTGATGAGCTGTGAATACCCACCTCAGCTGGTCCCTGTGAGAAAATTCCCATGGACACCTTACCCCACAGATACATGTATATGCACCTAATCCTTGAAGACCTTTAGAAAAGTCTCCGACAACAGGAGGGCAGTCAGCAAGTTATTCACGATTTTCTCTGAGCTTATTGTGTATTAAAGGCAAGTCTTCCCAGGACTTGGTGTTCCCATGTAAGAAATATGGATAGAACTGTGAGAGGAACACAAGACTCATGTGAATTAACATATGGGATCCCCTAAATAAGGCAGGAACTTCAGCAGTGTCTTCTGGTTATTAATAATCATGGCCTGGGTGGGATGTAGCTGAAACGGTGGCTCTGGTACCAACGTCGAAACAGGTGGTTGGTCCTCCATTCGTTTGATTTTACTGGTTCATTGTATACATTGATGGCTTTCATAAAACCTATTAAACTTCACAGAAAAGAGAACTCTTAGACTCAATAAACACTCTTAGCAAGGCAGCAGAATACAAAAACCAACACGTAAAATTCAATAGCTTTTCTATATGCCCATAATGAATGTGTTAGGAAATAAGAAAAAAATTCTCATTCACAACAGCTTCAAAAACTATCTTGGAATAAACATAGCTAATGAAGTGAAAGATATCCTCAATGAAAATTAGCCTAGAGGGCTGGAGCGATGGCCTAGCGGTTAAGAGTGCCGACCGCTCTTGCAGAGGACCCGGGTTCGATCCCCAGCACCCACATGGCGGCCGAGAGCCGTCTGAAACTCCAGTTCCAGGAGAACTCCAGTTCCAGGGGAGTCCGACGCCCTCCTCTGACCTCCGCGGCATTGCACGTCACGGGTGCACAGACTTGCATGCAGACAATACATTCATACACATATGGAAATAAATAAAAATTAAAAAAAAATTAAAAAAAAAAGAAAATTAGCCTAGAAGAAAGAAATGAAAGACACCAGAAGTTGGAGAGACCTCCCATGCTCATGGATGGAGAGAATTAATACTGAAAAAAATGTCTTACCAAAATCTACAGATTCAATGTAGTCCCTTCAGAAATCTAATAACATTCTTCTCAAAAATACATAAGCCATTCTAAAAATCATATGGAAGAACAGAAGACCCCTATATTACTGGCACATATAGAACAGAAGTCCTGGGCATAGTCCCACACCAGCAACAGCCATCTGATTTTTGAGAAAGATGCTAAAAACACACTTTGGAGAAAAGACAGCCTCCTCCAAATGTAAACTGAACTTCTCAACGTGTTCTTATTACTCCTCTCCTTGGGGTTTCTAGATATTCAGAGCAAAGGCAGAAAAGGTACATTCGTGAATTTCCATCAAGCAGAGGTCAGGAAGGGGAAGATGAGAAGATACAGAGAAAGGGTTGGGTCCCAGGTGTGTGTGTGTGTGTGTGTGTGTGTGTGCATGTGTATCTGTGTGTATGTGTGTATGTGTGTGTATGCATGTGTGTATGTGTATGTGTGTATGTGTGTGTATATGTGTGTATGTGTGTGAACGTGTGTGTATGTGTGTATGTGTGTATGTGTGTATGCATGTGTGTATGTATGTGTATGTATGTGTATGTGTGTATGTATGTGTGTGTATGTGTGTATATTCGTCCACGTGTGTGTGCACGTGTGTGCATGTGTGTACATGTGTGTATGTGTGTGCGTGTATGTGTGTGCATGTGTGCACATGTGTGCACCTGTGTGCATGTGTGCACATGTGTGCATCTGTGTGCATGTGTGTGTGTGCCTGTACGTGTGTGTACGTGTGTGTGTGTATGTGTATGTGTGTATGTGTATATGTGTATGTGTATATGTGTGTGTATGTGTGTATGTGTGTACATGTGTGTATGTGTGTGTATGTGTGTACGTGTGTGTGTATATGTGTGTATGTGTGTATGTGTATGTGTGCATGTGTATGTGTGTATGTGTATGTATGTGTGTATATGTGTGTATGTGCGTTTGTGTGTGCATGTGTGCGCATTTGTGTGTATATATGTGTATGTGTGTGTGCATGTGTGTATGTGTGCATGTGTGTGTATGTGTATGTGTGTGTGCATGTGTGTATGTGTGTATGTGCGTGTGTGCATGTGTGTATAGAAACTGATTTGTTTTGGGATCCCAGGCAAGGGGAAGTATGTCTACTTTGGTAAGTTCCTTTCACGTATAATCCAAGCCTTCATTCAGTGAGAACCATTGCTTTCATCCCTAGAGTGTAGCTGGGGGCTGGGTATACCCCAATGTATGCATATGGTCCGTTTCTAAAGCCTGCTCACTGGAGCTTTGAGGTTAAACTATGCCCCCCCAAAAGACATCCACAGTGGGTGTGGCTTATTTGGGAAGAAAGTCTGGGCACATGACTAGGTTAAGATGAAGTTGTTCTCTACTAGGGAAGCCAGTCATACAGTGACAGGAGGCCTTATATGGCCAGGGAAATTGGACAGACCCAGGATGACAGAGGCAGAGACTGGCATGAGGTATCTGCAAAGCAAGGAACGCCAAGGAGCTGAAGGCCCTGGAAGACGGAAGGGACAGGAAAGGCCGGTCTCTAAGCCTGCACAAGGAGCATGGCTTTGATAGAACCTGGACCTGAGCCCTCCAGCCCACAGGTGTGGTTCTGTGTACCAACAGCCTGGGGAAGCTAATGAGATATCAGTCTAGAACACCTGTCCCAATTCCCAAGACATATGAAGAGGATAGGACATGGCCCCTGACCCAAATCCCAAAGTAGCCACTTGCTTCTTACCTGTTGACCTTTACTGAGGGTTTTTAGGGACATCCTGATGGGCTGCTAAAGGCTGGACCTGAAGAGACCCAGTAGTGACCTAGGTTTGCATGGTGCTAGGATAAACAAAAATAATGTTCAGATCAAAATTAGACATGCCAGGACTTAAGGAAATTAGGGAATTAAGGAAACCCTTCCCATAGCAAGAGTAGTGTGATGTGAAAGTGACCAAGATGCTCACCCAAAAATCCAGGTGTGCCATGGAGGTGAGTTTAAGTTTTACAGGAAGGAAGGGAAGATCTACATGTGACAGAAGTTAAGACTAAAAACTGCAGAATCCAAAGACTTGGGTCCAGCCTGAGCTGTTGCTCACACTCAACCATCAACACTTCTGTCTGTGAGTCGCTGTCATGTCCTGTGTTTGGATACCAGCCATACTATAAAGGAGCCCTGAAGAGCTGTGTGGCCCAGATCTGTGCCTGGGCAGCCTTGCAGACTGTCTTGAAGCAGAGTAGACCCACATAATGACTCTGGGCATTTGTGGCTTCAGTTGGCCCATTTGGACTCTGGTACTGGTGCATGAGTTCTGTCCAGTCCAAATGCTATACAGTAATAGGCACACATTCTGTTTAGGGAAGACTTAATTTCTGATTTATAGTGCGCCTAACTAGTCATCCAGGGGCTGACAGCTCTGTGGAGAGCTAAAGACGGACTCTGTCTCTTCCTTATGCTATTCCCAGGTTTCAGAAACCACAAGGGCGGGAGGATTGGCTGAGGAAACTCCCCTCCAGCTCTCCAGATGTGTGAGCTGGCAGGAAGCTGCTAACAAAGTTGCATGAGGCTGAAAACAGGGCTAGTGAGCCCTCTGGGAAACTGGAGCTACAGCCGTCTTGTGGGCTTCCGAGGATGTCTGGCCAAGTTGACAAGAAGGCAGTGCTTTCTTTAATTCTTTCATAAGATTACTAATTGTTTGAACAAGGAAGTCACCCTACCCCCCCTTTTCACGGTAGTCTCTTCCATGTCCAGACCCAAGGGCCTCTGTGAAGCTTCTTTCATGCCAGGCCCTGTCCATGTCCACTCCCTATATCCCCATGGCTCTGTCCTCAGACTCCACCTCCTAACCCAGTCTCCTCACAGCTGCTCTAGTTTCTGCCCCTCCCTCTAGAGCACGCCCTTTCCCATCTGCCACACGGGCCTGTGTCTCTCAGTATTTAATAACCAAGACCCTGAACCAATAAGCTCTCCTGGAAGCTTAACGGGGTATACAGCATGTTTGGGGGTCAGGGAAGTTGGCTGGGTTTGCTGTGACTAGGCAGAGGGCCTGTGGCTACTTCCCAGGGAGTAGAAGTCCTGGCATCCCAGGGGCTGGTACCAAGCCCCAGACATTTGACCCTCTTGGGAATCCTGAAGCAGGGTTGGGGACATCCTACCCCATGCTTCCATACTTACACACACTTGCCACGTGGAACTCATTCCATGCTCTGACACCAATGTCTTCTGTGGGAGAAATGATTGGGCTGAAGAGTTTTGTTCTGTTATAAAGGAAAAATAATATGAATAAACACATATAGGTATATATGTGTATACACATTCACATATACATGTATTTAATACCCTGATATCAAATCATGAAAAATCTTTTTAATGACACATTTGGGTAAGCAACAAAATCTTACTTTTTATGTGTGTACATGTGGGGGTGCATGTGTATGTGCAGGATGTGCACGTGTGTGACCATTCATGAGGAAGCCAGGGGTCAACCTTGGGTTGTCCTCAGGAGCTGTCCACTTTTTTTTGTTTTTTTGGTCTTTTTGAGACAGGGTCTCCCTGTAGCCCCAGCTGTCCTGGAACTCACTCTGTAGACCAGGCTGGCCTTGAACTCACAAAGATCCGCCTGCCTCTGCCTCCGGAGTGCTGGGATTAAAGGTGTGCGCCACCACGCCCAGCTATCACTTTGTTTTTGAGGCAGTCTCTCACTGGGACCTGAGGTTCTTTTCCAGTACTACAGACTGGCTGGCCAGCAAGCCTCAGGGATCCACCTGTCTCTACTTTCCCAGTGTTGGGATTATAGGTGCACATCTCTGCAGCTGACTTTTCCATGGGTTCTGGGAATTAAATGCAGGTCCGCGTGGCAAGCACTTTAGCAACTGAGGTAGCTCCCCGGTCCCCCCAAATATTTTCATGCTGAGGATCAGGGTATTATTTAATTTTTGCTAACTAACCCTCATTTGTATTGGAAAATACAAATGATGTCATTGTCTTTTATCTGATGGCACAACAGAAATCAAAAGGGAAATTTTCGTCTCTAATAGGAAACCATGTCTCCACTGACCCTTAGGGGGGCTTTCAGGTTATTTCCATGGCTCCTTAACTCCCATACATTGAAAATAGTTTCCTTGGCACCCCTTACCCTCTCCTTGTATGAGTCTATTTATAGAGACACTGGCAACTCTGTCTACAATTGCAATCGTTAGTAGCCGGCATGCCATCAATATCCCTTCAGATGTGATTTGATACCTTCTATAGTCTTGGAGGACAGTCACATAGCCTTGTTTCCACAGTGACTAAATATATTACAATAAATTTGCTTTCTCTGTGCTGTGGAATTGGAAACCTATAAGATGGTGAATAAGAAAACTGATACCACTGCTTATCTATCCAAAAGCTAGAGGTGTTAGGAAGCCAGTAATTGAAAAATGGATAGCATTGATATTTGAACCTTTTTATATAACCTTTGAGGTGTAAGCCTTTGGGGAATAAATTGCTTTTTGTAACAAGAGCAACGTCAGATCTCATGTTTAGAAACCCAGCACTTAATTCATTTTCTGACGGAGAAACTCATGTTGTCTTTTTGGGAAAAACATTGCAAAATGGATTAAACTTCACCCTGGAGAGATGATAACCCAATATAAAAAACCGCAGGCTGAGCTTTATTAGTTACTGAGCAAATATTGCCGAAGAGGACAGGCGACCTTCGATGGTGATTGATCTAGGATAAGTCACCAACAACATTGCCTTCCAAGAATAACTTTGGGGCATCTTGAGATCCTTGCTCTCTTCTTATTTAAAGGACTGTTGGAGCTACATGTAGAAGTGCACATTATTTAACAGTAAGGATTAGAGCCGACAGCCACAGAGCAGTGACGCCCGTGTCCCAGGTGGGCCAACTGTCTGTGTCTGTTGACCTGATCAGAGCATCCCGGCAGGGAATTCAGCTGAAAACCGACACCTGACCCCATTCTCAGGTTCAGAAAGTCAGCCTGGGCTCTGCATCTCACCAGTTCTGTAATAATGAATAATTTACTCAGCATGACACCGGGTACCTGGATCGTCACAGGATACTGCATATATTGTAACTTAGAGCAAGGAGGACTGGGGACAATGCTGATTACGTCTGCATTTCACTGAAATGAGGATCAATTTAAAGAGAAAAAAATCAGTGAAAGAGAGTTGTTATCATGGAAATAAAGTAGGATTTAAAAGAAACAGTAATGAACTCAGATACACTCCCATGTTCATCAGTTGGATGTTACTCTCATGGGAAGAATAGCTTTATCGTAATTTTCTTCTGACTAAAATTTTGGAAAAATTGTAAATCATATGGCCTTCAGAGATGACTCAGTCATTAAGGTGGCCACCATACAGGCATATGGATCCCCAGAAGCCCTGCAAAAAGCCAGACACACTGCCGCATGCCTACAACCCCATCACTGGGAGCTGGGAGGGCAGAGATAGGAAGATCCTCAAAGCTCATTGGCCAGCCAGTCTGTCCAGGTGAATGAGCTTCAGGTTCAGTGTGAAACTCTGCCTCAAAAGAATAAAAGTGGAGCGCAATGGAGGAAACATACTGGCCACCAACCTCTGCCTGTATACACAGGTGCGCACACACAGGGACACACACACATATACACACCTACATTGACTAATCCATATATCACAGACCACACACACACACACACACACACTCTTGTAAATCATATATTTCAACATTTCAAAGGCTTTGATAATGCTTCAATGTTCCTCAGTTGCATTGGTAGGCATGATACACATAAGCTGGCACTGTGGTTTTCTTTGGGGTCCTGGCTATTTCATGAGGCTATGACTCCCCACAGTGTTCACAGTAAGCATCAAAGGGAATGAGAGGGATAGTTTTTTTTAATTTATTTTAATTATATATGTACAAGTATATTGCCTGCATGTGTGTAAGTGCACCTGTGTCATGCAGTGCCTGTATGTCAGTAGAAGGTGTTGGCTTCCCTTGAACTGGAGTTACAGACAGTTGTTAGCTGCCATTTGGATGGATGCTGGGAACTGAACTGGAGTTACAGACAGTTGTTAGCTGCCATTTGGGTGCTGGGTCTTCTACAAGAGTGGCAGGTGCCCTTAACTGCTAAGCCATCTCTCTAGCCCCAAGAGTGATATTTTTTAAAAGCACTGGCCATGTAAGAGTCTGTGAAGTGTTCTTAGAGGGGCTCCTTTATAAGGCTGATGGGTTTTCACATCTTAAACTCTTCCTTCCTATACCTTTCTGTTATATAACCCTATGATGGACTGGCTGTCATAGGTCGATCCACACTCAGTAAGATGAACAGGGAAAGTGGTTGGCAGGTTCTGGACAGGACCAACTACAGACAAGTTCTCCTTCTTGTTTTGGAATGAAGCCCAGTTGCTTAGGGACCGTGTGACACCTTCCCTATGGGCAAACTTGTGTACTGTACTCTGAAAAACATAGGGAGATAGTTTTCAGATAAAAGAATAAAGATAAACCAATTTCTTGCCCGATTACCAGTTGAAAATACGAATCATTGGATATTGATTCTACAGGGACAAGCTCCATTAGGTTTTCAAAACAGATTATTAATCTTAGAATATGTATCTATGTACAGAAAAAAATTGCCAGGATAGTATTGCGAGTGCATCTAAGGATAATATCCTACATTAGCGATGCACATCGGCCAGTGCTGAAATGCTGTCCTTCCTTCACTCAGTCCTTACTTCACTCCAAATTCCTTCACTTGCATCGAAATTCCTTCTGTCCCAGGACTCCTCCTGGGGTTGTGGGTTTGGGGAAGAAGACCACAGAGATGAGGCACATGCCATCTACTGGGCTGATCGCTGCTGCTGAAGGTGACCTTGGGGCTGGTGAGTAGGGACTTCTGTCTCTATTCCATTTGCTGCATTTTGGGAGGAAGTCATTTATGGACTAGGGACCTCACACTGCCTACTGCAGACAGACCACTTGGCACTTTGGGGGAATTCTTCTACGTAGGGTGTTTGCTCTCATATTCAGTTACTTGTTTCAGATTTCTACGGAGCTGTGGGTGTTTACTATGCTCTTTGGGTCAGAATTCAGCACTTTCTTCTCTTTGCTTTAATTACCCCAGCTCTTTCAGGTAGCCCCCGATTGGCCCCTTGTGCCCTTGACACACCTCCACCAGTGTATGTCTCCATCTGTTTATCCCCCTACATTTAATAGGCTTATAAGGGACTCCATATACATCTAGCCTTCCATCATTTTCCCTTCAAAGACTCCTAGTTCCTTTTATTGAAGAAGTTCCTAGAAAACATGACCTGAGTCAGCGGAGTAACTGAATATTTTTGAGTATATGTATATGTGTGTACATGTTCATGTGTGTGTGTGAGGGGAGTTACACACATACATGTGGAGCCCAGAGGACCACTGTAGAACTGCCCCTCGGGAACTTCATCTCCTTCTTTTAAGACAGCGTCTTTCATTGGCCTGGAGCTTGACAATTACACTAGGCTGGCTGACCAATGAGCACTAAGCATCTGGCTGTCTCCACCTCCCCAGCCGTGGGATTAAAGTGTGTGTACCACTATGTCTGGGTTTTTTTTTTTTTTTTTTTTTTTTTTTTTGGCTCTTTTGCGGAACAGGGTCTCCTGTAGTCCCAGCTGTCCTGTAACTCACTCTGCTCGACCGGCTTGGCCTCGGACTCACAGAGATCCGCGCGTCTCTGCCTCTCAAGTGCTAGGATTAAAGGCATGCGCCACCACGCCCAGCATTTATTTATTTCTGTATGTGTATCAATGTACTGTCTGCATGCAAGTTTGTGCACCCGTGTCGTGCAATGCCGCGGAGGTCAGAAGAGGGTGTCGGATTCCCCTGGAACTGGAGTTCTCCTGGAATTGGAGTTACAGACGGTTCTCAGCCGCCATGTGGGTGCTGGGGATCGAACCTGGGTCCTCTGTAAGAGCGGTCGGCGCTCTTAACCGCTAGGCCATCTCTCCAGCCCCTATGTCTGGGTTTTTATGTGGGCTCTTGGGATCAAACTTAGGCCCTCATGCTTGCAAGGCAAGCACTTTACAGGCAGAACTATCCCCCAGCTCCATTAATTGAATTGCAGTGGAAACAAGGAACATGTACTGAAGGAGCAGACAGGCCACTGGTAGACTTGAGATTACAAGTGTAATACTGCTTTAGTGCCCTGCGAATGACAAGGGTTCGGGTGAGTGGGCTCCTCTGTGGATTTTGCATTGTAATCTTTACAGTGGAGGTGAGAGCACACACTTGACTCAGAGAGCGGCAGGACTATTCAAGGACCTAAGGCCTGTGTCTGTCACACATGTGCTGTGCAAAGGCTAGCTCACCATTGGCATTTGCCTGCTGCACACCAACAATCCCTGTCCTTCTGCACCATATGTTCCACTACTGGCCACTAGGGGCAGGCAGCAGCTCCATCACTGGTGCCCGGCCAGTTGGAATCTTCCAGAAGGCTAGCAGGAGCTCAAAAGAAGGCAAGGTGCTAGTGGTTGCTATGACTACAGCAGGGGTGTTAGAGACACAAACAGTAGTGGAGTGGGCCCTCCTCTTTCACTGGCTTCCAGGTTGGAAGTGTCCCCTGTTTTGACAACAAAAACCTGAGTGTGGCAGTGTTTCTGCAGCAGGTACTGTAGGGAGTCCCTAGCCAAGGTGCCAGCTTTCCTGATCCAGAGTATCCGTGTTCTCTGCCGACCATGCTGTGCCAGCTGTCGAATGGTGCTGTCAGGAAACATGTATCTTTCTGATAACGCCAGTATTACAGTTTTCCAAAGAATGAATTGAAAAAGGTGATTTCTTAGATTTGTTGTTAGCTACTTCAAATTTAGGATTTATTGTGAGTTAGATTAAATTAGAGCCTGGGTAACCTACCAAGAGTCTCACCTTAAAAGAGACTGATTCTTCCCTTGCCAGAAGCCATGAATTTCCAATAGTTTCTCAGGTAGGGTTGGGGTTTGCCATCCACTTCTCCATGTCTGTGTTGGGATTTTGTCTGGCAGGAGCTTACATGGGACTTGTGCACATTGTCACCATTGCTGTGAGTTTATCTGAGTAACTGACCAGCTGTCCGGAAAACTGTTTCTTTGTGATCATCCAGTACCTTTGACTCTTACAATCTTTCTGTCACCCCTTCTTCAAGATTTGTAAGGTTGATTTATTTGATTGTTTATAGCTAGAATCTAACAATTCTTGAATTACCATTCCCAGAGTTAACTTGAATATAATGCATGCTGCATTCTTTCAGATTCATGACCTTTTGCTTTGTCTGACTTATAACCATCAACAGACTCGCCTCATGGCATATGTGGAATTGCAGTGGTGGTATTTTATAACATACTTACACACATGTGTATGTATCTGCAGTACTAGATGTCAAACCCAGGGCCTCTAGCAAGCTAGGCAAATGCTGTATCACTGAGATAGATATATCCCTAGTACCAAGTTCTCTCTCTCTCTCTCTCTCTCTCTCTCTCTCTCTCCTCCCTGTAGCTGCCAGCTGTCTTGAACTTGTTATGCACACCAGGTTGACCTTGATCTCATAGAGATCTGCCTGCCTTTAGCTCCTGGTACTTGAATTAAAGGTGTATACCATGTCTCACTATGCCTGGCTTTTTTTTTTTTTTTAATTGAAACAGGGTGTCACTATACAGCCCAGGTAGGCCTTGAACTTGTCATCCTCTTGCCTCATTTTCCCCTCCTGGGTAACTGAATAGCAGGTCTGAGCCACCAAGTCCATCTTATACCTGATTTTAAAAGGAGCAACGAAGAGGCTGGTGAGATGGCTCAGCAGGTAAAGGTGCTTGCTGTGTAACCTGGCGATTTAAGTTCAATTCTCAGAACCCATGCACAGGACAGGACTGACTCCAAAAAGTTATCCTTTGACCTCACAAGGGCTCTGTGGCATATGTATGCACACAGACACACACAGACACACACACATACACACACACATACATACACATACACACATACACACACACACCATGATTACACACACACCATGATTGCACACACACCCCAAAATAAATAAATAAATAAGCTATTTATTTTTATTATGTATATGCCTATTTATGTGTGTTTATTTGTATTATATGTATTATATGTATGCAAGTGCACTCCTGTGTATATGCGATTCCCACAGGGGCTAGAGGAAGGCATTGGATCCCCTGGAACTGAAGTTACCGAAGTCTGCTGCCAGGTGGGTACTGGGAACCAAACAGGGGCCTCTAGAAGAGTGGACAGTGTCTGACCACTGCTCCATCTCTCGAGCCCCAATAAATAAAGTTTTAAAGAAAGAGCAATTAAAAATGTTCAGAAATTAAAATTTTATTTTTAAAAATATTTTATTTTTTATTTTACGTGTATGAGTGTATCAACTGCATGTACGTAAGTGCACCTGTATTGTGCAAGGCCTGCAGAGGTCAGCAGAGAAAGTTAGATCCCCTGAAACTGGAGTTAAGGATGGTTGTTAATTGCTATATGGGTGCTGGGAATCGAACTTAGGTCCTCTACATGAGGAGCCAGTGTTGGTAACTGCAGAGCCATTTCTCTAGCACTTGAAAATTTCTTTGGTATAGAGTTTTACTAAGTAACACTAGACCAACAATCTTTTTTTCTAGTTGGCTGACTTAAAATATTTATTATTTATTACTTATGTATTTATTTATTGTGTATGAGTGTTTTGCCTGCATGTGTGTTAAGTGCACCCATGTCCTGCAGTGCTCACAGCTGCCAAAAGAGAATATTGGATCCCTTGGAAGTGGAGTCACAGACGGTTGTTAGTTGCCATGTAGGTGCTGGGAACTGAACCCTGGTTTTCTGCAAGAACAGCCATTGCTCTTAAATGCTGAACCATCTCTCCAGGCCCTGACTTTTATTTTATGGTGATTGATCAATCAAACATTATATTTTATCAAGTATTTTTGCATACTTTATTCTTTTTATTTTTTGTGGAAATGGTGGATTTCCTTATTCATCAGTGTTTGAGTAAGTTCTGGGTGGGCTTAGTGACTTGCCTATAATCCCAGTTCACATAGACAGACATAGGGCAAGCTGGCTGGCTAGACTAATAAAATCGGTATCTAAAAAACTAAAACAAAATAAAATAAAATTGATCTCTGTGCTCAAGTAAGAGACACTGCCTCAAAATATAAGATGGAGCACTATCAAGAAGTCAACTTCTGGCTTTGACATGCAAACACCCAGACACATGTATGTGCACTCTCAGGCATGTAAACAAAATCGGTTCTGCCTTTTTTTTTTGTAATGAGGCAGGGGTAGATGTGTGTGTGTGTCTTTTTTTCTTCCTTGATTGTTCTATAAAAGGTGCCTTTTTTAATTGATCAGAAACATCACATTTATCCCTATTGGTTGTCCTTATTTGTTTCTATTTCACTAAGCTCACTTACCACTGGTTTCCCTTCCTTTGCCTTCTCCTCTGACACATGGGTGCATCTCCTGACAGAAATATCCAACCAGGCTCTTTATTGCACTTCATCATTACATGCTAAATGTTTTCTAATTTCTACTATTGTCATTTTGTTGACTCATAAATTATTTGGAATGATTTATCTAAGTTTCAAAACCTTTTGGCTCTCTTTGATTTATTAGATTCTTTGATACAATGTGGCTAATGTTTTATTCGTCCTTGTACATAATCAATTTTAAAAATAATGTATGTGTTGAGGTCAGAGAGACAGCTCAATCAGTAAAGTGAAGTGCCTATCAAACAAGCCTGAGGACCCGAGTTCTCTCCGCAGGACCTATGTCAAAGCTGAGCATGGTGACATGCATCTACATCCCCAGCCCTGGACACAGTAGACAGGCAGATCTCTGGGACTCACTGACCAGCGAGTCTAGCCAGAATGGTTGAGTGTCAGGTAAAGTGAGAGAATCTGACTCAAAAAATAAGACGGGGAATCAACAAGGACGACACCTGATATTGACCGCTGGTCTCCTCATGCATGGCACACTTATGCATGGGGATCATCCTTCATATGTGCACACATACTCTCTATAAACACATACAGTAAATAAATCCATATTGTACATATACATGAATAGAAGTGCTTCATTTCAGTTGACAAGTTCACTATCCTGGTGTGTCCATTAGATTAGATTTGCAAAACGTCTTATGTTCTCTAGATAAACCATTTTTGGGGGGTCTACCAAATCTGTTAGAGCAAAAGAATGATAAATGATCCCATTGTAGTTATAGATTTTTCAGTGTTTCCTTGTAATTCTGTTATTTTTACTTATATGTGAGAAGCTACTATTGTGTGACGAAAGCTGGAATGTGTCTTCCCAGTGAAGTGTTTCTTTTTCACTCAATTCTGGCCATCTCACACTAATACCTGTTGCATATTACTACTGTATATTAGGGGCTTATTGTTAAAAGTCAATTCTCTTGTCTAGTGTCTCATATATAAGGTTGGTATGCATTGTGTGTATGTTTTAGTGGCTTGCCTTAAGTATTGAATAAGGATTCTTGATCCAAACAATTCCAACCACAGACAATAGCTTCTCTCATCAGTACAAACCTTTAGAATTTATTTCAATTGGCATTTGTGTATATGTGTGTGCATGTGTGTGTGTGGGGGGGGTTCATGTCAGAGGTCAGCCCCAGGTGCCCACGTTGTTTGAGGCAGAGTGTATTAGTTCCTTTGTGTTGTGGTGATAAAACACCTTGACAAAGGCAACTTATAGAAGGAAGAGTTTAGGCTGGAGAGGTGGCCTAGCAGCTAAGAGCGCTGACTACTCTTGCAGAGGACCCGGGTTTGATTCCCTGCACCCACATGGCAGCTGAGAACCGTCTTTAACTCCAGTTCCAGGGGAATCTGACACTCTCTTCTGACCTCCGTGGCATTGCACAACACGGGTGCACAAACCTACATGCAGACAGTACATTCATACACTTAAAAAATAAATAAAATTTAAAAAAAGAAGGAAGAGTTTAGTTAACTTATGGTTCCAGTGGGGTGAGAGTCCACCATGGAGGGGAGGCATGGCAGGAGGCAGCTGGAGCAGGGACCCGGGAGCTCACATCCTTAAGTATGCACAGGAAGCAGAGAAAGAAACTGGAAAATGAGACCTGGCTATTGACTATTAAAGCCCACCCCGAGGGACCTGCTTCACCCAGCATCGCTGTACCACCTAAAAGTTCCATGCCCCTTCCCAAACAGCACCACCAAATGGGGACTGAGTGTTCAAATACTTGAAGCCTATGGGGGCATTCCCAATCAAACCAGCACACAGGGTCTCACCCTCATCTGGAACCACTGATTTAGATAGCTTGGGTAGTCAGCAGGACCCAAGAATCAACCTGTATCCACCCACGAAGTGCAGGGTACACAGGTGCTCACCACTGAGCCCGTTTTATTTTTTATGTTATTTACTTATTGTTTTTATTTTCTTTGTATGAGTGTATGACTTGCATATATGTAAGTGTAGTGGTGTCATGCAGTACCAGCAGAAGTCAGAAAGAGGACATCGGATCCCCTGGAACTGGAGTTATGGAGAGCCATTAGCTGCCATGTGGCTGCTGGGAACAAAACCTGGGTCTTCCGCAAGAGCAGCTAGTGTGCTTAACCACTGAGCCGTCTCTCCAGGACCCTCCCCTTTTACATGGGTTTTGGGGACAAACACAGGTCTTCATGCATGCGTCACAAGCACTTTACCAACTGACTTTGAATTCTGTATAGATTCTGAGCCGGCTTTCTCCTGTTACTCTGTCAGTGTCTTCATGGCTGGAGTGTCCCAGGTTGACCCATCTGTCTGTGACTGTCTCTGTCATCATTCTTCTATTCCTTCTCATCCATTTGACTCTTTGCAGTCAGTTTTTGTCTCTGGTAGCTTCTCAGTAACTCTCTCCCTGGAGTGTTTTAACACCATCTCAGGTTGCTGGACATGTGAACTTTGGAAAGTTCTTTATGGCTTCAATTCACCAATTTTTCCACTTATCGGATGGGGGTGAGAGTGAATCCTTTCTAATATGGTTCTCGGAAGGACTGAGAGTTAAGAGAGGTCACACTGGGAACAGTATCTCTGCGTGCACTGTACTGTAAGTGCAGGCTGTGGCAACTGGTGGCTGTGTTCTGTGAACAGGTTACTATTTGTCCCACTTATTAATGCTATTACCTGCACAGCCCACTGTAGGCGCATAGTAGATTTTCTCAGCATCTCTTTCCAGATTATTTCCTAGAAAATACAGGACTTATTTATTAAACCACCCCCCTCTGTCTTGTAGGCTCCTTTTTGTAGTGTCTTGTTGATAATGCTCTTGACATTTACTTAGCATCTCTGCTCAGAATCCACTCTTTGTATTTGGCTCTGTTATCTGTGGCCAGCTTCCAAGGGGGGGTAGCTGGGGGCAAGTGTAAGCAGTAGGATGGAGAGATTCGGCATGGCCCCCTTTATGTAAGTCTCTGTAGCCAGGTCACTCAGAAGGTGGCACAGGCTCTGGGTCTTTCCTGTCTTCCTTGAGCTGATCTTAGCATTTCTTGCCTACATCCAGCTCTTTTAGTGGGTATTACTTCCTGGTGTGTGATCTGAATGTTTACCTCTAAGCTGCCCAGCCTGACAACCAGTCCAGAACCTTAGACGATGGTGGCTGCCACTTGGGTTACCTCAGGCCTTACTATTGCCTACTTGTTTCCTAAATATTTTTTCTTCTATTTATATAATTTTTTTCCATTGTAAAAGAGGGTGTGATCTCCCTAGTCACTGAGTCTGCTTCTTCATAAGGCCACAGCATTAGGGCAGGACAATGGGACATGTATTCAGAGAATGTCCCTCAACCTCAGGTAGTAAGATTGGCTGGGCACCATGATTTACATAAAGTCAGAAGCTTGGTGGGATGGTCCTAGATGCTATGGTATATTCTGAAAGCAATGTTTGCCAGAAACTGGTATAGACCTCAAAAATCACAGAGCTGAGAAGACTGATTCCTCTGTGGATGCCTGACCCAACTCTTTAATTCCTGAGGGCACGGGCCCACTTTTCCTTCTTCCTTATGGGCTTCAGGTCATTCCCCAGTCCTGTCTTCCCACTGTAACCCATGAAGACTCATGGGTTACATGAATCACTGCCCAGGGTTTCCAGAGCCTTCTCATTTTTCGGTATTGTCCCATTTAATGTAGGTAAAGTCATTTATTACGGATTGTGTTGGTTTATTTCATCCAGCATGGATGGACGAAGGATCCTGTCCATGCTATCCTCTGCTTGCATGGGGCAGTTGGGGAGCCTAATTCAGCTGGTTCTGGGAGTGAGATGAAGGCAGGAGCTGAAAGCACTCAATCAAAGGCACCTGGAGACACAGAGGACCAGCAGAGTACCTTTTCTTTTTTCTAGTCAAAGAGATTTACCTTTGATGGCGATAAACATCCCCCAAGCTGTTAATCATTTTTTAGGTAGTGAAATACTGCAATCGCTGTGTCCCTTGACAAGGTACAATGAGGTTTAAGCCCACTGCATCAGCGCAACAATACAGATGCCTTCTCCTACAGCATGCATGTAGCGACTTAATGTCACTCGGAGAAAGAGTGAGGACATAATGTAAATGTGACAAGGATAAAATACTTCAAATAAGGCATCACTCCAGGGACAAGATAAATAATCACTGCTCCAGCTGACAGCGCAACAAGCATGCCAGCAAAGCGGCTGCTGCAAAAACATCATCCGTTCTGCGGCTTATCATGTTCTGCTAACACTGTCCAAGGCAGAGCCTGAGCCGGAGCAGTGACAGCGACCTTCATTGAGTGGATTAACCTATGCAAATTTTTGAATACCCAACAGGATACAAATATGGTTTGTGGCTTTCCTTGCTGTTCAAAAAATAAATAAATACAAAAAGAAAGAAAAGAACCTAAATTAAAAAAAATCTAGATGTGTATCCAAGGAAAATAAATTACCCTATCCAAAACCATGTCATGTTTCCTCTGGGAGGATGTGGTTCTGATGTGATCTTGTCATGTGCTGGGAACTAAATGGGATAGAATAGAATGTGGTCACATGTGCCGTGAGGTGCAGAGGTAAGGACAGAGCAAGATGCACAAGGCCTATGCCAGCCTGAACTAGGTGTGCCCAGGCTGGAGGTTCCCCCAAAGCTATTCTCTAATGTGGAGCTGCACGCTTCGATTCCTGTTCTTGTGTATCATAGACATTATTAACTATCAGCAAGTTAGCATTTAATTTCTTCACATTGAAATTCATCAGTTTTCTCAATTCTAGAAAGTGATGTTTATCCGATAAGGCCCAGATGAAATTTTCATCCTGATCTTGTGGTGATGGTTTTCTGTGTGTTTAGCATATGGTAAAATAAAGGTCACGTACAGCATCTCCCAGGCTGAGCATGCTGCAAGGTGAGTCCTTCTGGTCAGGGCTCAGCTCCAAAGTTTCCACGCTCCTAAATATTAGCAGGGAGTTGGTAAAGATAACTCCAGCTGACTTTCAGATCTGAGCCAGTATTCGTTTTCTCATTGCTGTAACCAAATACCTGACGAGGAGCAACTTCAGGGTTTATTTCAGTTCATAGTTCAGGAGATACGGTCCATCATGGTGGAAAAGACAGAGTTGGTTTGGTGGTTTAAAGTGACTGGGTTCTTGGGTGAGGGAATTAGCAGCAGCAGCCGTCCCTCACATTTCAGTTGATCAGGAGAGAGAGAGAGAGAGAGAGAGAGAGAGAGAGAGAGAGAGAGAGAGAATGAATCACACCAGACAGAAATATGGCTTACCTGTTAAAGATCCCACAGCCTCCCCAATAGCACCACTAGCTGTGGGCCAAGTGTTCAGACACATGAGTCTGTGGGGACATTTTCCATTCAGGCCATAACAATGCATAATATGTTTATTTGTGTGCTAGACATGCATGTGAAGGAGGCACGCATGTGTCACCTTTTGGGAGTGGCTTCTCGCCTTCCACTTTTTGAGGCAGGGTCTCTCTTGTTGTCTCTGCTGCTCTGCCATGCAGCACACGCCACAGTAGCTTGTCCTTGACCTTCCAGTCAATTCTGTTGTCTCCTTCCCATTTCCCTGTACTAGTACTATGATTCCAGATGTACACCACCACATTTGGCTATTTCTGTGGGTTCCAGGGATTAAACCTAGTTCATCGGGCTTACTAGCAAGTGCTCTTATCTCTGAGCCAGCTCCCCATTTCTTTTTAAAATTATATTGATGACTAGCTCATAACTTTATAGGAAACCTTAACAATTATTTTGCAAACATGATTCCAATACATTTGGGGCTGCCTCTAAATTCTCAGCACGACAAGGACAAGGAGTGCCCAAGAAAGATGGATGGTTTTAAACAAGGCCAGAGAAGGTAGGAAGGAGTTTTTGAAATAACATTTCAGGTTCTTTTCCCTCAAGAGTTAAAATTTATAACAAATGAGTGATTAGATATGGTAACAAATACAAGAAATACAGGAAAGAACCCACTCCTGGTCTTCCGTGTGGGAGCATGGCTTATGCTCTGGATGGATCTTGTAATCAGCAGCAGAAAGGGAGCGAAGTACTCCAAAGAGGCCCAAACCCGTGTGAGCGTGGCAGCCTCTTGCTTATGGAAACTCAGTGCTGTTCGGAATAAACAATGCAGAAGAAAATAATCACAGAGGCTGGGGAGATGGAGCAGTCAGGAGAGTGCTTGCCATGTAAGCATGAAGATGCAAGTTCAATCCCTAGAACCCACGGAAAAGCCTATGTGTAGTGTTTGCAACCCTGGCATTGGGAAGTGGACACAGGAGGGTCCCTGGGGTCCTCCGACCTGCCAGTCTAGCATACTTTGTGAGCTCTGTGCCATGAAAAGACCCAATGGACAATACCAGGGAAAGGAAACAGCACCCAGGGTTGGCTTCTGGCCTTTACATGCATGTGCACAGAAGCACATGTACACTCACATATATACACATGCATAAACACATTAATACACATATATACACACACAAATAAAATAGTACATAAAATAAAGCAAGATGAGATACAGTTTATAATTCCCTTAAAGGCCCACTGCCTGGGGCTGGGAGGATGGCTCAGTAGGTACAGTGAGTGCTGTGAAATCAATGAGGACCTGAGCTCACCTCCTCAGCACCAGGTAAAAGCAGAGCACCATGATATGTGTGATGTGTGTCTGTAACCTCGGTGTTATGGAAGTGGGTGAGTGTGTCCGGGAGCTCACTGGCAAGCCACCCAAATTTAGTGAGGGAACTTGCCTTAAAAATTTAGGGGAACAGTAATAGAGGAAGACATTTGACTTTCATCTCTGACCTCTACATGTGCACACATAAGCAAGAGCAGACACATGTGCGACACATTCAGATGTCCTGCCCTCCATATCGGTCGGCGCAGACTGGGAAAAAAGGAAGGTAGCCTTTTCTTGAGTTATAAATTCACATGTTTTAAATTAAGAAACTGGAGATTTTGTTTTTCTCTTGTAAGGACATAATAGTCATTAATTCTGGAAGCTATTGTCTATTTTTTTTTCTAATAGCTATCAAGTTTTCACACAGCTCTGTGCCTGAATCCATGTGAACAGAACACTTATGGACAGGTTAGCACACTGCAAAGAAAGGTTATTACCAACCCAGATGAAACTGAATTCCCTGTTTGATCGCACACTCCTCTAGCATGTCAGAGGTGGCCCTTCCCAGCCTGTCACCTTATTCAGCAGACAGACAGACAGACAGACAGACAGGCAGGCAGACAAGCAGGCAGACAGGCAAGCAGACAGGCAGGCAGACAGGCAGGCAGACAGACAGGCAGGAAGACAGACAGACAGACAGGCAGGCAGGCAGGCAGACAGGTAGGCAGGCAGGCAGGCAGACAGACAGACAAGCAGACAGGCAGACAGACAGGCAGGCAGACAGGCAGGCAGGCAGGCAGGCAGACAGGCAGGTAGACAGATAGGCAGACAGGCAGACAGACAGGCAGGCAGACAGGCAGGCAGGCAGGCAGACAGGCAGGTAGACAGATAGGCAGACAGGCAGACAGACAGGCAGGCAGACAGGCAGGCAGGCAGGCAGAGGAGCTTCTGAGTAGGAGTACAGTGCTGGCAAGTTCTGGGCCACCTGGCTAAATAGGAGGAAGAAGGCTGCAGACACTTGTGTGCTAATGTGTGTGTGTGTGTGTGTGTGTGTGTGTGTGTGTGTGTGTGTCCTTCCCATCCGTGTCTATGACCAAGGACAAGTACACATGGAATTGTGTCTGAGAAAGTCACGAACTTGGCAATGTGAAGGGAGATGGCCGCAAATCAGCTGGGCAGAAGAGATACAAATGGGGCCGGCTCAGCGCTTTGTGGACACCTAATTACAAACAGAATGAAAAAGTCCAGTCGTTCTGAGTAGCCTTTGCTGCTTAGATCCCCCATGTGACCGTGACCGGTGACCCATGTTGATGCTGGCCTTCCAGTTCCTTCTAGGAGAAGACCTGAGATTCCTTATCAAGAATGGACTCATTTTTATCATTTCAAGACCAGTGTTATTATTTTGTTAGGGGTTAATGTTACCCAAGGAGGTCAGGGTGATTATTTAGTGGGAAAAATTGTATTTGCTAGGACTTTATTGGTTCTCTTTGAGAAATCTGACTTATTTATGACATAAGTCGTTTTGGGGCAGCTGATGGAAGGTAGTTCCCTTTTATGACACTTGTGCCTTTGTGTAAAATTGTGCCATAAATGATATTGACAGTGCCATACAGTACTACTGTATTTTTTGTATGTTGTAAAACTTTGCTGCTTTATGGTCAAACAAACCAAAGTTCTACTTTGTCAGCTTCTCGGAAAAGAAGTGCAAAGTTTCCCACATTCTGAGGGCCATTCCAAAGAGGTACATATAAGGAGAAAGAAAGTTCCTCAAGGAGGAATCTCTCTCTCTCTCTCTCTCTCTCTCTCTCTCTCTCTCTCTCTCTGCCAGAGAAGCCAGAGAACAACCTCAGGTGTTGATTCACAGTTACTATCCACTTTGTTCCTCAAGACAGGGTCTCTCACTGGGCTGGAGCTTGTTAATTTGGTTAGTATGGTCAGTAAACTCCAGGGATTACAAGTCCACTCCAGACCTGGCTTTCGTTTTCAATGGGTGTCGTTTGCATGGTAAGCACTTTGCTAATGCAGCCGGAGCCGGCTCCCCAGCCATGGTCTGCACTCTTGTTTCATGGTCCTGCTGTGGAATTTTATAGGGACACATACGTGCTGGGTCACAGTGAGCCCTTACTTGGCTTCTTTACTAGCATTCTGTCTTTGGCCTCGGCTCCCACATTCAGGGGTGTCTCTCCTGCTGGCTGTAGTGTGAGAGGTGTGCATTAATGCATTTCTCAGTCCACAGAGACAGTCAGATCTATCACTGTCCTCAACTTGACAAAGGCCTTGGAACACCCAGTTGCCTCCTGATTTGAGGAGAAGAAATGGCTTTCAGAGTTTCCCTGGGATTTTTCCCATCAATACTCATATCTTAGGTCAACTGGAGGGTTTCTGGTCTTTCTCCAAAATCAAGAGCACCTCTTAGCCCCATCTAAAGGGAGAGCCCAATAGTGGCTGCAGGGGCCTCTTAGTTCAGCTTTCTGTTTATGACATGGTGGCCCTTTCGTTAATCATCATCATGTGCTGTTGGCATGGTTCTACAGTTCACTATTCAGAGGTGAATACATAATAGTGAAATATCACCAGTCTTTGCAGGTAACAAGGATCCATTCTATGTTTATATACATGCATAGACTCCTGGCCCAGCACGGGAATATGATGGAGCTGTTATCCCCCATTCACAGTGGGATGACATCATAGGGCTACCCAGAATCAGATAGCTAGAACCCAGCAGAATGTGAATGGAATCCAGCCGGAGGCCTAGGTGGGGTTCCTGGCCCACTAGGAAGAACGATACCCCAAAGACAGTAGAGTCTCAGCAGAGCCATGGCAGAAAGGTTTGCATGGATCCCAGGCCAACTGGTGCTGCCTGTCCCGAGGAACCTGACCTCCTGGCTGCTCTCACCAGAAGGGGTTCACCATTAACTTGGAGGTAGATAAAGCAGTGAGTGGACCTGAAGGTGGGAAATGGGCACGTTGTACTTGGGCGTTGTGCCATCCTTTGCCTTTGCAACAACTGAGATAGAGACAACTGCTCTGAGCAATAGATTATATCTCTCTGGTTCAGAGGATGACCTGGGAATAATGACCCTTCAGGAGTTCAACTCAGCATAGTTCATTTTGACTGGGTCTTCGTACCCAGGCTGCAGGAGGCCCACAGAAAGGATGAAAGTCCACTGTAGTTCTGTCATCTTGTTATGTCACACAGGGCTGCACGAGCTCAGGGTGTCTGCAGGGGCAGGTCTGGTCCTCTGTAAAACAGCTCTTCTCTGGCTGGACTGATGCATGGTTTGACTTCCCTTCTCAGGTCTATGTATGTAACATTCCTTTAATTGCTGGGATGAGATGTCTGTATGCCCTGCCCTTGTTAGTCTCATGGAGGTAACTAACCCCTAGACTAAGCAAGATCCACAGGGGCTTTGCACATGTCTCCAGGAAGAAAGACAGGAGGAGGAAGCAGGAGAGGCAGTTGTTTCTCTCCAGGTCCGGAGTGGACTTGTAATCCCTGGAGCTTACTGACCAGACTTTCTCTCTGGGAGAGAAAGAAGAAAGGGACAGACAGACACATAGAGACAGAGGCCAAGAAAGACAGAGACAAAGAAAGACGGGTCGAATGAGACAGAAACAGAAGAGAGACAGATCCAGAGTGACAAGAGGCCATAGAGGAAGAGAGACAGTGTGAGACAGAGACTAGGAGAGAGAGAGAGAGAGATGACAGAGACAGAGACAGCAACAGAGACAGTTAGGATGAGCTAGGGGTAGTGGAGAATGGGAAGGAGGAGGAGAGGGAACCACGCAGAGATGGAGATGTGGAGAAGGGACTCTAAGACAGAGACCAGACCTGGAGAGGGGAGGGAAAGGCCAGCTGGGGCCCAGTTCTCTGCTGTGGCTCACATAGAGAACTTGCAGAAAGGCAACGTGAAGAACACACAGCGTTTGTTCTAGAACGGGCCCTGCTCTCCCTGTGGAGCCAAATCCAACTTTTCTTCAGTGCTGTTTTGTTTCGCCTTCCCTTCTTGTCGTTTATGGTGCCCTCGACAGCACGGTGCGGCGCCCGCAGCTCTGGAATGCCAGCCTGGCACTGCCGTGCGGAGCCGCAGCCGTGGTGTAATCGACTAATGGCTTCTTTTCATTGCAGCCCTCCCTGAGAGACCCAGTGGCAGATTGTAGACTCAATTACTCTCATGTCAGGTGATTATCCCAGGTCTTAATGTAATCTTCCATTCACACATACCATATTTCAATTACGGCAGCTATGGAACAAGCTGTGTATTCAAATCGCCAATCACCTTATCACTGCTGAACAATGTCAACTGTAAAAGACGCCAGCTGAAGGCAATTACACATGTGTTGAGACTCGATTATGATGACTCTCTGTGGTATTTGTGATGAGCTGGGGAGCGTTCTGAAAATTTAATTTAATGACAATATGCTTGCTGTACAATCCATAATACCTCCTGAATCCAGCATGGGGCTATTAAAACTGATAGGAGCATATTATTGCCGCGCTGGAAGGCTGGGCTGGGCTGGGGGCTGGATGCCTCTACAGGGAGCCATAGGTAATTTCTGCACATCTTTCCAGCGCAGGCAGGCAGCTCCAGCCCCAGCTGTACACCCAAGGTGGGCCTGCCCGCGCTGAGTTAAGGTGTTCTGCTCCAAAGCCGCTGGCTGCCCTGTTGCTGTATGGAGGTTCCAGCCTGTGGGCCTGTCCCTATGGGACAAGAGGCTCAGATGTGGCATGACAGACCATGTGTGGAGAGGAACATGCAGATGTTCAGCCTGACCCCTCCACCCATGGTCCCCAAGCTGAGGGCACAGCTCCTCTGATACTTACTAGGCAGAGTTTGAAAAAAAAAAGATCATGGAGAAGGTCACTCAGGTGGGACCTTGACTGGACACTGGAGGGTTGTTCTGGTGGCCTCTGTACTTGTGAGCTGAGTGTCCTCTAACTGTAGAGCACTTCTGGTTAGGACTGGCTGAGCGCCCAGTGCCATCAGTGGTACCTTCTTTGTGGGTCTGAGACTGTAAGCAGCCTTAGGTGATATGAGATGGGGAGAGGCTGCCATTCTTTCTGGGAAGCTGGCTGACCTCAGCTGTGGCTTGGAGCATCGTCTCCCCAGGAAAGAGGAGGTGTTACGTTACCAGCATCTGAGGTCTGTGTGGTTTTCCTCCCAGTTTGACACAAGTCAATATTTTGCTCCATTTCCAGAACAGCAATGACCTGATTTATTCAAGAATAACACCGTCTTGCCTTAATTAGCTCATTAATTGAAGCTATGGAGAATACGGAGACCCGAACTTACGTTAAAGTGAAAACAATTTTGGTCTATGTGACGCCTCTTTCTAGTGACTATTGCTCTTCTTTTAAATGAGCTGACTGGAGAAAGTCTGTGCCATGTGGTCATTTTGTTACCAACTTAATTTTTCAGTCGAATGTTAGTTACATGCAACTCCAAACATGTATTTATTTTAATTACATTTTAATGGTGTGTATTTCTGTAGTGGAATGTATTTCTTGAAATTAGATTTTTCTACTATTTGATGCTTTTGGTGGAAAATCTCCAGTGACGTCTCCTGCCACACATGTGCCAAGCTCCCTTCTGCAAGGCTTCTGTGTACACCGTCTTCAACACCTGACATTGTAGGTTTTTTTCTGTATCTTCCCATCATACCTAATCAGAATTTAAGCTGGACGAAGACAGGTCTTTTTATCCATGCTTTCATTTCTTCCACGTAAACAACAGCTGTTTGGGAACTGTTCGTATGCAGTGTTTTCTTAGCATGATTGTTGTGCTCTGGTTAACGAAAGGATAACAAGTCTGGTATTAGATTCTTCATTTATGAAATAAGCTCTCTTAACATTATGGCTACGGCAATGAGCTTTTCTTAAATCAATGGGGATAGATGACTGGTATTCACTCTCCGCTGGGCATTCTGGTGAAGCTGGAGAACTAGAAGGTACAGTTAGATAAAAAATTGCCATCAACTCTCCTGTCCAGCCATGGGGGTTCAGAAAGGTCATGTGCTCAAGTGGCAGCTCTGGGATCACAGCTTTCTTTACAGCTTCCCATAGGCAAGTGAAGGATTTGGTTGCAAGGTGCTCTTCCTGCTTTAGAGATCCTAGTAATACAGTGTATGGATCAGAGCCAACTGAATCCGGTAGAGCATCATTCAGTCACTACTAACTTGAAGTTTCTAAAGCATGGCTACGTTATTAGTGGAGGTGAGGAGCGGAGGCGAGGAGCAGTGTTATACAATGGAAAGCATGAAGACAGACAAATGCCCGTCCATGTAGTGAAGTTCTTCTGGGGTGGTTATGACTCCATGCATCCCCAGGGAACTGTGGCAGTTGCTGGAGACTTTTGGGTTTTCCATCTGGAGAGGGTGCTTTTGGAATTAGGAGGCAGAGAGGCTGCTGGATCTCCCGTGGTGCCCATCAGCAGACTGAGCCTGGGAACCACGCCCAACAGAAAGGCAGAGGTGTCTCAGAAGAAACTTCTGGGAAAATTTGAGAGAATCAAAATCTGTTGAGGAAGAGCTCAAGAGTTTAAAGCATTTTGCTTCGTCACCTCTGTTTTATAACTTGCTGTGAAGTGTTTTTTGATCTCCTGCCTGTTTTTTCTCTACTTCTGTTTGTCTTAGCAGTGTGTATATGCCCTTTACAAACACAGTCCTCTGCCATGTTTATCCACGGTGTCTCTGTTGCTCCCTGCACATGTGGCACTCTCAAATGGAGCCTGTCACCAGAGATGCTGGCCAAAGTCACAAACTGGGAAGAAAGTTGCTTCATAGCGCTCTTCCCTGCTTATTCTGAACACTTGAGGGTGCAGTGTACAAGGCTCCTGAGAGGAGCCTGGGGTTGCCTAGAGGTTGACGTCCCTGGACTGTATCTTTTGGGAGGAAACACTGGGAACCTGGGAGCCCAGCCCTGGTCCGCTGGGACCTTGGCGGGTGTGGGTGGTACACTTGCCTTCCCCATCTCACCAAGTGGTGGGTAGCTACAGGGTGTGCAGCTGCATTGCCCCCACATTGGACACATGGCTCTAGCGTGTCAGCATCACACCCTGAGAGAAATGTGTGACAGCTACAATCTTGCCATAAATCATTCTGGAGTCAGCACCGTGGAAAACATTTAACAAGCGTATGTTTCTGAGCTGTTGAACCCTGGCATGCTGACCTAAAGTGAACTAGAAAACATTTTACATCATCTCTCACTTCTGTTCCCTAGATAACACCAAGATGGAGAAAAGAAGAGAGATGACCCCCAGAAACCTGACTCTTGGGGGACTGTGCCTTCTTTTTGTCTTTTACCTCCAAAGTTTATAGAAAAAGCAACATTGCATTATATACAGATGCTAAAATCAAACAATTATATTCTATATTATTTAGATTTGTAAATTTTATTGTATTTGAAATTTGGTTACAAATATCTATACTACTTTTAATCACAGATAAATATATTCATTATGTAATACTACATTTTATACATATAAAAAGCATGTTATCTTTATACTCAGGTACAGCTTCTCCAGTAAAAGTAAATAAATGCATTAACTGTGCTATTTATGTAGCTATTTATAGCCCTTAAAATTTTTGAAAATACAGGTATTTACACTTAAGTACTACTATTTTTTCAAAGATAAACAGTCGCATCTCCAACCAACATAAGAGTGTTGCAGCAGCTTGTGTTGCTGGCTGTTTCTCTTCATGTATAATTCTTCACCCAGAAAAAATGCTATCTGATTACAAATTATGTACCTATTCTTACTTCTTTTGCCCAAGGCAGCAGTTAATTTTTGCCATAGGTCATAGAGGATAAAGCCCCAAGATCTGGGAGCTTCTTAATTGCATTGCATAGAACTAGCTGTTGCCAAGCACCTCAAAGGAGTTATTGCACCTTGCTGATAATGTCCTTTCCCTGCAAGCCATGAAATAGATTCTCCCTCTATTGCGATATTAATTAGACTTCAAGGATGTTAGAAAAATTACAGCTTAAGCTTCTGCTCAAAAAATTTAGGAAATATTATAGATGAAATCCTGACCAGAACTTAGAGGGAAGTACATTCACCTTGAGGTTTTTTTTGTTTGTTTATTTGTTTGGGAAGGAAAAGGGGAAAAATTTCCAGCAATTCACAGGTCTTGTCACATCCCTACAATATATAAGTTTTGATAGAATCCCAGGTTACCTTTGTCAATTCTGATGTTGTAAAAATGGAATGAATCGGCACGACCCGTGGAAATCGCAAGAAACGCTAGAAATCTGCCGGGCTGGCCGTATATCAAGCCTACAGTGAGAGAAGGAGAGGGAAGGAGAGTGCGAAGAAGGGCAAAAGGCGAAATGGTTTGTGTCCATTTAAGAAAAAATCAATAATAGCATAAAATTGATTTAGTGCTTGTCATAAAACATAAGTAAGTGCTGGAAAATAGAGAAAATTGAGTCTCAATTTAATCTGCTCAAAGCTGCACTGTACTGATGAAGTGACTGGAGTGAGGAGCGTACCATAAAACCCAAAGACAGATACTTAATTGTCATATTAAGGCTCCTTTCAGCCCGCGGAGTCGAGGGGTAGGACCCATTAATCATGTGGATAAGGGGCATTGAAATCAAATCTCAATTAAAATCTGTTCAATAATGTCTCTAATATGTTTTTCAAGCATTAATTTTTCCCATCGATTCTCCACCCCATAAATCAGATATGTTGCTGTACATGTAATAGTTAGCGGAGGACAGGATGAGGGCCTTATGAAGTTAATGCGGCAGAACCATTTAATTTACACAGGCTAAAGTTTTATGTCTGTTGCTCATTTCTATTATTTTCTTCAGCTAAAAATTATTTGGGCTATAAAACTAAAAACCAAGTTCATTTTTCTCCAAGTGTCTATATGTTTAGCAATCAGATTCCAGGTTTTTTTTTTTTTTACCTTTCCTGTCTCCCAAGTTTGACTGTGGAATGTCACTTAGGTGACTTGTGACTTGTGTAAGTCACTTAGGCTGTGACTTACACAAGCAGAGGTGTTGGTGGGCAACGGTTTTTTCAGAGGCTGTCTGTGCCTACCAAGAGAGATGTTATTTGCCCTGTACCCACTGGGCTCGCACAAGATTTAATGGGAACTGGGTGATAGAGTGCATTGAGGAATCTGTGCTACACACATGCACACACACACACACATATGCATGCACGCATGAACACACACACACACCCATGTGACAGTTTCCTAATTTTCTCTAACATCAGTGTGAGAAACCCATTCAAAATTTCTACTGGCTCTGGAGGAACCCCAGATTCTAGAAATTCTAAGCCTTATTTGTGGGTTTGGAATCTATGAATTGTCATAAGACAAAGTCAGAAGAAATTTTGTTCTGGCCACAAAGTTGGATATGTCCTTTGAAGGCTGTAATCAGAATATGGATTTTGTAATTGTTTTTCTTGGGGAGGGGAGAAGACATAGGATCTGAGACAAGGTCTCATATAGAAGATAATAGAGGCTCATCTCAGATTCACTCTGTAGCCCAGGCTGGCTTCAAACTCCTGATCCTCCTTCCCCACCTCCCAGCTGGTGGCCTTATAGATGTATACTGCCCATCCAGTACAGCAAGCATATATCTATTTTTAGCAAATTCTTAGCCAGATGAATCTCTCTTAATAAGGTTGCTTCCATTAGGCATGGCTCGTTACTATTTTGCTACAAGTGAAGACAAGAGGTCTAGAGGTGTTGAAAGTAATACTGTGGGTGATTTAGGCTTTCAATCCAAATGTGTACACCTCATAGTACAAAAATACACACAGGGAATGATGTTGCAGCTAAAAAAATGAGACACTACCAGAAAAAGTTCAACCTCACCAAAATACCTTGTCTCACTGCTTCTTGATCTGCCCAGATGTGAGCAAAGGCCTCCCACTGCCACCAGCCCAGCCTCAAGCTTCTCCTCTCCATGGTGGATTGCCCTCAAACCATAAGCTAGAATAGAGCCTTCTCCGTTAAGGTGCATCTTGTCAGGCATTTGGTCGTAGCATCCTGAAAAGCAGATGATACACCAGTGACTAACTACAGCTGGAGACAAGAGGGGTTGAAGGCAGCAGACGGGGAGGAAAGCTTAGACAATGCAAGAGAGGAGCAGAGCGCAGAAGGACAGAGTGAGAAAGTCTCATACACACCTGGTCAGAGCTCCAGGAAGAGGTAACACAGACAGTGGGGGAGAAGCGGCAATCCAGGGGGCAGGGCAGATGCCCTGTGTGAATCAGTGAAGCACCAATCATCAGCTGACTCAAGAAGTCCAGGGAGGCCAAGCAGTATTCGTCAGAGCCTGAGGCATTTATCCCAAACTAAACCACACTGCAGAGTAGATTTCGAGTAGCTTACAGAGCATTTCCAGAACAGTGTCAGCCTGTCAAGAACACACCAGTGACGGCTGGGGCTGAAGGGTGAGCTTTCTTGGGGACCAGGCAGGGTGATGTCATCTTCCAGTCTTCAGGGTCTGAAGGGTTCTGGAACTTTCTCTCAAGGGCAAAAATGACATGCTTGGAAAGATAAAAACCGGAATCTTTAAAAAAATTAATTGAATTTTTGTTTATTTCATACATAGCTTCTCAATCACCTTTATGCTCCCTTCTCCACTGGTACCTCTTGCGGCTCCCCTCACTGGAATTTATGCATTCTGTCATTTACATTAAGGCCTGTTGGTCAAAGTAGTGTTCCCGGCCATTCCTCAATGCAATGCACTGAGCTCTAGTCAGCCTATCCAGAGTCCCTCACTTTAAGAAGACCAGCTCTTCCACACCCAACAGTAATCAGCTGCAAATATTTCTTTAGCTAAGATTGGGTTCTGCTTCTCATTTCCCCAGTTCCATACTGGGGTTCTGTCTAGTTGAGCATGCATGGGTCTTGTGCATGATGACTCTTCTAGTTTGTCTTCCATTGCTGTGACAAAACACTCTGACTGACACTAACTTGGGGAGGAAAGGGTTTATTCAGCTTACATCTCCTGGGTCACAGTTCATCACTGAGGGAGCCCAAGGCAGGAACTCAGGGCAGGAGCCTGGAGGTAGGAGCTGAAGCACAGGCCATGGAGGAATGCTGTTCACTGGCTTGCTCCCCTGGCTCATGCCCAGTCCGCCTTCTTATACAGTACACAACAACCTGCCCAGGGTGGCACCACTCATTGTGGGCCGGGCCCTCCCACACTGCTTGACCATCAAGACAATGCTCCACAGATGTGGCCACAGGCCAATCCAATGGAGCCAATTCCCCATTTGAGGCTTCCTCAGCCCAGGTGTGTCAAGTTGACACTAAAGCTATCCAGCACAATGACATTGCATGTTCTACGAGCAGGGTCCAGGGAGCTTGTAGGATTCCATTTCCATACGGTCATGCATCACCTCCTTGGCTCTTACAATCTTTCCGCCCACTCTTCTGCAATGGTCCCTGAACCCTGGATGAGTGGAACTTAATACAGGAGACCTTTCCACGGATGCACACTCTACAGACTCCTAATCTCCACAGTTTGGCCATTTGTGACCTTTTGAGTTCCTGGCCTGTTGTATGAGGGAGCTTCCTTAATGAGAGTTAAGAGATTCATTACTGGCCTCTTGGCCCCTTGTTCTATGTTGTGTGAGCCTGAGATGTAGAGGTTGCATTGTAGAAGTGCTGCTTAGGCTTGCATAATTCACAATGTCTGTGTGTGACCAGTTGTGGTATGCTATAATAGTTTTTATCTGATGTAAAAAGAAGCTTCTTTGATGAGTGATGTCTGGCTGGGATAGTTGTCTGAAAATATAAGGATACATATTTTGCACTTAGTAAGAGGTTACATTAATCTAGTTGTGAGACATACTTGGGAATTTCTCTAAGATCTATGACCTCTCCAGCCATGTATATTTGGTTATGTTTACAGTACCACACATGAGTTTCCTCCCATTGAGTGGGCTTTAAGTCCAATTAGCTATTCCCATCAAATATTTGAGACATTGAGATTCCCTCAGCTTTGGAATTTCACCAAGTCTTCTGGAAGACACTTTGACATTCACTTTGGACAGTTCAGTTTTGTTTGAAGAATACATAGCCCTGTAATTTATACCATGTAGAGTTATAATATAAGTTACATTCTAATAAACTGGTTTTCTTAGTCTTTTGGGGTCAGGTAGGCCTGACCCAGACTGGCTATGCAGGTGTTCACTTTGACATCTTCAACTCTGCTCCTCAGGTTATCCCACCTTCCCTTTCCCCTCCTATCAGCCATATGTAGTCTGATGTCCAGGTGAGAGAAGCCCAGGTGCCTCCCATTTACATAATTGCTCAGTCCAGTGACGTGCAGAAGGCAAATGCTAACTGGTGTCCCACTGTTAGCCTGCTTTGATCCTGTGGCCTCTCAGTAATGTCCCCTCTTCAGCCCTCTCAGTTCAGGTACCAGTGTTTTTCCTTGGTGTACATATATGCGGAGAGCACTCAGAGTCTGAAGATGGAGGAAGGAGATAAGGAGAAGGACTGGATGGCAATTCAGGGACCCCTCTGTGGGTGTAGAAGAATCTAGCACATGGGGGAGGGCAGGGGAAAAGTTGCTGGACTTTAAAATTAGCAAAAGGTAAGAAACCAGCATTTGAGGGGCCAGTTTTCAATTGAGTTGGCCTGTGATAATGAGGGTCTGGTTTGAAAAGCATTGGGCATGTGGATGTGAAGACCTGGTGGAGCATTTACCACACAGTGCAGAGCAGGAAGGGAAGCCAAGTCACGGAGACACCAGGACTCAGAGTTGAACATGTAGTCCTTGATTTTCTGGACCATACCTTAGAAAAGCAGTTGCGTCTTGACCAGGGACTCTCATCCTGACTGTCGTCATGGTGTTCTGAGATAACCTTCCAAGCACAGAGAGATGACCTTGTTCAAACACCTACATGAGTTCAAATGCACACACTTTTACTAATAACTTTGTATTAAGCAATCTATCAGATACTTTCAAAGTCCTTAGCCATTTCTGTGTGTTGTCTTCTGACCCATATGAGAGTTCTATCAGGTAGACTGAGAAGACATAAAGTCCATTGTACAAGTGCTCAGGACAGGGGATGTACAGGGTGTTCTGGAGGATAAGAGTGACTTGTCCTCCTGTGTGTCAGAGTCCAAAGACGAGGTCTACAGTGGTGGGAGAATCTGGCTGGCAAGGATTGGTGGATCCATTAACCAGAGTAGGAGTGGAGGAGGGACCTTGCAGGGGCAGGGGAGAGGGCATCAGACAACACAGCACCAAGGGCAAGTGGAAAATGGTATTCGTTGTTACCTTCGGGTTACAAAGATGGGTTTGAGTAGGGCAGTTTAGCACCATCAGCAGCCTGCTCTTAGATGGCAGATTGGGAATGGCCCAAGCAGAATGGAACATGAGAAAGGAACCACAGGACACTAGATTGTGTGGTGGCATGCTCTTGGGGTATCCTTTACTAGAAGGGGTCTATATGAGGACAGTTGGGGCAGATCCTGAGTTCTGAAGATGCTCCTTGCTAGTGGAAACTCTTACACTGGAGGAGCAGAAGGAGAGGAAACACGGGTCTGGCTGGTCCCACATTGTGCACTGTGAGGACTAAGAGGGACTGGAAGGGCTCAATGGATACCTGAGAGTAGGTAGGGTTTGGGGAAGCATCCTGGGCAGAAGGTGAGTCCAGGACCTTGGATCAGAAGGCTGCTGATGCAGAACATAATCTCTACCCATAGCTCCCCAGCTTCCTGGAATCCTGGGGACGGATGTCCAGATTCAGGTCACTGTCGCTGGTTCTGGCTCTTCTGCAAGACACAAAACACATCCAGGCTGTTTCCTTCTCAGCATCGTGTGCTCCGGGGCCTGCGGGACCAACCTTCCACTCCCTCTCTGTGGCCCCTCGAAGTGGCTCAGCTCAGCAGAGCGATGCCAACCATAGCTCACTTCTTTACCTTGCCCATCGCTGCTGCCTCTCTGGCATTCATCGCCATAAAAGCAATCACAGCGGAATCATTTGATACGTGTGTGACTCACAAATATAGTTCCCCAAGCCACTGTTCTACATTAGTGGTAGCTAAGCACCCATTGATAGAAGCTTAAAATAAAGTGCTCCCCGATGGACCCCCACTTTAGTCGGCATTACCCTAGAAAGCAAGAGCTCTTCATACTATAAATGACAGACATTTGGAGGTGGGCCAGAAATATTTGGGGGCCCTAGTCATTGTTTTCCTTCCTGCACTGATATAATGATGTCTGTCATAGGGTATTTTTATGCCAATAAATCCTGATGTCATGCAGGCTTAGAGAAGCTTGGGGCTTTTTTTTTCTTTTTTTTTTTTTCTTTCTTTTCTCCTTTCTTTTCAGCTTGGAAGGCTGGAGTCTGATTTAGATGCAAACGGATCCTTTCAGGACTTCTCACTGACAATAAGAGCCTGAAGAGACTTAAGTGAAAGCTCAAACTGATCTAGTTTTCATGTAAAAAGACTTGAGTCCCAGGAGTGGGCTGCTTAGGAGTTACCCCCTGGGTGGACCGTGTCCCATCACTGAGGTTGAGTCTGTGCTGGGAGTGTGGCTAGGCTGATGCTCTGTGAGTAAAGGCTCCTTCATATCTCCTTCATAGGGCGAAGACCCAGGGAAGTGCAGGAGGGAGCTTGCTATCAGGGAGGGCTGGCTCCCCTCCCCTCGGTGTTTTGGTGAGCGTTGTACAGCTTGCTTCTTTCTTCTCTCTGGATCTCTCTTCCCTGGTTTTGGGCTGACAGCTTTTCTTCAACCATCATTGAACAGCGTTAGGGAAATTGTTACACGAGGCCTTCTTTATGAAGGTCTGAAGGAACTGTTAGGTCTGGGCTTCCCAGAATCCCAAGGGGCACACAAGTGCCCACTTCCTCCAGAGGCTGTCAATCTTCTGACTTCCTCATGGCCATAAATGGGTGAACCCCAGCCACCATCTCCCCCTTTGCCTCTCTGCCTTTCTCTCTGCCCCTGCCCCTGCCTTTGCCCCTGCCTTTGCCCCCTGCCATGCTGTCCAGTTCCACTAGGTGTCTGCAGGTGGCCCTTGCTGGCAGTCCCACATGGAAGTAAAGCATGTTCCCGGACTGGCTTAAGCTCATGTGCCTTTTATTTATCACGCTTTTTTATAATCTAACAGGAACCGTTGCGATCTACAGAAGGAAATGCTCTGTTGACAGGCAACAAGGCCATGTTGGTCATAGGACTTCCTTCTGGTAACAGAAAATAAGCAAGAGAAAACAACATGCATCATAAACATGAAAATACCCCCCAGATACTGGAACTCCAACACCTACTGTGCAATGGAGGAGGGCCCTGGGTGGCCAAGAAGCATCTAGGGTAGCTAAGGGCAGGAAAAGTAGCCTTGGCTGCATTTCCCAAGTGAGATGATTTCCCTGGTCAGCTGGTCTGCAGCTGCGGGGTCTGTAGGGCAGCAGGGATGATGTCCCGTCCTCGATAATTCCATGTTTCCAGTTGCTGTCCTGGCTGGGAATGTCTGGATGTTGGAACAACTGGAAATTGGAAGGTTGTCAGAGACCCATGCAGCATGAAGGGAAGATAATGTAGAAAATACAGAAGATAGGCCAGGCCAGTTTGGAGTTAAGTCCAGAGAATGAAAGACAGGAGTACTGAGCACCTGCTCAGGCAGACAGAGCCAACCGGTGAGGAGTCATGGGGTTATCTTGTGAAATAAGAAAGTATCTGGCGGGGCTGGAGAGATAGCCTAGCGGTTAAGAGCACTGACTGCTCTTGCGGAGGACCCAGGTTCGATCCCCAGCACCCACATGGTGGCTGAAAACCATCTGTAACTCCAATTCCAGGAGAACTCCAGTTCCAAGGGAATACGACACCCTCTTCTGACCTCTGCGACATTGCACCATGACACGGGTGCACAAACCTACATGCAGACAGTACATTCATACACATACAAAAATAAACAAAATAAAAAAAAAAAGAAAAAAAAAGAAAGAAAGTATCTGGCTCAGCATTGGGCAGGGGGAGCGATTTGGAAGTGTGCAGATGTGTAAGTACTTCATGTGAAAATTGCCTGAAATTGGTGTTGGGTTTGACTTAGGAGATGGACAGTGCTGAAGTTCTGGGAACACAGCAGAACTGGGATTTGGGAGGACAATAACTGTTTGGATGCTTGGATCCAGTTAGACATTTGAAAGTATGAATATTTGCATATCTGCTTTATACACACACACACACACACACACACACACACACACACACACTGCATCTCATATACAAAAGTAAACTTGGCCTTAAGGAAAACCTGACATCTTTCAGCCTAATAAAGAAAAAAAAGAAAGAAATCATAAGCTGAAGATGCCAAAACCTGTGACGTCATAATCTTGATATGTGTGGCATGCATATATGCATATTTTGGAGTGATGCAAATTGGAAGGAACAACAACAACAACAATAAAAGACTGGGACAAAGAACTGACTGAAATGGTAAACATCTGCCTGAAACAGTAAACTTCTGCATCAAAAATTATATTTTATTTTATTTTATTTTTTTGCAGATTGGTTCTTTTTTTTCTTTTGTTTTTAGTTTTCTTTTTTTATATATATTTTGTACAAGATTATCAAATCTAGACCCGTGTCCCTCACCCTATCCCCCCACCCCACCAGAGCTCATGTATACTGCCAAACATGCTTTTTATCTCTTTCTCAGTCTTTCTCAAAATTCTCCATGTGGAAGTTGACTGTTTTGAGCAGAAGTTCAGTGTTTCAGTAAGTTCTTTGATGCAGTCCTTTCTGTAGTAGTTGTTGTTGTTTCCAATATGCATCACTCCCAACTACTTGGACAAAAGCTCAAGGGACAAAAGCTCAATAAGAAATACTTACAACTAGGTAATTGACACTAGCATCCACAGATGAGGGAGACCATTTGTCGTTTGTTTTTCTGGGACTGTGTTACTTCACTCAGCATGATGTCCTCTAGCTCCAGCCATTTTCCTGCAAAGCTCATGATGTCATCTTTATTTACTGCTGCATAGAACTCCATTGTGTAGATTACCACATTTTCTCTATCCACTCACTCATCAGTTGAGGGGCATTTGTTCTTGTAGGCAGTAGGGCTTATACTGGTGTTGATGTTGAGCTTTATTGCACTGTGGTCTGATAGAATGCATGAAATTATTCCAATCTTTTTGTATTTGTGGAGGTTTCTTCTGTGTCCCAGTATGTGGTCAATTTGGAGAATGTTCCATGGGGTGCTGAGTAGAAAGTGTATTCTCTGGTATTAGGGTGGACTATTCGATAGAGGTCTATGAGGTCCATTTGGTGTATCATATTGCTCAATTCAGATGTCTCTCTGTTTATTCTTTGTCCTGTTGACCTGTCCAAAGGGCTCAGTGGGGTATTGAAGTCCCCTACTATGAGTGTACTGGAGTTAGAGTGTGACTTGTGGTCCTGGAGAATTGTCTTTATAAAGTTTGGTGCAGCAGAGTTTGGTGCATATATATTCATAATTGTGAAATCTTCTTGGTGAATTTTTCCTTTGATAAAAATGTAATGGTCTTCTTTGTCTCTTCTGATTTCTTTTACTTTGAAGTCTATTTTATCCGATATTGAAATAGCAACACCTGCTTTCTTTTTGGTACCATTTGCTTGGAATATTTTTTTCCATCCCTTCACTTTAAGGTGGTGCCTGTCCTTGAAGGTAAGATGTGTTTCTTGTAGACAGCATATTGATGGATTCTGTTTCCTAATCCAGTCTCCCAGTCTATGTCTTTTGATTGGGGAATTTAGTCCATTAATATTTAAGGTTATGACTGATAGGTTTGTGTTGCTTCCTTTTGCCTTATTATCCATCTGCGGTTTTGATTTAGGTTTCTACTTCTGCAGTTATGCTTTTATTGATTTCTCCTTCTAGGTGCCTGGGGTTGGTTGCTCCTTTCTTCTGTTCTTTGAATTGCTTCAAGTATTCTCTGAAGGGTTGGTTTTCCGGACATGTATTCTTTCAAGTTGTTTATGTCATGGAAGATTTTCCTCTCTCCTTCCACTATGATTGACATTTTTGCTGGGTATAGTAACCTGGGCTGGCATCCATTGTCCCTCAACACTGGGAATGCTTTGCTCCAGGTTCTTCTTGCTTTCATGGTTTGCACTGAGAGTCAGTTGTAATTCTGATAGGTTTCCCCTTATAGGTCACTTGTTTTTCTCTTGTGGCTTTAAGGATTTTGACTTTCTTTGGTGTCTAGCATTTTAACTATGATGTGGCATGGAGAGTTTCTTTTCTGATCTTGTCTGTTGGAGTTCTATGTGCTTCTTGTATTGTATTGGTTTGTCTTTTTTTTAGTTTGGGAAAATTTCATTATATTTCTGTTGAAGATCTGATCAATACCATTGTCTTGTGAGTCTTCTCCTTCCTCTATTCCTATGATGCGGAGGTTTGATCTTTTCATAGTGTCCCACAGTTCCTGGTTGTTCCACTTTTGTGTATTTTTAAATTTTTCATAATCTTTCCTTGAGGTTTTTAGTTGTTCTGTGTTATCTTCCAGGTCTGATATTCTTTGTTCTGCTTCCTCCATTCTGCTTCTGAGGTTTTTTCCATTCCTTTCCTCTTGATTGGATGAGTATTTAATTTCCTTTTTCATTTCCTCTTCTGATTTCTTTAGTATTTCTACTTCCTTTTGGAGCTTCTCAATCTCTTCCTGTAGCTCTTTGCTTCGCTCGTTGGTTTCCTTATCTTTTTCAGCATGGGATCTTTTCAGTGTTTCCACTTCCTTTCGGAGTTTGTCATTCTCTCTCTCTAGGTCCTTCTTGAGTTCTTCATTCTCTTTTCTTAATTCTTTGATTTGCTCTTTATAATCTTGAACTTCTTTAAGTATGTTCACAATTGTGCTTCTCATATCTGTGTCCTGGGCCATCCCCAGGGGGATCCTTCCACAGGGTTGGTAGAGCTTGGTGTGGGATTATCCAGCACCTTTCCCATATTGTCTCTTCTTCATGTTCCTGGCATATGGGCTTTTCCTTGCCTGTATTCCAATGTGAGTCCCAAATGCCTCTTCACTGTGTTGAAGGCTTGCTTTTTGCTTGCCTCCTTCAGATGCCTTCGTAATCCCAGTTGGCGGGGGGAGGGGGGGTGTTGTTTTTGTTGTTGTACCTGTGGTTCAGGTGGTCTTGTGAGATCTCCGATCTCAAGACTCACACAAACCAACCTTTCATACCAGCTGGGAGGATAACTCTGACCCCACAGCCACAAAAGCCAATCAAGCCAAAGACACTAGATTAACTAGATTAAACTAAACAATAATCTGCCTTGCTGAAGCACCCAGCTCCTACCTACCTGTGGTTCAGGTGGTCTTGGGAGATCTCAGATCCCTGCATCAAAAATTTTAAAAGAGACTGAGAAAAGATGAAAAATGTGTTTGGCAGAATGCATGAGCTCTGGTGGGGTGGGGGGGAAGGAGGGGGAAATGGGTCTAGAATTGATTGGGAAATTTTGTATGAAATGCACAAAGCTTCAATAAAAATTGGCTTTGGGAAAAAAGTAAACCTGGCCAGTCCAAGGCTTCAATTCATAAACTCAATAGTAAAGCAAAAACTATCAACTTCTAGAGAAAAGAATAGAAACAATCTTAGAATCTTTGGATTATGCAAGGACTTCCTTTTTTTATTTTTATTCTTGTATGTGTATGAATGTACTGTTTGCATGCAGGTTTGTTAACCCGTGTCGTGCAACGCCACGGAGGTCAGAAGTGGGTGTTGGATTCCCCTGGAACTGGAGTCAAAGACGGTTCTCAGCCACCATCTGGGTGCTGGGAATTGAACCTTGGTCCTCTGCAAGAACAGTCGGTGTTCCTAACCACTAGGCCATCTCTCCAGTTCCCTCAAGGACTTCTTAAATAGGACACAAGCTGGGGATGGTGGCACATGCCTTTAATCTTAGCACTTGGTAGGCAGAGGCAGGCAGATCTTGGTGAGTTCAAGGCCAGCCTGGTCTACATAGTGAGTTCCAGTACAGCTGGGACTACAGAGAGACCCTGTCTCAAAAAGACCAAAAAAAAAAAAAAAGTACACAAAATTCATAATTCATAAAAGGATAAATTTAATTCTTTCAAAATGAAAAAGTTAAAAAGATTAAGACAATGAAGAAGAATCCCCAGATCTAGGAGAAAATATGTACAAAACGTGTTCTGGAAAGGGCTTTGATCTAAACTGATGAGAACTTATAACTCAGTAAAAGGAACAAAGAGTCCAATGAAACCGTGTGTAAAACACACAGGAAGGACACGCTATGTGCATGGCCAATGGGCACAGAAGCAGCGAGAAGGCGAGAACACAAGTCAAGGGTGGTCTGCCCTGCTAGCCGCTTGCTTGACAGAAGCAGAGCCACATCAGAGTTGCGAGCATGTGCCAACAAAGTGTTCGTGCTTTGTTGATAAAAATACAAACAAAGGGCGTATAATAAAAGAAGTCTGGGCTTGTTAATGACAACACATATTTACCCCATGACCCAAAGGCGCCATGAAGTATGCATTCAAGAGAAACAAAAACTTTTGTCCCAAGCTGGAGCAAGCTAAGCATCCATCAGCCAGAGACTAGATGAAGGCATTGAAGCCAGTCCATATCAGAGAATGCTACACGGCAACAGAGGATGAATCCTGGAGATTCACAACAGGCTAGAAGCACCTTAAAGAAGATGTTATATGAGGGGCTAGAGAGACTGTTCAGTGGTGAAGAGCACATACTGCTGTTTCAGAGGACCTGAGCTCCCAGTACCCAGGTTGGGCAGCCCACAGATACAGTTCATGGGGTGGAATTCTCATAGAGGCACAGGTGGAGGGGTTGGCACCCAGCATCCACTTATGAGTAGGAGAACCTGTGTCATACCTGAGTGATGTCTGTGTGGCTGTTGACGTGTGTCAGAACACATGCATCCCCACACCTCCCAGTGAAGACTTTCAAACTCCTGTATGTCCTATCTTACTAAGCTGACCTGCAGCACCTAGAACCAGGTGATCTTGGTATAGAGGAGAAAATGGAGAGATTTCCTCTGGAAAGCAAGGTGGTGTGCAGGGAACTGAGGCTTGTGTAGATGAAGTGACCTTATTAAGTCAAAACCAGTGGCCTCTCACTTGCCACTTGGTATATCCCCTCAGGATGCTATTTCCTGGGGCATTGACTCCAGCACTTTCCTCTGCTTCTGATAGATCCTGAGGTCAAAGGAGTCCCTCATCATCACCATCATCATGCCCAGCAGAATACAAGGGTAAAGACACATTGCCTGAACCAGTCAATCTGAGTAAGTCTTGCTGTCACCAGGGCCTGTGAGAGGAGCTGGCAAAGAGCACGATGGACTCTTCAAGGCCTCTGTGAGTCACCAAGCAAGACCTCTGTGTGACAGAGTGGTGGCAAGGCTGAGCCTCATTTGCTATGGAGAGCTGATGATGGAAGAGAAGATGGAGGGGCTGGCATAAGGATGCTTTGGGAGCCTGGTGGCTATCCCCATGTGCTGTTTATAGGGTGTTAACCCAGGCTTGGAATGTGAACATCAGACACTGGGGGCTTAGTGTGTGTCAACCCGGGCTCAGCTTTGCTTGTGTGTGGGCCTCTCCTCCTTAGTCATCATTCACCATTCCCTGAAAATAAGCACTGCAAGGCACTGCGGGAAAGGGCCTGGCCTGTTCTGGAATGTGAAGATAAAGACCTTTGTCTCACATATGAATCTGGAGACTAGAAAACGGATGTCTCAGGGGAAGCACAGTGCAAGCTTCTCTCCTTCCAGAGAGGCTTCCAACTGCCCTTGAACTAGTGCAGTTGGAAATGAGCTTCAGTACGAGATTGGGGACCATGACCAAGGGATGGTGTCTTCAGTGACTAATGGTTTGAAAGTAAGATCCTGCATTTACAGAAGTGGGACACCAATACTAGGCTGACAGAGATGCATCAGAGGTCACTGAAAGTCTCAGGGAGAAAGTTCTAGAGTGACACAGAGTCTGTGTGTTGAATGTGGTGTATGTTCCTCGCGATAAGTGCATCCTCTGCAGGTTCATAATCCACTTTAGTAGAAAGCAAAACAGATCTCTGGAATGTAAAGGTTACATGTCTCACCTTCAGGGAGACCAGAGCACTAACACTTAGGTAATAGCGACATGTCCACTGCCATGTGTAGTCTCAGAGGTGAACAGGACATTCTTATTCTCCCGAAGGATCTCACAGACATCTATCTACTCGCGTACCTTAAGCTCAAGCCCAGCTTGATTGCTGACTTAATCGAATCTGGAATCAACCAAGAGACTCACTTGTAGATGGGTCTGGACTGTCTGTGATAGAAAGATTAACCAAGGAGAGAAAACCCTTTCCTAGAATGGGCAGCACCTTCTCACAACAGCCCAGGTATAAAGGGGTCTCTTGCTGGTGAGTGTGGCTGTCCCATTGTTGATACTGATGCTGCCGTCCTTAACTGATATCAGAACCTGGGATCTTCAGCCTTCTAATGTAGATTAAAGGCAAGTAGTTCACCAGGAATCCCCTAGACCTTCAGTATCAGATGGGGACTGCTGAGGGATGTAGCTTTGTGGACTGGGCAGCTACTTTGCTCTTACACTCTCCGGTGTGTAGACAGCAATTGTTGGACTACTAGGCCACATTGTGTAAACCATTCTGATAAATAACATTTTTATTTATATTCACTAAATCAATTTTGGTTCCTCTAGGGAATCCCAAATGAGACGACTCCCCGTGAGAGGCCTTAAAGACTCAGAAAACATACATTGCAGTCCTGTGCAGATACTTATCTTGTTCTGAATGAGACATCTTGAAAACATGAGTCCAGCTCACAGGCAGTATAGTGACCCACCTTCTTCTGGAACAGCCTGAGAGCGCTTCCAGCTCTTATGTATAATCCTGTGTGATGCAAAAATAAACTGTTCTGATTCAGCTGGGAGACTATTTGTGGGATGAAATTGAGAATATTCCATTAGAGCAATTCACTCTTAAATTATTATTTTCTATAAGCTTTAGTGTTCTACAAAGATTTTATTTTAATGTAAAGTGCCTGATTCTGCAGTCTTCAATAAGGCAATAACTTTTCATTAACTTCATTTTTCATTTTTATCTTTCTCTGAGTGTTGCAGAACACAGCATATGATTTTGAATGTCATGTAACAACAACTCTAAAATTATCTGCCCTTATTTGCATTTGACACTAATATTCGATATGTTAACTTACGCAGATCTACAGAGGTAGGTATGCCTCATTCTGCCTTGGGTGACAATAAGAGCTGTCAGCTTTGCATTTACATATTGAATTCATGTTGCTAATGACTGCTGATTTAAAAAATATTGTGAGTGAGCATGTGTGTGTGTGTGTGTGTGTGTGATGTGTGGTGTGTGCATCTGGAGAGAGAAAGAGAGGGAGAGAAGAAGAGAGGAGAGATGAAAGAAAATAAAGGAAGGAAAGATAGGAGGAAGAGGGGAAGGAAGGAAAAAAGTGATAGAAATAGAAAGTGAGGGAGAAAAAGAAAGAAAGACGGAAAGGAAGGAAGGAAAGAGAGAAAGAGAGACAGGATGTGAAAGAAAAAAGAAATGGGATTTCAACTGGCATCAAAAAAAAGTGCACTCAGCAAGCCAGTAAACAGCATTCCTCCATGGCTTGTGCTTCAGCTCCTGCCTCCAGGTTCCTGCCCTGAGTTCCTGCCTTGGGCTCCCTAAGTGATGAACTGTGACCCAGGAGATGTAAGCTGAATAAACCCTTTCCTCCCCAAGTTGGTGTCAGGCAGAGTGTTTTGTCACAGCAATGGAAGACAAACTAGAACAGAAATTGGTACCAGAGAGTGGGGTATTGCTGTGACAGACCTGACCTTGGTGTTTTGGGGAAGGACTGTGGAGACGTTTGGAACTTTGGGCTGGGAAGATCATTGAATGCCTAAAGATCCGTTGCTGTGGAGCTTGGAGCAGTTTTGCTGAGGGATTTGGAGAAGATGGAGGCCTGGCTTTGTGAAGTGTCTAGTTTAAAGAGAAGCTAGAGAATCATCAGAGCTGTTTAACTGTGTTTGATTGGATCTGGATTTTGCAGCTTGGGCATGAGAATCAGCTGTAAGTAAACAGAGACCAGAACCTGAAGTAAAGCTTTGTGTGGTACTGGGGAAATTGAATCTGCTGGTAGCTGGGCTGAAAAATCAGCTTGTAAAGTAACAAGAGACAACATCACTGTGGTGAAAAATCTTTTCTGGGAAGAATTTTCTTCAGGTCAGCACACAAGACTATGTTCGAAGTGGGCCCGATCCTCTCATTCAAGCATGAAGCAAGGCTTGGTAATTGTTAAGAGCTCCTATATGGTTCCGGTGTTGACATTTGAGGGGTCCACAGAGAGCAGCTGAGGCTGGCACTGAGAGGTCAGGAAGGCCACTGGTCAGAGTGCGGCCCTTGGTTGCAGTGAAGACCCCAGGATTCCAGGGGTCAGGAAGAGAAGCTGAGGTTTTTGCATCAGGAGAGGTCAGAAGCAACCAGTTTTCATTTCAGTGGTGACCCCAGCTTTTTGGAGAGGCCAGGACCAGGGGATGACCACCAAGAGCAGCAGCAGGTGTGTAACGGAATCAGCCTGGGCCTCGAGATGAGCTGTGTGTGCCACAGACGTCAGTGTCAAAAGGGGAGCTGCCTGAAACCCTTTGGACCCAGAAGTAGTGGTGAAGTGAGTCCCAGGTGTCCAGCCTGGAGCTACTTGTTGGACTTAGTTTTGTTTGAGAGTGCCTGAGTCTTCCCTTTGAAATAAGAGCATACTTGTTTTTGGATTTTACATACAGCAGCTCACAGTTAAAACACTTTTAATAGACTGTGAACTTTGAAGTGTTTGAAACATTTAAGGACTGTGGGGCTTTTTAAGTTGTTACTGTCTTAGGTTGTGATTAATGTTAACATCATACTTTGGGGGATAAGAACTGGAAAGGTGGTGGTTTAATGTGATGTGTTTTGTGTGTCAAGTTGACAAGGGGTCAATTGTGCTGGATAGCTTTAGTGTCACCTTGACCACACCTGGTTGAGGGAGCCTCATTTGCGGAATTGGCTCCATTGGATTGCCTGTGGCCACATCTGTGGAGTATTTGTCTTGATGGTTGGGCAGTGGTGGGAGAGCCCAGCCCACAATGAGTGGTGTCACCCTGGGCAGGTGGTTGTGTACTGCAATAGATGGGCAGGCTGGGCATGAAGCCAGGGGAGCAAGCCAGTGAACAGCATTCCTCCATGGCTTTGTGCTTCAGCTCCTGCCATCCAGTTCCTGTCCCTGAGTTCCTGCCTTGGGCTCCCTAAGTGATGAACTGTGCCCAGGAGATGTAAGGGAATAAACACTTGTCCTCCTCCACCCCACCCCCCCCCAAAAAAAAGTGCACAGCCTTTAACCCTAGCACCTTAGGAGGTAGAGGCAGGTGGATCTTTGTGGATCTTTGTGAGTTCAAGGTCAGCCTGGTCTACAGAGTGAGTTCCAGGACAGCTGGGGCTACAGGGAGACTCTGTCTCAAAAAGACAAAAAAAAAAAAAGCCAAACCAAAGAAGAAAAACCCACTGCATAATTTCTTGCTTTTGTTTTGTATCGGTGAGATTTTTGCAAAAGTGGTCACAAGTGCCTTCCAACTGTCACCAACTTTTATTTAAACAATAATGTGAATTTCTGATAGAAGTTCTGTGCATTCCAATGTATATATTGTTTAATCCTGTCACCATCCCTACTGCACATGGTTTGTAGATTAATGAAAGGTGTCCCTCTTTTCCACATAACCTCACCCCAAGGGAAGCGCTCGGAGGCATGTATTAGCGTTTTAATATATGTCATATGCAAATATTTGCTTGGTTCTTTTTGACAGCACAAGGGGACTCTGCTGCCACGCCCACATGTAGTTGTTGTCCCTGCATTGTCCCCCTTTGGGGCTCTGTTCACTGTGTACCTTTGTATATTTCCTGATTATTTATTTTCCCTTTGGTAACAGTCCCTCTGCTCCCTGGCACCTGTCCTCTGTGCCTTTGACCTTAAGTCCTCAAGGTTGATGTTGTTTACATTTTTGTATATTTTTATTGAATCTTTGTGTATTTCTAGCAGGGTCTCCTCTGTGCAGCAGTGTTGTGACCTCAGAGACACTACCTGCTCCATGCCAAACAGGTGCTGCTGTGTTCGTTCTCCTTGTCCCTCTTGGCCTGGGACCCTTTCTGAACCTTGATCTTTCCAGTGATTTTCATCTCTTGTCAAAGTCACTTTTCTACTTAGACTGTAGGGGTTCGTAACCAAGAACTATAATGTTGTTGGGACCCCAAACACTGAAGTTGCCTTCCTTTACTTCCAGAGATTTTACCATATGGAGAAGCTCCCTCTACTTCCCATGGGAAAAGATGAATGTTGCTCAAAGGCACAGTGTATGAGATGAGGGTACCAACTTAACACTGTGCTGAGCATCTTTGAGAGTTGCTTCATTATATACAACCAATGAGGTGAACAACTGGAAAAGGATAGCTCTCAGCTAGAAAGAGTCAGAGCTGATATTGGCGTCTAGTCTCCTGTTTTCTACCTGCATGAGTTCAGCAATGGGGTGTAAGCCCAAAGCTTCCTCTCACTCCATCTAGTTTGCTGCATGTCCTGAGCTGGCTATCTATCCCTGCAACTGCAAAGAGAACCTAGTGAGCCCACCACCATCCCTCACATTCTCCATGTGTAGAGCAGGAGTGGTAACCCAGTGGCTGATACATAGACAGGAGCCCTGCCTGCCCACCTGTGACAAAATGAGGAACCTTCAGTTCCTGTCACTGCTGAATGCCAGCTCAGGGATGATGCCAGCACTGTTCAGAGAGGCGTTATGAAAGGGACACAAGGACGCGATCTCCTTCAAATATGTCTCTTTACCTCTGAGTAGACTTGTGCATTTTAATCAATTTCAGTAGACATGTAAGAGAGAGGTAGAGATGAGACTGAAGGACATTTTCTTTCTATTGTATATACATACACATATATAGATACATACATACACACAAACACATGCACATATATGCGTACACACATCAATACACACATATACATCTATATACATATATACACACATATATATATTTATATAAGTATACACACATATATAAACAGATGTATACACACATAAATACATGCACACATATACATAAAAACACATTTATGTGTTTATGCATGTGTATAACATATACACAGATGTTATATTCATACATATATGTGTGTCTTCTCTAGAGAAAATCCTTTCAGTATATGCCTATAGCACAAATATATCTTCTGATATATGAATATATATATATATATGTACGAATAAATGCATATATAGAGAGAGAGAGGAAAGGAGAGAAAAATGGATGATGTGTGTATATGTATATGTTTATATATCTTAGCTGGGGACAACTGGAGCTGATACGCATATATACGAGAGAGCACGTGCTTCTACTTTGGCTGCAGTGTTTTTCTGTCTATAGATTTTGAGGTTTCTTTTTAGTGCTGAGAAGAGAACTAGGCATGATAAACCCTTCCAGAATCAGAGAGAAATAAATACTTCCCACAAAGAGGATCATGAAGTATATTTTTCCCAGGGAGCTCCATTATTTTATGAGTGTTCTTTTTTCATCTTTACTGTGAGGGCCCTGGCTGGCTCGGCTCCTGGCCAGGGTCTTGGCCTGCTCTCTGTGCTGTCCCCTCAATCACTCACGTTCTGGGGCAAGAGGGAGCAATAGCTGGCCACCAGATCATCATCCAGTCAACTGGCATTGACACCTTAAAAGGCAAGATGGATGGCTAGTTGCCTCCATGGACAATATTCCCAAGCAAGTTCCCCGGCTCTGGGGATGCTTCTAGTGTTTTCTTTCTCTTTGTTGGGTTACAAGCACCTTATATTGCTTCTGCTTGGTGACTTGTAGCAGGTCCCTCTGAGACGATCACAGAGGGAAGGGAGAGGTTCTCCCACCAAGACAAACCAGCACAGCACAGACACCAGAAAATCCTCTCCTATTTCCAAACAATGACACATGCAGATGTATCAGATTAAAACCTCAACGCATCACTTTGGGAAACAGCTCGAGCCACTGGCAGGAGTCGCTGAACAAGTGTGCTTTCCAGTCCTGCTGTGTAAGTTCTTGCACTGACCCCCACACTCAAATTCTCTCTCTCTCTCTCTCTCTCTCTCTCTCTCTCTCTCTCTCTCTCTTTCTCTCTCTGTATAAATGTGTGTTTATGTACTTGTACATACATGTGGAGGCCAAAGGTCAAAGTTGGGTATCATTCTAAAGGATGCCATCTTGGTTTTTGAGGTGGGGTCTCTTACTGAACTTGGACTTCACTGATTCAGCTATGATGTCTGATTAGGGAGCTATAGGAATGCTCCTATCTCTGCTTCAGCACTGGAGTTATAGACCTGTGCTGCCATGCCCCAGCTTTTTACATGGTTTATGGGGATTGAACTCAGGTCCTCTCCCAAGTACCCCATGCACCTACTCTTTACCACACTAAATTTTATAATACTTAGCATCCTTCCTTCAAGGTAGGAAGTGATGAGCTGAGATCCTCAAGATACTGAAGCATTCACATGTTGTGGGGTTCAACTTCCTCAGGACTTCCTTCCCCATTTCAAATAGCTGAGAAAATCCAGAGAGTCACGGCACCAATGACATTAAGTATAAAAAAGCAGGAAACAATAAAAAGGCACATGAGGCATAGGTCACTCTAGGAGCATGCTTTACTTCCATGTGGGGTTGCCAGCGTGAGCCGCCTGCAGACACTTTGTGGGACCAGGCAGCATGGCAGGGGGCAGAGAGAGAGGGGTGGGATGGGGACAGAGAGAAGCACAGAGAGAGAGAGGCACAGAGAGAGTTATGGCGGCTGGGGTCCACCCTTTATACCCATGGGGCGGGGCCTCAGGTAAGTGGGAAGGGGTCAGAGGATTGGCTGCTTCTGGAGGAAGTATGTGCCTGTGTGCCCCTTAGGATTCTGGGAAGCCTGGACCTAACACTATCCACTGAGGTAGAAGAAAGTTCTGTTTTTTTTCATGTAGGCAAGGCTTCTCTCTTTTGTCATTACTATAGTTATCTTCCCCCTCCTTGTCTGATCAAATACTATTAGGCATAGACGCTCTGACTTCAGCCATGGATGGCTCCAGAAACTCACTTTGAGGATTGAAAATCCTGGTCTATCTCCCACTGTAGGATCAGTAAGTGCATCTGAACCATAAGCTGCTGTATACCTTTCTTAATAACATGGCTAAGGCAGTCAGCTCTTAGAGGGACCACAAACCCCATTTCCAGGCGGTGCTGCAATTGTATCCCGCGGGAGTAAAAAACCCAAAAGGACATGGTTAAAAGGATAACTCAGTCAATCAAGAATTTCCTATGTAAGTGTGAGGATCTGACTCCAGTTCCCAGAACCCATTTACATGCTTGTAATCCCAGAGCCCAGGTGGTGGAGTCAGGCAAGTCTCCGGGGCTCCCTGGCCAGCCTGTCTAGCCTGTTTGGCCAGTCCAGTGAGAAAGTCTCAGAAAAACAAGGCAGACAGCTCCTAAGGAAGGACCTCTAGCTTCCACACACATGCACACAAGTGCACCCCCACAGGAACTTGTACCCCAACCCCTCTGCGCACATATACATGAAAGAAATCCACTAAGGTAGACCCTAAATAGCAGGACAGCTTCGTTTTCATGTGAGAGGATGCAAATCCCAGGAAAGCTCGCTCACAGTTACCGTTTTGTCTAACATTGCTGGATAAAGTTTCATCCTCAGAGGTGGTGGCAGCATCTGCTCAGGGCTTCTTCCTGTCCGTGGCATCGTGGTGCTCACAGCCCATGTTGACCTGGATGTTCACGACACATCCCTGTAGCTTCTGCTGGTCGTCCTGGCTCAGTGCCTTGGTGAGTCTGAAGATTCTTTTCATTCTACCTCTCCATGAACTTCACAGTTTGGAGACAGACTTTAGCATGGTAGCACTTTTAAGGGAAGCCAACATCCTGGAAGAATGCTTCCTTCTTTGCTTGGGAGTTTGAATATGTTTAAAGCGATTCTCTAGAACTGGAACTTTAGGCAGCAGCTGGATTCTGGCCTGTGGGTGAGTCATTTCACCTCCTGGAAGTTTAGAACTTCTGCATTCAGTGAGACTGTGGATAGCCCATGAAACTGACTCTGTAAGAGGGGAGTCAAGGGTGTGGGAGACATGAGTGCTTCCTTGCTGTGAGATGCTCTATACTGAGCTCTATAGCTGTATCTACCTCAGTGTCTTGCAGACAGGGAACTGTCTACAGACTCCCTACCTGGCTAAAATTCTCTGCATGGCAGAGCTCAGAGAGATGGCTGATGACTGGTAATATAGTGACAGAACGAGTCCACAGTGAGACAGCACTGAATACCCCTATACCCAGCTGCTTTTAGTAGAGAGTTACCATTCCCCCAGCCTCTTCTTCAGAAACTAGTTAAACCACCATGGTAGCAGTTGGGACCTCTCACACCAGGTCAGCTGCAGAGACTGCTATAGCCAGGATGCCTGCACCAGGAGGCCTTGCTCCAGTCATGACCACTTCAGACAGACTGTAGAAGAACAGCCCTCAGTGAACTTTAGATGAGACTGGTCACCCTGCAGCTATTTTCATTCAGGCCATTGGAGGAACACTTCCTCTTGTGACTCAACAGAAAGCTTGGAACTACAGAATGCGAGGTCCTTATGAGATTGCAAACTGCATGGTGGTTGGCAGTGATTTTAAGCTGACCACAGGAATACCCTACTCCTTTTCTAGCCAGAGAGGCAGCTTTCTTGTTACCATTTAGTTAGAGGACCTCTCCAGTGTGTTATCTTCTGATGTCACTGAGTTAGACCAGATTGTAACCCTTTCCTTAAAGGTCTCCTTGTCTATGTGGGGTCTCTTATCATGCACAAAAGCAGATTAGGCAGATTCCAGCAGCAGCAGTGATGGGAGAAACTAGCACCCCAGAGACTCACCAGGAGTTTGGGGGGCTTAATTTCCTTTCCTGTTATGTGATAAAATGCCATAACAAAAGGAGCTCAGGGAAGGAAAGGTTTATTTCTGCTCGCAATGCCAGGTCACAGTCCCTCATTGCAGGTTGTCCTAGTAGCAGAAGCTTAAAGCAACCAGTCAGGTCTACAGGCAAGAGAAGAGAGAGACTGGATGCATGCATGCTTAATGCTTGGCTTGCTCTCCCTTTTTAGTCCAGCCTAGGACTTGTCTAAAGGCTGGTGCTGCCCATGGTGGGCATGTCTTTCCACATCAATTAGCATAATCAAGGCAATCCTCCACAGATATCCCCTCCTGATCTGGATACAACCCCTCGTTGAGATTCTCTTCCCGGGTGATTCTAGATTGTGGTAAGTTGACAATTAAAACTATGACGGTACTCATAGTGAGACACTGATAACTGGGTAAGAATTCCAGAGAGCCATGGATGCTAAGGGTTCTATACCCAAAGCTGTGGGCTATAACACTGCAATGGGAGAAGACTGAGGAGTTCTGAAGAGTGGCCATATTCAGAAACTTCAACAACATAGAGTTAAGAAGCCAAGACTAGAATAAGTGGTTTCAAAGAGCTGAAGGGAGGACCTGGACTAGAAAAACTAAAAACCTGGAAGTCTAGAAGGGTTAACGAGAGTTGCCAAGGGACAGCCTAGGGTCTCTACACCTGAAACCAAAGATAAACTCACTTCTGGATGGTGGTCCTCTAAGTTCAAGCCATCAGCTTCTGCTTTAACTTCCCACTCTGGAAGCATAGAGTCTCAGTTTGGACACCTGACTGTGAGCCTCTAGAACTCGGGGTTGTCATTGCCAAGGGAGCTACTCTTTGCCTGTCTATAATGTCTATTGAGATAGAGCAAAAGAACCTCATCCAGCCACTTGCAACTGCTTCTTGATCAGGGACTTTTAAAAAAAGACAAAGGGAAATCACCAACTAAGCTCGGACCCATCCACTCTGTCTTCAAGCACTATCACTGTTTGTTCTCAGAGTAAAATCCATTCGTAAACGCCTATTGCACAGTATAGGTCCATGAACATAAATCAAAATTTAGAAAATAGAATTAGTCACCAGTATTGTCACTGCCATAATTTCTGGTCAGAAGTTTATTATCCTGAGTTAGAGTCAAAAGCAATGTTTTTGCAAAGATTGGTGAATGTGGACGTCTGAGTTTTGGTGAGTGTGGTCTGTTCAATGGAATGACTGGTGAAACTCCAGAAACAGGAGACCTTTCCATTCCTGTAGATGGTCATATTTTTAAAATACTTTATGAACTAAAATAATACATTAAACCTGAAGAGAAATCTGTCCATTGGCAGTAGATACTTGGAAAGGTTAGATAAAGTAGGCCCGGAGTATCTCCCAGTCCACCGACCATGTAGTGTGTACAGAAAAAGTCCAGAGCTCCCACAGTACTTGCTGGGCCAGCATTTTGTTGATAATGTGCTGAACACTTAGAAAATAATTCCAACATTATTTGGAAATCTGCTCTTAATTTTCAAAGTTTATTCTAATGATAATCATGTCTTTTAATTACTGAACTTTAAGATTACAATGAACATTGAGTTTGGAGTTGAAATACTATTATTGGGGCATTTCCCTTGCACATTTTAATCAGTGGCTGAAATTTACATTCTATTTGGAAAAAAAAGATCGTGTCTTTTAGTTTCTTGATTTCAGTTTGTTGAGGTAAATCATTGTGAATAAAACACGTGGGGTATCTTATACACAGTATTCTACAAGAGATGTCTGCATTTGAATGAATATGACCAGACCCTGAATAGGGTAGTCAGATGTCAAGTTATTGATGGACAGGTAAAATTTAGAAAGAAAAGGCCAAATTAAATGCCAAGAGTATCTCCAAGGTGGTCAGATGAGGGAGCCTCTGTGTATCACAGGGTCCAAAGCGGGACTTTGAGCATTGTGTATTGCAACTATGTCCCATGAGCTTATTAGGGACACTATGGTCATACTGAACAGGATATCGTCTTTCAAGTTCAAGTACATCATCACTATATTATGCCCTTTGGATTTGACTTTCAGAGGTATTTCTAACAGCCGAATATGGGCTTTGTAGCAACCTTTCAAGAATAACAACACAAGTACAAGTCTTGTATCACTGCAACCAAGCCCCAGAAAGAAGCTGGCAGAATCAGAGGCTGTTAACAGACAGTGCTACACTCTGTCCCATAATGCCTTCTGATGCACCTGCTAAACAACATTGTGTCTCTTTGTAATAAAATGAGTATAGTGCATGCAGTGTGATATCACACATGTCTGTGTGTGTGTGTGTGTGTGTGTGTGTGTGTGTGTGTGTGTGTTCTATGTTCTGGTAACTTGATAGAAATTATGTTGTACTACTGGATTGATTACATAATGATGGAAATGTTTCCTTTACCTCTTACCATTTCTTTTCCTCTTCTCTTCTTTTTGTAGCCAAGCAAGTCAGGTTAAGGGTGGGCCATGACAGGTGGCTTGGGGGAGGGAGCACTCTGTAGGCAGCATGCTATGTTTATTGTGGTATGTCCGTCACAGTATATCTTTAAGGGAAGGGGCATCTCTTCACCCGCATGGGTTGAAAATAGGACCTCAGTCTGAAACCCAAGGACATACACCCACAGGGTATAAGGAGGATGTGGAGTCTCTTCCATGACCACCCCGCTCAGAAAATTGCATTGCCTGAGTGGATTTAGGATGACACAGTGAGCAGATACAACAGAAAGGCTGTCTATATTCTCTTCTACAGGTGTTTACACAACTTGTGCCAGATCCAAGTTGGGAGAAAAGATAAACGAAAAGTTAATCATAAAAATGAAATGACAGTCTCTTCCTCTATGCCACTGTGGTGGTTGATATTCATTGTTAACTCGGCAGATCTAGAATAATCTAGAATCATCTAGAATTGTCTAGAATCATCCAGAAGACAAGCTTCTGGACCTATCTGTGAGGAAGTGCCTAGGTTGGTTGGATTAATTGAGATGGGAAGACCCACTCTAAGTGTGGGTGGCACCATCTTCCAGGCCCCAGCACTGGAACTGAATAGAAAGGGCAGAGCAAGCTGAACACTAGCATCCGTCTCTCTCTGCTTCCTGACTATAGACACCATAAGACCAGCTGCCTGGAGCTCCTGCAACCACAATTTCTGTACCATAATGGACTGTGAGAATAAACCCCTCCTTCCTCACGTTGCTTTCGTCAGACAGTTTGTCACAACAATGACAGTAATTAACACAGCTACCAACACTGAATCAGTGTAGAGTACTATTTCAAGCAGTTAATCAGTGAACTGTGCTAAAGACTTATGGCTATGATTGGTAATAAACAGAGGACCCTGTGGTAAATTAAGACCTTCTTATATTGTCAACTCTCTCACTTGCTTCAGAGCAACTCATCTTCGGAGTAGGGTAATTTATTCCACGGTTGGAATAATTACTCAAGCAACTGTTGTGTAAACAACGAGAAAACTTCTTTAGCAATGCTAAGTCCATTGTAGAGACCGGATTGCCAGATTGCCGAGGTCGAGGTCACTGACCTATGTATGGGACTTGACATCTAGGCTCCTTCAGTACTGAGGTGCATTCTCTGAACAAAGGGGCAGTGGTATGTGGTAGCCTATGCTGCTGTTGATGACTGGCCCTGGAGAATGTGTATCCCACTGTCTACATCCCATTGGTGAAGGCATAGGATGTCAGGGGTGGGGCATCTAAAAAAGAAGAGAACCAGACAAGACTGCAGGTACTAGCATTTCCTTCAAGAACCCTGATGTGTACATGTGAAGATAGTGGAAATAATTACCTGAGAGGTGAAAGAAGTCAGGTTAATGCATAGAAGGGGAATAAAGTATTCATGGACAAATAACTGGAGAATTGCAGATTCCAGACTCAGAACCAGCCAGCTCTTCTACCTTGAAGGCCAATCTTTCATGAAAAGTGCTGCCTGGTGGAAAGATCTGAGGTTTTAAAATTCCATCATAACAAATGGAAAAGAATACAGGTGCATCCACTCAGGACAAGGGGTAGAGTGATGTAGGATGGAGTGCCAGGTGGTGGTAAGGAAGAGCAGTGAGGCATGACTTATGTCAGGAAAAGTTTTCCCATTAAAATGGGTGATGGGTATTGTTCTGGTCCCCCAGAGAAGTAGAAATGGGAGACAAGACTTCTTAGAGGGCGCGGCTCTACAATCATGGATTCTCTGAAGTCTTGAAGTTGCCATCTAAAAGCTGTGGACTGGAACAACTTCTGGTATTGCTCAGAGAAGTCCAGAGGTCTGAGACCCAGGAGAGAGAGAGAGAGAGAGAGAGAGAGAGAGAGAGAGAGAGAGAGAGATCACCTCCTCCCCTCTCCTGCCTTTGCATTCTTCTTGGACCTTCAGTGGGTTGGGTGATGCTACTCACATTGTAGAGGGAGGATCTTCTTTGCTCAGTCCACTGAGTCAAGCCTCATAGACATGCCCAGAGACTCATACCATCATTGCTGTTCACTATCTTAAAACTAACCTTCAGGTGAGGATCAGCCTGTGAATTGATAGGGACTCAGGGCACTGGAATATTCGTCCTCATTTTGTTTTGTTGAGATTTTAAGATGTCATAAAATCAGACTTGTTGGTACTGAGGATTTCTGATATCCCGAGGGTATGGGGGCCTTTTAACTCTGAAAAATAATAATGAGGAAAAGTGATTAGCTATTTTAATAACACAAGAAGCTTGAGTCTTCATCCGTTCTACTAGCTTTTGTCTTTGGGCAATGAGCAGATAAATAGTCTTACCCAGCAAGAGTTGCTGACTCTGTAAAATGCAAGGAGGGACAGTCAAGCACCCTAAGCTGTGAAAGCAGTGTGCCCACAGTCATCGGGGCCTGGAACTCAGCATGAAGTTAGAGATGGGCGACTGTTAACTGTACAGTGACAGATGCCGCAAAGTGTCAAAAGGGAAATGGAACTGCCTCTTCCTCCTCCCGATACACAAACTGAGTGAAAGCCTCATGTACAGAAAGATCCAGGCCAAGAGACAGACAGCATAGCCAGCACCAACTTCACAGCCATGTGGAAGCTGATCTTCCAGCTCTGGGGAACAGCCCCAGTTGAGTTACCATGGACCAAGGACAAGCTGGACCCTCTGAGTTAGCTAACTGCAGACTCATACACATGCTGAAGGCTATTGGGGTTTTAAGCCATTAGATTCTGAAGGAATCTGGTTTGCAGAAATAGGTTGTTGAAATAGAATTACTTCACCTAACCATTTATAAAACAATTATTTACAGAGGGTCTCCTGGGAGAAGGCAAAGTCTTAGCACTTTGGATTCAGACTTCCTAATGTGGCCCTTCATGTAGATCAATGGTTTGTCCCAGGAAGGAGAATATTCTAGAGCAATTAATCTTGTGTCCATAAACCAGGTGCCAGTTTTCATCACTGGCTTTCAGGGATCCCAGGGCTTCAGGTGCAGTAGTGAGGGGTGTTGTTTAGGGCTCCTCACCACCAATTGATCTCAGCAAGATGCCTCTGGAGACATCTGAACATCACGTGCTCTTCACAGTATCTTGAGCTGCGTTGGGAACCAGCAGACCACACACAAGTCCCTCTACCATGCTGACCTTACTTACCCCCTGTGGAACTGTATTGCATGTATTGACTTACTGTGTGCGAGGGGTACATACATGCCAAGTGTGGAGTCAGAGGGGGGCTGTAGGAGTTGGGTCTCTCCTTCCGCCATGTGGATCCTAGTGACAGAACTCTGCTTACCAGGCTTGGCAGCAAGTCCCTTCAGCCAGTGAGACAGCTTGCCGCCCACTCTGAAATTTTAGTGCAGAGCATTTGCACTAAAACTAGCACCCGCGCTGGAAGCCTGCTCCCTCCTGGCTTGGTCGAGGCTCCCCTTTGCTTCTCTCCCTGCGTCCCGGTTCTTGCTATTCGTGATCTCTTCTCGGGAGTACAACTCCAGGGGCACAGCAAGCGCCTTCTCCTCTGAGCTTGTGTGGTTTCAAGAGTCTCCCATACATCTCAGATTGACTCTGACTGGCATGGAATTCTTGGTTTCTGACCCCCAGTCCATCACAGGTCCCCTTCCCGTCCCACTGCTGTCACCGGAACCATGAACACCATCACTCACACAGAGTACAGCCTCGTCCTCATCCTCAGCTTTCTGTCCTCCTCCTCTTTATCCAGTTCTTTAGGTCACAATGATCCCAGTTCAGGAGCTGCTGTCGACCCTATCTAAGTCCAGAACATCACTGTGTCCTCCCTCCTCATGAAGAATCTTTCTGCCGCCTCTGCTTCTCCATTGCATCTCACAGAACTGTCAGGATTGTTCTTCCTTTATAACAAGTTCCATGGACCTCAGCCACCTGCTGTAGTCCTGCAGCTTGCTTTCCACTTGGAACAGCATCCAAGTTTCTGTCTGTGTCCCAACCACTGGCTGTGCCCCTCCTGACACCTGCAGGTCATTTTCTAGCTTCTGCCCATAGAGAGAACTATGGTGCCACCCACCAGTACCTATCCCCCTTTGCACCTGGGAACTCAACATACAGGGCTACCCTTCAGGGGACTTGTATTCCAGGGACCAGGGACCTTATTCTTCCTCCCCCTGACTTACATGGAATGGAGAAGCAATATTACATGCTTGCCCGTTGTGATTTTTGTAACATTTAGACAATGCAGAAGCTTCATCATGTCTATTGATGGGACTCTGTCTTGTCAAACAACTGCAATTCACATGGTGCCTAACACCCCCCTCAGCAATGCTTCAGTTATAAAAGGAGTAGAAGGTAGAGGGCAGATGGGTGCTCTACAGGGTTAGGATATGGCAAGGTGGTAGGTAGGTGGCTGAGAGCCACTGGCCCTGGTAAGTAGAATTCCCTATCCAGGCCACTCTATACCATAGGCAATGTGTTCTGCTTAGGACAAGTTGCTTAACTTCCCTCGTCACAGCACAAGGATGATATTAACATCTTGCCCGTTCTATGTGTGGAGAATAAATCAGTTAGACATGGCAAGTGGTCCATAAAGCATAACCATTTTTCAGAGTGTAATTATTCCATCTCCCTAGCTAGAAGATGAACCTTGGGTTCCTTTCTCATCCATCAAACAGATGCCAGCCACAGGAAATTCCTTCCTGGTAGAACCACTTGGACTTCTACAAATGAAGTAAAATGCAAATACTTTAAACCTTACCACTTATTGCAGATGGCAGCTGGGTTTCTGAGGGTTTATCTGGGTTCTCCCCAGCGCGTCAAGGTGTGAGCTGCCTTCCTGGGCTCCATGGGCTGAGCTGGCAAGCTTCCTTTAGTTTTCTCACAATAAAGAGTTTGGGGCCCAACAGCCTACCGGTGACATCGTGCTACTAAATTCGCATGACAGTCATGAAACTCTCCCATCATCGGGGACACGGTGTGATTTTCCGCCCCTGACAAGCCCGTGTATTGAGTATGATAACAGTTACTTTGTCTTCATCCACCGCTGGAGTATCATATCAATCCATTTGATGATCCAGCCAGCCGAGCCGGGCACTTCTGTATCAATCTTCATAGAGCGCTGCCTGTTGTCTAACAAAAAGCCTGAAATGAGATCATTCAATCACCCCGCCGCCCGGCCGCGTGCCTGGAGGATTTTAGCTCCCTGTCACTTTACCACTGTGGTGAGGAGAAAACGGGGCTAATTGCAATGGAAACACCTGAGAACCGTCAGAACTGAGCCGACAAACCAGGCAGGGGCAAAGGAGAAACAGCCTGGGCAGTGCAAGGCCAGTTGCAAACAAAGCCATGTGCGTGTGTGAGGAGGGGGCCGGTTCCGTTCACAGGTGCCCTCCAAATGTGGTTTTCTGGGGAATTAGGATGTTGTTTCCTAAAAGATTTTTATGGCCCTTACTGTGCTTTCTAGAAATGTCTAAATAGAGACTCTATTGCTTGTGGGATGAACAATTGTAACCATGGAGTAATGCTGGTGTTTCCCCTAAGTTTAAAATGGAATAAAAATATTTTATAAATTAGGAAAGAAAGCAAGAGAAATTTCAAAGACCACACCTAAAATCTACAGTGGTGTATGAGACAGCAGAGAACGGGGGTCCCATTCATATCTGTGCAGCTGGCATGCGTGAATAGTTAGATCTGTGAGAAGAGAAAAAAATATTAAAAGCTAGAGATTTTGCTCGTGCCCTCTGTTTCTATTCCATTTTGAGAAGTTTGAGATTCCAGGGTGAGAGGTTCCTCTGTGTAATCAAAGAAAATGCAAACTCAAGTGACACCCAATAAATCTAGAAATATCCTTTCAGCCAGGACTGGGGAAAAGGTGTAATGCTCAGAAAAGTGGGAATGGATTTTAGCTTGTGGTCTGGACTCTTCTGTGATGGCACCTGAGGATGCACAGATGGATGCTTCCAAACTGAAAGGTCTTCAGCGTCTCATTAACAAGGCAGCATATTGCTTTTAAGAAACCAAAGAGTGCCAAGTCACTGTCAGTGTGAGAACAGATCGTTGACCTTCAGCGCCCTTGAGCGAGGTTCTTAGTGCCTGCGGTCGGTCCGCACCTGCTCGCATCTCCTCGCTGTCTTTTGTGGAAGGGCATATCACCCTGATCATTCTGAATTATGCCAGAAGTGACTCCTGGAAACATGAGCTATGAAGGGAGTTTGTCATTTGCAGGTAGTGCTCTGTCCCTGCGGGCCAAGTGCCGAGGAGCATGTTAATTATTTCCCTTCATACCAAACCTTTATGCTTTAAATACAGTCTCTCGGAAACCCACAAGCAGATGTGCGGCGGTATAACACAATGAAGAGCCACACGGAGCTTCTTTAGGTGTGCCGGTGGGAGTTCAGGGGTGTCGGCGATGCACGCGGGGCTCTAGCACATCTGCAGCGCAGGGTCTGACCTCTGTTTGGCTTTTCCTGCATTTGTTTTTCTCCTATTTTTAAGCAGCACAGGGAAAAACAATGTTGCTAATGATTTCCTTGTGACCTGATGTGACTATAGTTTACACACACACATAAAGTTCTTGGTGCAATATTAGAAAGGCACAAAGTGACATTAAATCGGAGTTCCTGCCGCACAAGCAGAAATGGAGCGGGGGAGAGAGGACCGAGGGACACCTTTCCTCTTTCTGAGAAAAATGCTCTTTTTCATAACCTTGGGATACTTGGAAGAGATGACAGGAAGGAGAAGGGCCAAAGGTGCCCAAAGAACCAGTATGGATTTTGTAAAAGGTACGCCAACAAAATTAATAATCATTTAATTCACACTCTTCCTTCAGCTCTGAATCGAGTCTGCTATTGAAAAAAATCTAATGACCGGTTTTGCAATGTCACCATTTTTTTCAATCATCCAAATATCCCCCCATTCAATTAAGATCATAAACTTCCTGCCCACGGTTCGGTGGGTGAGCAGCGCCATGTAGGAGTGGAGGTGGACGAGAGTGCTGTCCATGTGAGATATAGTCCAATCAGGATCAAAGTTTTCCTTGTCACTTTTGATATATCCGATAATAGCTGTAGGTTGTTTTGCAATGTCCAATGTTCTGTGAAGATGGGCTTTTCATATTCTTTATTGGTTTTTACGGACAAAATGTTGCTTGGACTTTTGCAGTTTTGTGAAATGAAACAACAGTAAAAACAATATATAATTTAGCCTTGTCTCTCTGCCTGGCTGGAACCCCATCCTGTGGCTACTTTTGGTCAGGAAATAGAATTCCTGTTGATTGATCCCTCATAAGCATAGCCTTAGAGCCTGAACACCCCCAAGCCCAACAATGCAACTCATTCGGGTTCACTCGGCCCACATGGGCACACCCCCTCTGTGGGTCATCCATCATCGTATTTCCCTGACTGCTGGGACTCTGTGTAGACAGAGGACACAAGCTGTCTGCTGGCCATAGGCACAGGCTGTTGGGTTGTTCCATACCTGGTTCTTGTGAGTGTCTTCTGTAGGTGGCTTCCTTGGAACCCCAATCAGGCCTTTCATATCTCACCCTTCACCTTACTTGTGTAGAGATAGTATATCTGTGGGGTATCGAACTTCCTGTGTTCATGAAGCCAGCCCATGTCTCCTTCCTCACTGTCACGCACACAGGTGCGCATGGCATACTAACCTGTGTATGATAAATCATCTACGAGCTCCCGTGCAAAGTGTATGATTATGATTGACGATGTGTGCAGACTGAACACATATTGCAAACTCAGCTCCCCACACCTCCGCCTCCAGCATCCATTGTCTGGGTCTCTTTGTAAATTACAAGCCTCCGTAGGTTATTTAAGACTAGGTCACTTCAATCCATTTAGGTGCAAAGAATCAATGGTTAAAGGGTATTCTTGCTGTGAAAAGCCCATATGAACAGCATTGCTAATGTTTTCTGAAGCTTTTTTTGCAGCAGTTAAGAGGTGTGAATTGACATTTGTTAGCAAAGACCTCCTGTGGAGTGCCTCCCCCCACCTCCACCACACCCTCTGTCCCCAGCCTTCGCACTTCCAGAGCACTGGGTGATTGTGTGTGTGTGATGGGAGGTGAAGGTGAATTTCTATTGGCACGGTTCACATATAAATGCTCTGCATAGAATGCTGGTTGGGAGGCACACAGCTCCTCGGTGATGTGACTGAGCCTCACTTTTTGGGTGTGGGGCAAACAGTAACAAGAACATCAGAAACTGCCACCCCCTGTGGCTCTTCTGCAGCCCCAGGAGCAGTGACTGATTCTTGGGGCCCACAGGAATGGAACCTGCAGGGTGGCCTCACCAAGATCTTCACAGCCACCCCCACAACACACTCAGTGTATTCCCTGAATATTTTATTTATTTTTTTATGTTTTTTATTTATTTTTTTATGTTTTTGAGTGTATTACCTGCATGCACATGAGTGCACCCATGTTGCGCCATGCCTGGGGAGGTCAGAAGAGGGCATGGGGGATCCCCTGGAATTTCAAAGGGTTCGTAGCTGCTATGTGGGTGCTGGGAATCCAACCCAGGTCCACCGCAAGAGCAGCCAGTGCTCTTAACCACTGAGCCATGTCTCTAGCTCCCCTCCCCCCACAGTCATTTCTTAGAGAAAAGGATTTAGCCACGCCTTTCCTTTTTCTTTGTTGTAAGTTTATGACTCCACTTTTTTTTAAATTAATTTTATTTATTTCTGTATGTGTATGAATGTACTGTCTGCATGCAAGTCTGTGCACCCGTGTCGTGCAATGCCGCGGAGGTCAGAAGAGGGTGTCGGATTCCCCTGGAACTGGAGTTCTCCTGGAATTGGAGTTTCAGACGGTTTTCAGCCGCCATGTGGGTGCTGGGGATCGAACCCGGGTCCTCTGTAAGAACGGTCGGCGCTCTTAACTGCTAGGCCATCTCTCCAGCCTTTATGACTCCACTTTCAAAGAGACATAATCTGCTTTTTTTCTCTTTCTGGTCAATAATAATTTTTATCATTCTACTGCACCCATTTTATAAAGTGGGACAATTGAGACCACAAAAAGGAAGGATTTATGAAGGTTGCAGGGCCCTTCAGAAGCAGGGTTAGGATCCTAACACGAGAGATATGATGGTGTTCTCTCACAGCATTAGTCTCAGGTTTTTAGGATGGAGCCAGGCCTGGAGTGACACTGAGTTGGAGGTGGGAGATTTTCCAAAGGCAGACTGAGCTGAGGACTCCCTGGGGCTCTGGAGGTGGAGCAGGTGAGGATGGTCAGAGCATGCTGCTGGAAGGGACGTGTGAAGCTGTTCAGGGTGGAACAGCTGCCTACCCAGAGGAAAGAGGCAAGTGAAGGGCCAAGCGGGGACCAAGTGAGCTGTGGTGTGGCGTGAGGAATCCCAGTGTGTGTGTGTGTGTTGGGGGGGGGTGTCTGAGATTACAGGGCTACACATAGTAAAGTCCCACCAAATCTCATGAAATTTGGTCGCAGAGTGGTTCACAAAGCTCATTCCAGAAGACCAAAGCCATCACAGAGAGCCTGTTGCAACACAGCAGAAAAGATAGTTACCTGAAGGTTGCAGGGCTGGTGACGGGGAGAGCGGTGTGGCTTCTGGCTTGGGAGGCCACGAAGCCAGAAGCCAATAGGGACAGTGTTCTGGCAGCTCTGACCTGGGACGCGGTGTATCAAGGCCCCTGACACCAACAAGCGGTACTCCACTTCAGTGCTCAAGCAGGGGTTAGACATGGAGAAGCAGATCTTTAGAATCTTAACAGGAAATGTGAGCTGAGACTGCCAATCCCAGCCTTCTAGAAACAAGGAGCGAGCGGGGCTTGGTAGCCAGGGCTGGCAATGCAAACTTAAAGCTTAGGAGGAGGAGCAAGAAGAGGACGAGGGTGAGGGAGAAACAGGAGGAAGGGGATGCTCTGCTGGCAAGCCTTCCCTTGGGTTCCTTTGCCTCTGTGGTGCTTTCCTGGATTTTTCTGCTGTGTGAGGTTTAGAAGCCTTGGTCCTCCGGCTGCTCCGCCTCTGCCTCCTGGAAACCTTTCTCCTTCCTTCTCTCAGCCTTCTCTCCTGCAGGGATCGGCACGATTTCCCCTCTGGCCAGCTCTGGTCCAGGCTTGGCCTTGCTGTACTGCTCCCACAGGTTTCTTCAATGGTAGCTCACCTCAACACTGCTCTGTCTTAGTAGGGGAACCCCCCAGCAGCACTTAGTGCTCAAGGAAGAGACTTCCTTAACTTTGAGGGAGAGTTTCCTTTATTCGTCGGTACATAGTTATGAGACATTAAATGTAGAGGATATTCTAGGTGTGTTTGAGACCACAATGAAAGCTTTACATGTGTTTTAGGAAAGTTTAGAGATTTGGGTTAATAGATTTTGTTAATACTAAATTATTACTGTGCTAAGAAATGTGCTTTTTAGCTAAATTATTCTAAGTAAACTTTGCAAAATTATGAGGCCTTTTAAGTCATTTACATTAAATGTAAAGAGAAATAGACAAAAAATAAGTTGCAAAATGGTGGTACTGAATATTGAAGCACCATTTAAATTTTTTTTTTTTTTATGACCAATGGCAGGGCAATGGTTAGGTAAACAACGATATGTCAACATTTTTGTGTATAAACTGAGGGACTAACTCACAGTAAAGTGTTCGTTGTGCAAGCACAAGGACCTGAGTTTGCTCCTAGGATCTATATAAAAACCTGGGTGGTTCACTCATAATCCCAGTGAGAGAGAAATGGGTGCAGGTGGCAAGCTGGGGCTGGCTACATTGGGGAGTCCCAGAGCCGTGAGAGACTGCCTCTAAAAACCAAGACGGGGAGTACCTGAGATCGACCCTTGGCCTCCACACACGTGCACACACGTACTGCACATGAATGGGCACACATATAATTGCATGTATACGAAGGTATTGAATAAACTATGTATGTGGCTGGAGAGATGGCTCAGCGGTTAAGAGTGCCAACTGCTCTTGCGGAGGACCTGGGAATCCAACACTCTCTTCTGACCTCCACGGCATTGCACAACACGGGTGCACCAACCTACATGCAGACAGTACACTCATACACATAAAAAAAAAATGAAAAAATTAAAAAATGAATAAACTATGTGTATATATATGTATAGGTATTTTTCTAGATAAAATAATGCTTTATATTAATGAGAACAGTGTGAATTTTTTCTCAAAAGAAAAATTGAAATGTGTCTTCCCCAAAAGAGGAAGTAAAACTGAATGTGACTTTTTTTTTTTTTTTGGAAGGGCTTTCCGATATGGATGAAGGGTATCATAGCAACTGACTGACTCTCAGGGCAGCCACTTTGCCCATGAAGGGACACACAGTGACATCAGAATCTGTGGCTGTTCCTCCTGGCACAGTTGAATGTGCACCGAACATTTTTCTTTGTTTTGGGGGGCCAGCACTATATGGAGATAGTTTAAATGATGAATGGAAGGGAATCCCCACTTTCAAGGTGTTTCCCACTTAAAGGTGTGAGGCTGCAGATCTAAACACACATGTAATAAAAGTACTCATCCATATCACCCATACCAGCCCAGGTTCCTAATTAGACCTTTAAGCATGCAGTCAATGCAACCTGGCTGTGAGATGACTTTAAGTGAGTGTAACAATTACAACATCGACATTCACATTTGCTGACTTTTTTGTGCTTAAATTTGTAATCTTAACTTTGCCTTAACAAGTTTTTATGTTTAATTTCTCCTGCAGTTTTTTTTCGAAGTAACAGACAGCATTAATTAAGCAGTCTGCGTGGTCCATGTAGGGCTCTGGTGTAGAGAGAAGGCTAAAGAAGTCTCACTTTTGGGTGTTCCAGCTTCCTCTGCTGGGGATGGTTATCTGAAGGCCGCTATGGCTACAAGCAGATGGCATGTCCTTCTTCTGTCTAGAAATCTACTGCTGATAAACACGGAGACAGTTTCTAAGAAGTTTTGGGGCTGTGGAAAGGAGCAGTCATGAAATGAAGGTACCAACATATTATTTCTTTTCTCGATTACATTTTTTAATTTGTTTTAAGTTTGTTCAGCTAAGGGTAACTGCAGTGGATAAGACCAGGCTGTCTGTGCTGTCTTATCCCTGTGTTCTCAGAACACCAGCCATACAGCAAGAATCTGCTGGAATGGCAGGAGAAGGGTGAGAGCCTGGCTGGGGCAGGTCTCGGCCTCAAGGTCCCAGAGTCCACAGAGGACTGTGGTCTTGATCCTGCCGAGCCAGCTGAACTATGGGAGGCAGAGCAGGGCAGGGTCAGAATCTGAAGTTTGTCTTTTGGAGGCTTGCCCACCTGCAGCTCCTTTTCCACTATGTTCTCAGACTTTGCCTTTCCTATCTACGTCCCCCTTCCTCCTCACCCATCTCTTCAGGCCTGGAGCTCTAAGGGAAGAGATTCTGTTCTTATCGTCTTATGTTATCCCCTCTGAGTGTGGCCGTCACAGACCTATTTGACACCCACCCTGTCAGCACAACTCTCCAACACCCAGGGTGACCTTTTCACCTCTCACCACCTAGGACTTTGGGGCAAGATGGGGACTCAAGAGCAGGCTCCAGTAGAAGGATGCAGTAAGGTTTCCATAGCTGGAGGGTTTTCTGGGCACTGCACACAGAGGCAGCGGCTCCAGACACTGGTAAACAATCCTGCAAGGTGGGCAAGGTTTCTGAGTGTGTTAGACTGGTGGGTTGTGTAGTATTTCCATCCTGAGGCCCTCCCCAAATCACATGGAGCTGGACTCTTGTTCTGCAAACCTCAATCAGCTCCATGTGAGAGGTAGACCCTGGTCCTCTGCCTTTGCTGCCTCTGTCTCTGAGCCTCTTCCATATCAACTTCAGAAGTATTGTGGTCCATGTAGACCAAGTGGGCACTTGTTGACAGAAGGTGCTTACTATAAACAGCTTGGTCCCAACGAAGTGAAGCTGCTTTTAGAAAGGAGAGGTTTCTCTTGACTATTATTAAATTTCAGATTAGTCGTGAAAGCTCAAGATGATAGAAGAATCATTATGTTATTACTCCATAGTGTTCATAATCATTTTTCTTACACTGAATACCATTTAATAGCTCAAACTTTGTCTAATGTGAGGGTATCACTATTGGCATAATTGCTATTTAGATTTAATGTATTTAATTGTGTATTTAATTGTTTTTAGTCTTCAAACCCAATTTTTTTTTTTTTTTTGGTCTTTTTGAGACAGAATCTCCCTTCATTCCCAGCTGGCCTGGAGCTTTCTATGTAGACCAGGCTGGCCTTGAACTCACAGAGATCTACCTGCCTCTGCCTCCCAAGTGCTGGGATTAAAGAGGTGTACCACCAAACCTGATTTTTTAAAGTGTGCTAGATTTTGCAAATCACAAGTCTTTAAATATCCAATCTGAGGTGCAAGCTCAGACATCTGGGTGTTCAGTTGGGACCATCGTAATTTTGCTAGAATTGGGAGTTAGTTATCCCCAGGGCCACAGACCCTGCTGCGTGAAGTCAGCTTAGATGTGCATTTCACATTTGGAAAGAGGAGGGGCCTGGGAATAAGGGCCTAACATTTATTTTATTTTATTATTATTATTATTTTTTTTTTTTGGTCTTTTCGAGACAGGGTCTCCCTGTAGCCCCAGCTGTCCTGGAATTCGCTCTGTAGACCAGGCTGGCCTTGAACTCACAAAGATCCGCCTGCCTCTGCCTCCCAAGTGCTAGGATTAAAGGCGTGCGCCACCACGCCCGGCTAGGGCCTAACATTTATATCAACACAGTTCTACAAAACTGGAGACCCCGTTGCTCTTCTTCCTTTGGTGTCTGAGCCGTGTTTCAGGTGGGGATGGTGTTGAAGAAAGGCATGCCGCCCTGGGATTTGGACCCTGGCCTGTGCTTACCATCTGGACATCTCTAAATCCTGGAAGCCGGGGCTACCACCAAGCATCCTGCATTCTTTTTGTCTTCCACTGCCTCAACCGTGGGCTTCTCCTTTCCTGTGGAGAAGGTACTATCCTTTCTGCCCACAAAATACATCTCTCTGCAAGGAAGTAACTGGAAGAATTTGAAGGACTTTGTTTTGTTTGTTTTAGTCTGGAGATAACTGCGTATTATGTACTTAAAGATGTTTTTAAAAATATTCATCTAGGGCTGGAGAGATAGCCTAGCGGTTAAGAGCACCGACGCTCTTGCAGAGGACCCGGGTTCGATCCCCAGCACCCACATGGCGGCTAAGAACCGTCTGTAACTCCAATTCCAGGAGAACTCCAGTTCCAGGGGAATCCAAGACCCTCTTCTGACCTCCGCGGCATTGCACGACACGGGTGCACAGACCTGCATGCAGACAATACATTCATACACATACAAAAAATAAATAATAAAAAAAAAAATTAAAAAAAAATATTCATCTAGTTTTGAGTATCTCAGCCATAAGTACCAAAGCTCATTCACCTTCATTTTTGGGCTTCTGAATGTAGACTATTAGATACAGAGACTATAGAATCACTACACAACCAGGAAGTATGTAGCAGGAAACACTGGCTGCACTTACTCAGCCTTCTGCATTCAGGAATTGAGGGAGGTTCACCTCCTCCAACTTTCTTCTGGAGTTTGCCATAGGAGAATATTTAGATCTGAGAAGTGCATTTTCTTAGGAGGTCCTTAATGGGAAAAAATGTGTGCTGCGTGTGGAGACACCTTACCCAGCGCGGCAGATCTCTGGTTAAATTATCCGTGGTATTGGGAACGCGCAGGTCGTTGACTATCCCAATTTAATTTGGGCAGTACAGGACATTTCTAATAATTAATACTGTAATAACACTTAATGATCTGCACTCATGCAATCTGAAAATCCAGCTAATGGTGCAGTTTTAGTGATTGCACAAACAGCAAGTTTTAAATGTGTCAAATGCTGCTATTTCAGCATCCTGGTGCCACGCAGGAGACCCTGCCCGTGGGCTCTGGCTGACCCCAACCCAGAGCCTAGGCAGGGCTGTGGCAGTGCTGGGTGGGTCTCTAGGGAAGGTTGCTGGGTGACATGGGAGGAGTCCCACGTTTCCTCCAGATGGGATACACATTTAAAAAGCTGTGTGGATAGTCACTGTAGAGTGGGCAGGGGCAGAGGTTGAAGATGGGGTGCAGCGTGGTAAGGACTGCCCAAACTTCATGAGAAAGGAATTACTATTTTGGAGGCCTGCCTAGAAGATAGCACCATGTTCATTAACCTCACCCTCCGCCTGTCTTGCTGTTCCATTTGGCACACAAAAACTGTCCTTGTGTGGTATATCTGAGGTATTCTAGTGATTCCCCTCCTGGATCCAGGGTGGTAAAGCCATGCTTTGAAGAGAGCTGTTGGTAAAGTTTTATTTTATTATTTTCTGCATGGGGAGACATTCAGCATTCAGTTCCATACCATCTACTTCTTCCATAAGAACAAAAATGGAAAAGCTGAATTCAGACAACTTGGTTAAACAGAATCAGGTTAGTTATTAGCAGTGCATTAATTTAATTCTGTCATTATTTTATAGAATAAGGAAGACTTAAGGAATGTATGAAGAAAATGCCAGTCTCACTCTGTACCCCATAAAAACAGCTTTCTCTCTCCTTCTGCCGAGCTCCTGGGATGCAGGGACCTGATGCTTCCCAGGCTGATCATCTCATTAGAACATGCAGATCCCTTATCGGCTGGTGATATAGACCCACAAGAGACAGATAGATCCACATGGTGCCAGTAGCACACCAATTGGCTTTTTAAAGCTCCGAGTATTTGAAATACTCTCTCACACAAATATCAATGATTCAAAACGGCATTTGAAGCAGTTTAAATTTAGTTTAGGTAATACATTTACATGAGGGAAAACACTGGTGTTTAGTTTTTTTTTGTTTGTTTGTTTTTTTTTAGGAGAAAGGGGTTTATACCAATGTCAACACTGTAAGTTTTGAATACTTTTCGTTTATATTTTAATTCTGGAATATGCTGTTTTATGGCTGCTGTTCTGTTGCTATTGGAATATGGTGAGCCTCAGGGAGGGTGAGCTTGCTCATTGATTGACACGAGGAGAGTCCATTAAAGGAGTCTTTAGAACCCAAGGAACATGAGGAAGACATTGGATGAAGCCTTACTAATTCACCAAGTAAGAGAGAAGGAAGCTTAACATGAATCGATACTCTGACCCAGGATGTCCCAGTGGAGCAGGTTTTGGCTTTCCAGAAAGCTCTGTCCTGGATCAGAACCCTGTCTTCTCCACCTCTGTCCCGAGGCTGGCTCCCTTTGCTTGCAGATGAGCAGGTCTCATTAGCAATAGGAATTAAATTAACTGCTTAGGAGAAAGAAAAAAGCCTCAGCTCCATTAAAGCAACATTAAAGGTGCACCATACTCAATGAGCTTACAGAGCGAGGGGTAAACTCAGGCTGAAATTTCGCCTTCATTTAATCAAACTTGGCTCTCCAATAGTGTGATTCATCTACTAAATGCATTCCAAAATTCAGCTAAATGAAAGTCTAAGACCATACTGTGAGTCAGATGAGATTGACCCCATTTTATAGATGGTTAAATGAAGTGCACAGAGATAACCCAGCCCTGGCCCAAACCACAGTGGGATGGCCATATAGGAAATGTGATTCTTCCCACGCTAATGTTTATACCTAGGTTGATGGCAGACGACATGTCAGGGCCAGCGACGTAGCTGGAAATGTGAGACCACTTCCTGGAGCTCTGGGCTTCGTGCCGCCAAGACGAAGTTCCCAGCCTCAGACTGATGGTCCAGACGAGGTGGACAGGCTTGGAGGAGGGTGGAGTTCCCCTGCTCAATCAGCAGTCCTCTCAGCCCTAACAGAGCACCTGTGCCCCATAGATCCCAACAGTCATACCAGGTATCTGTGGTAGAGCTGCCATGGAGCACAGACAGGACACAGAGTCCCTGCCCTTCAACTGGAGGCCCCCAAGTCAGGTGCTCAGGCCTGCAGAACTCATGTGGAAATGAGTTAATTGTGGAGGTTTTAGCTAGCACTGCATGCAAATCCTGACATCTGGCAGCAAACAGGATGCTTCAGGTCAGATAGGGGTTCATAGCCTGCCACATGCGGCTGTGCTGATAAGGCTGACAGTGGCTGGAAATGGCACAAATGAGGTCAATGTTAAAGAGGGCGACAGTGACTCAGCACACAGATAGAGGACGTATGTGCAGCTATTTTAATGTGCAAATACAGGAAAGTGGGAGAGCGAATTCAGCCAGGGCTGAGATGCCTTCTACAGCGCAGCTCTCTAATTTGCGTGTGTATAGGCATAATGCCCTGTGCTTCACCTGAATTACCACACTTAATCCTAGGATGCTTTCATGAGGTAGGAGCTACTTTTGGCCTGAGTTTACAGATAGGGAGACTGAGGCCAGGTAGGTAAAGTAATCCACTCATGAAACAAAAGCAGGTGCTAAGCATTACAATGCTGTCAGCCCTTTCTGTTCTGTGGTCCTAGATGGGAACAGATGTTTACAGGTGTGGACAAGGTTGATAAGCACCATGTTTGAGGAAGGCTATGCCTGGGCCTACTATACCCTAACCCTGGGGCTACTGTGCTGGGAATCTGGTCTGTGCACAGCACAGGCTTCCTGTATTTCTGCAATCCATGTTCACTCAGATGCCACCTCAGGCTCATGTCTGTGTTTCAGAACCCATGGCTCCCAGGCAGCTGATTACTTATCCTTCTGGATCCTTCCTGGGTATAGTGAGGAGACCCCACAGGTTCACTTCAGGACCCCTGCTAAGAATGAGGAGATTCTTTCTGGGCTGGAGGGCCAGGAAGGAGCCCAGAGTCTCTCAACCAAATATCAAAGGTTCTATGCAACTCACCTTGGGAAGACGAAGGGCTCTGTGCTTGGTTCTGTTTGTGGTCTATTTTTCCATGGAAGCACTAGACAGCGGTGGTGGTTCTTCATACTGACCAAAGTAGCTCTGTTGATGCCTTTCATTGCTGCCCAGTGTCTCCTGCATTTGGATCACTAGCTTGTACTTTGCTTCAAGCATTTATCTTCAAAGTAGGAGCCAAGCTGACTGCTGTATAATGATGGCTGTCCTCAACATCAGTGCTGCATTCTGCAGTTCCCTTCCAGCTCCCCCAAAAGATTCCACCCAACTTCCCCCCAGCAGTGTTAGCCTGTGACCTGGAGGCAAGTGTGAGCATTCTTTTCCTGCTCCTGTCACAGAAAGCCTTACATCTGTCCAAGGCGTAGAGATGTAGAGATGAGCTGAGATTTGGTGCCTAAATTGACCTTGAATTTGTGGAGCAAAGTCTGGAGCTGTTTCTGGGGTTCAGGAGCAGGGAGGCAATCACACATCTACCGCGTGTCACAGTCACATGTCTTTGTCGAATGTCACAGGGATTTAAAACATCTGGATGGCTGATGGATTGGCTGCTTCATTTGAATCATGACCAGATGTTTTGTGTCACAGAGACACTGCTGAGATTTCGAGGTAATGATAGCACAGAAAAGTCATCTATGTATAGACCATTTTTTTTGTACATTTTAAATGTACAAAAAAACCATTCTTGCTCATTTTAAAGGAAACATGTTTCCACACAGTGTACACGTGTAATTGCATTGTAGTAGCAAATAAAGGAATATGTTTGTAGGCTTAAAACACAAAAGTTGGGGGCTGGAGAGATGACTCAGTAGTTAAGAGCTGTGGCTGCTTTTTCAGAGGACCCAGGTTTTGTTCCCAGCACCCATATGGCAGCTAACAATGATCTTAACTCCAATTCCAGGGATCTAACGCCCTCTTCTGACCTCCATGAACATCACACCACATGGATGCACTTACATACATGTAGACAAAACATGCATTCACATAAAAAAATAAATACAATTAATAAAAACACGGGAGTTGGGGGCTGAGGGTGAAGGATGGAAGTTTCAGTCTATGTAGCGAGATGCTGTTTCGAAATAACCCAACCCCCAGCCATATACAATACAATTATAGATTCATAAAATATTGTTCTTAAAAAAATCACAAAAATGTCACAAGTATGTCTAACTCATGATGATATATTCATATTTTAGAGTAATATAAAATTAAAAGAGGAAAATGTGAATTCCTAAACATGAAAAAAAAAGACTGAGAGAAAGATGCAGGACAGTTATGGCAGAATGCACGATCTGGGGTGGGGTGGGGGGAAAGGAAAGGGGACTATGCCTAAACTGAACTGAAAAATGATGTCTGAAATACACAAAACATTAATAAAAGCAAAAAAAATTAAGTATTTATACACAAAAAAAAATTTAAAAAAATCACATTTTATGAAATGGTTATACTTATTTAAATCTCAAATAACCTAAAAACAGACCAGTATATGCTGACAAAGCACAGTACTTTTAAAAGCCAGAAAACTGATAGAAATCACAATACATTCATATTATTACAATTCATTTAAAATTTACAAACAGTGTCTAACCATTGAAGCATCAATTCATTCATACAATTTTTCAAATTAAGAAGCATACTTATTAAAGTGGCCTTGTGTTTATCTGAGCCTTCTGGACTGGATCCTTACTTAGTTCAGGCTGTTCACTTGGGCTATATTTTTCCTTTTCAATCAGTTTGTGCTTTTAGCAGAGTAGGTAGTGTTCTGCAGTTGTAAAATTTGATTCTAATATCAAAGGAGCAGTTATCAGAAACAACACGGCCAGGGCTGATTCTTTGGTTTGTATTTTTCCCTGTTTTATAAAAAGAATCTTTTTATGTTCTTCTCTTTCAAGCACACATTTAGACAGTGCAGCAAATGAGGGTCTCTTCATCAATTATAAACAGACATGAATATAAGATCCCTCAGAGGGCAGAGATAGCCACTAAGCAGACAGCACTCAATGAGGCTTCTTAGAGTGAACACTTTATTTGTAGAATAAATTATTGATACAGGCATAGATTTAATTGAGTATTATTTGGATTAAAAGATGCTACTTGTCAACCAATTGATCTCGATGTGTTAATAAGATAATTCCCATTTTATCTTAGTATTGGTCTAAAAGGTATCGGGTGTTTGCTCAGGTTAATGTTTTTGGGTGGGAGGGGTGGTATTATTTTGAAGCCTTAGCACAAAGTGAAGGGCACCAGGCACTTCCACTGCTCGTGTGCATGGCTGCCTTCCTGCAGGTGTGTCTTTATGGTAAGAACTTTCACATTGCTTACACACAGGACCACCACCACCACCACCACCACCACCACCACCACCACCAACACCAGCAAAGATGTCTTCAGAGCCTAACCTTTCAACCTGAGCTTCAAAAACAATATGTGTTCCAGGAAGGATTTTGCCTCACATTAAACTTCCTTTCAATGTTAGATCAGAAAATGAGACATTACAGTTAAATCTAGCAATAAGAAAGTATGAGGTCTGACAGAAGACATATATGTGGAAAGTGGGTAATTCCAGAGATTCTCTGTAGCAAGAAGGTTAAACAGCAGGGACTTCTTCAGTGTTTATCTGCTAAATATTATGTCCTGGGAACTGAAGAAAGATTTTTAAGAAAGCTAATGATCGTGAAGCTGTCATGGGAAAGGAGTCTGTGGGATCCCCACCCCTCTCTTTGGCTGCTTGCTTTCCTTTTTCTGACCTTTCACTCTTATTCTTTCTCCAACAGATCCATTATTTTGTTATTTGCAAACAAGGCAAACAGCATATGCAGTGATTCCAATTTTTATGTTAGGTCTTTGGTAGAGACTTAATATGAATTTGTGAAGACTTATCAGGGCCATGGCTTAGCTGGGAAAGACAGAAACAGATTGTGTTTTACTTCTCTTAGTTAATTCTGGAGATAAGTTCTTAATTGGTACATTGTAAAACAGTACTTGTTGCTTGGTGTGTTTGCAGGGTTTTGACAGGTAAAATCTTAATTGTACTCGAACAAATGTATCTTTGTGGGTGAATAGGTCTATATTAGTCAGAGTATACTGTGTCAGGTTCTCATTTGACCTGCTGACTGTACTAGAGGGGTCGTACCCAATACTTGGAGCACAGAGTTCTTGAGTCCCTCACTGGCTATATCCCTGACCAGTGAGGGCATTGCCTAACTTTTGAGCTATTTGGAACTTCCTTTCTTCTATTGTGGAGAGGAAGAGCTATAGCAATGAGCTGAGGTACATGTAAGATGGTATACCCTGGGTCTGCTGCTAGTCACTGTCCCACATGTCCAGTCTGAACATGTCCAGTAGGTCACACAGGCCATCAGAAGTACTCAGTGAGGTTTCTCTGGGAGGGACTCAGGTCACCAATATGCAGGGCAGATGTCTGTGAGCATCTGCACTGAAGTGTGATGGCAGAAGGTGAGTGGACATCACCTGCATGGCAGCATGGGGCCTAGTGTGCAGCCTTGGATCTCCCGCCCAGGCAGAGAAGATTCTCTGCACAGCCACTGAGAGCTGCAGTAACTTCAGGATTGTGCTGGTTAGTTTTTCTCAATCTTGACACGAATGTAAATATACCTGGAAAGAGAGAACCTCAGTTCAGGGGTTTTCTCCATTAGATTGTCCTATGACATGTCTGTGGGGCATTTTTATGATTGGTAATTGATATGGGAGGGCCCAGCTCACTGTGGGCAGTGAGATCTTTGGTCTGGGAGCTGAAAATCCAGAAGAAAGCCCATGAGTAGCGTTCCTCAGTAACCTCTCCCTTAGTTCCAGCTGCCAGATTCCTTCTTTGAGTTCCTGCCCTGGCTTGCCTGAATAACTTGTAAGCCAAATAAACCATTTCCTTCCCCAAGATGCTTTTGATTAGTGTTTTATCACAGCAATAGAGAAGCAAAATACAACAAGGATCATGTCTTCATTTTATGTGTGAGAGGAAAAGTGAATACCAACCCCCTACCCCCTGAATTGTAGACTAGAGCATAGTCATCACTTGGTATGTTTATTTTGATCTCTGAAACCCATTAGCCTGTGAAAGATACCAGTTCTGTCTCTAGTTTAATACCTGAGACTGGCCTCAGACAGTTAATCCAGATCCTCATTTTTCTGTGAGGAAATCTTGGCCCTAGGAATAGGTTTTCTATACCTCTATTAATATTAGAGACCATGCCGGGCGTGGTGGCGCATGCCTTTAATCCTAGCACTCAGGAGGCAGAGGCAGGTGGATTTTTGTGAGTTCAAGGCCAGCCTGGTCTACAGGGCGAGTTCCAGGACAGCTGAGGCTTCAAGGGAGACCCTGTCTCGAAAAGACCAAAAAGAAAAAATTAGAGACCAGAAGTATTCCTCTCCTTACAGCAGAATTTCCACTGGACTGCTGCCAGTCATCACTTGGAAATACAGGGCCTTGGGTTTGCTGATCTGACACCACTCCTGGGCTGTCCTGAGATGGCTCTGTCACCGAAGTGTGGACTAGAAGTTTTGTGTCTGCATGCACTCTTCCTGAGGGAGACTTGGTTATCTTGGATGTGACAGACCACTAGAGATAAAGCCTCTGCGAGATGCTTGGCCATGGTCCCTAGCAAGTGACGTTCAGCCATGAGAACCCAGAAGAATGAAAGCCAAGCCAAGAGGCAGGTGCCCGTGACACCTGGTCAAATAGCCCCAATCCACCTCTTATTTTTCCATGGCTTCAGTGTTCTAAAAATTATATTTTTATTATTTTTATTTTATATGTATGAGTATTTTGCCTGCATGTATGTAAGTGCACCTGTGTTGTGAAATACCCGTGGAAGTCAGAAGAGAATGTCAGGTCCCTTGGAACTGGAGTTACAGAATGTTGTTAGCCACCATGTGGCTGCTGGAAACTGAACCCAGGTCCTCTGCAAGAGCAGCCAGTACTCTGTATAATTAACCTTCCCTTTGTCTTGGGTGACTTTCAAAGGCAGTTGACAGTCCTTTAGTCCTGGAGAGCAGGTGTCCTGAGGACTGAATTGAGGGTTTGTCACCATGGTCTTCCCCCAGCATTCTAAGCGCCCTAGCTGCTGTCTCCTTTGAAGTCATAGGCTGAGCAGTTCAGGTCATTTTTCATAAACCTTGTTTTCCTGTCTGTCATAGCCACTGAAGAGATTCCTGCTCTCAGCGTCATCTCCCTGCTATTTAATATCACTTTGCCTGGCCACTGGGCTTCAGAGCTTAAAGTGCCTCTGCTGGGCGGAGTTTGGGTGAGATTTCCCCCAGCACAAGCTGACAAGCAGCCCGGCACATTGTCATTTATCATTGTACACTAGATCTGTCAACTAGAGAAACAATTTCAATAAAAAAATTTCTGCATGAAATGACTTTCCTGGAGAAGCCAGTTGTGCCGTTGTGGGTACCCATCTGTGTCTCTATGTCTTTTTGTTTTTTCTTTCTTTTTCTTTTCTTTTTTTTTTAAATTTTGGCTGTGAAAGGTACTTAATGTACCAAAAACAATTTGTACAGACATTATTTTACCAATTGCAAGTGTGTACGCCTTGCTGAGGCCTCCCTTATCTAACTGTTGCTAATACATTCTCATGCTGTGCTCTTATGGCTTCATTTTACAGTTGAGGAGATCACCCACTCCATGCTGTGTTGGAAATGGGACCCTCGTCACTCAAGTCCACAGAGTACACTTAACACAGGAACAACAGGAGAACTTGAAGCATGGCACCATCTCCTTGCACTTATGCCTCTCGCTGCAAAGGTGGGGATGCTTGCTCACTGGTGTCTGTAAACCATGGAGCTGGGCTGTGGGATGCAGCCTGGGTGCCCTGATTATAGGGAAACCATGGATCTGAATAGACCGGGCAGTAGGCAGGCTCTGCTTGGGACAATGTCAGAGCAGCAAATGCCCCCATCCCCTCACGCTGGAGTTCCCCATGTAGCTCTGAGTCCTTGTTTTTCTGAGTAGGCTGAAGGCCTTACTATGGTTCACAGTGAGCTCCAGCCTTTCCTATGTTTGCTTGGCTTGTTGTGTAAGCCCAGCCATAGCAGGGACTCTGAAGACCCACAGTCGGGAAAGCTGGCAGGGGCAATAATTGCTGTGAAATTATGCTCCAGGACAGCTGAGAGGCCCGCTCAGCGTCGGAGGCCCTCGTTTTCCACCCTGTCAGCTTTCCACCCAGCTATGGATTTCTAGTCATCGCTGCTGATGATTCTGCCGACACCCCTGTCAGAAAATGAATTTTTCACTCCTCACTTGGTTGACTCCATTCATATGGTGCAACTCTGTCAGAAAAGCCACTCTCCGGCCTCTCCATCATTTGCTCTCAATTCCCAGAGTCAGAACCCAGCCCCTGTGGGGTGCTGCCTCCCTCTCCTGGGCCTGCCATTGGCTCTCTCGCGGTGCTTAGGGAGATGGGATTTTCTACCTGTAAAATACGGCTGCAACCTGAAAAGACTACCATAGCTAGGGTTAAAAAGAAAGAAAAAGCGACTTGAATTGAAATTCATTAAGAATAAGAATGCCGGGGCTGGAGAGATGGCCTAGCAGTTAAGAGCAATGACTGCACTTACAGAGGACCCGGGTTCGATCCCCAGCACTCACAAGGCGGCTAAGAACTGTCTGTAACTCCAATTCCAGGAGAACTCCAGTTCCAGGGGAATCCGACACCCTCTTCTGACCTCCGTGGCATTGCACGACACGGGTGCACAAACCTGCATGCAGACACTATATTTATACACATAAAAAAAAATCATTAAAAAAGAATAAGAATGCTGGGTGTGGTGGTGCACGCCTTTAATCCCAGCACTCGGGAAGCAGAGGCAGGCGGATCTCTGTGAGTTCAAGGCCAGCCTGGTCTACAGAGCAAGTTCCAGGCCACCCCCTGGGGCTACTGGGAGACCCCCCACTCAAAAATAAAAAAAAAAAAAAAAAAAAAAAAAAAAAGAAGAAGAAGAAGGCAAATAATTGCGCATTGACTAAAAGAAAGAACTGGGTTTAGAGATGATTTCTTCTGTACCTGGAGTGGTTGTTTGGCTTGTAAAATATGTTTCCATTATCTAGAGTTTCTCGTTCTGGTACAAAAGTTCCCTAAAGCCAAACCAAAGGCAAGGGGCCAAAGCCACCATTATAAAATCTAGAGGGAGGTGAAGATCAGATTATCCATGTATTCTTTTTTTGTTCTTGTTAGACTTACCCCCTTCATACAGAACTAACAATAATCTCAATGAATAATCTGTTCCAGTGACAGAGATGCCATCAAAGCAACTGTCCATTCAACTGTATTTTCAACATATGAGTTGTAGGCCAACCCGTGTATAAAGACTAAGAATGTAATCACAGCAAATCTACATCTCACCCTCAGACTCCAGACATACAGTGGAGATAAGAAAGCACACTTACCTACATTTGCTGAGCAGCATTCTGTGATTATACATATCTTACACATTGTCCACACTTGCATCAACCTGCTGGGTAAGGACTATGACGCTCTATACAGAGATGAATGCAGTGGGCTGATTAGTATTTTCCTAAAATTAATGTGAACTCAGAATGTTATGTGAAGGCTGTGGTAAATTAGGTCAGGATATTGGGTAATGGTGGGCCATAATGTACAGACTATGTCCTTATACAAAGTGAAGAAGGGGCTGGGGAGATGGCTCAGTGGGTAAAGTGCTTAGTGGAAGCATTGGGACCTGAGTTCTAATTCCCAGAACCCATATAAAGCTGGAACCAGTAGTGTACTCTGTATCTCTCAGTTGTTCCTGTGGTGAAGTGGAGGTAAAGACAAGAAGAATCCTGGAAGTTCAAGAGTCAGGTAGTCTGGGATACACAGTGACGAACAAGAGATCCTGTTTTAAACAAAGTGGAAGTCCAGGACAAACACTATAAGCTCCAAGTATTTGGCCATTTTTTCCCGGTTGGTGGCGCTTTTGGGGAGTTTTAGGAGGTGTGGCCTTGCGGGAGGAGTGGGTCACTGGCACTGGGTTTGAGAGTTCTTAAGCTTTGTCAGATTTCCGGTCTCGCTCTGCTTCCTGTGTCTCCTTGCATATGTGATTTCTTGGCTTGTGTCTAAGCCACTTCTGAGGCCTGAGAGATAATGTAGACGTGCAATACCCAGCCTCCAGACTTTCACCTATGGAAAAGGTGAAATCACTTTAAGCCACTCACTGCATGGTATTTTTATTGCCAAGACAGCCACAGGAAGTTAATAGAATAAGGAGAGCACAACTTCTTGCCCTGAAACAGAGAGTCACTGTAGATGACCCAGGAGGTTGGTACTAGTAACTGTCTGTTATAGTTTGGATATGACCACAAACTCACAATTTAGCTGGAGCCTTTAAGAATGAGCTGGAAGCAACCCAAGTGCCCATCCCAACTGATGAGTGGATAGAGAAATGTGGTACTCTTTACACAATGGATTCTATGCAGTGGTAAAGAAAGATGACATCGTGAACTTTGCAGACATCATGAACTTTGCAGCATCATGAACTTTGCAGGTAAATGGATGGAACTAGAAGCCATTAGCTAAGTGAGTAACACAGTCCAGAAAAACAATGATGAATGGTTATCCCTCATTTGTGGGATGCTAGCACCAAATCCCTAGTTGAAAGGCAAGCCGAGAAATGTTCAATCTTAATTTTCTTTTATCCAAAGGCAACTCTGCTGTTATAAGGTGAATTAATCCTTAATGGGCTCTAAAATTAACTTACCATTATTTTCAGACTTTGAAATTGCGGTATATGGGTAGAGGGTACGTATTCATATTTTGGAGTAATATCAAATTAAAGGAACAATATGAACTCCTAAACATATTTGGAATTAACATACAGTTTATTTCAGAGGTCATAATTTTTGGTATATATGTGATGAATATAGATATTTTGGAGCAATACAATGGAGGGAACAAACAATGACAAAAGGACTGGGTCCAAGAACGGACTGAAACAGTTACTCTTTGCCCAAACAATATACCTCTGCAGAGAAAAAACTTAAAAAACTGAAAAAAAGATCTAGACAGGTATGGCAGAATGCATGAACTGGGGGTGGGGAATGTGCTAACTGACTGAGAAATGAGTATGAAATACACCCAAAACACCAATAAAATATTTATTAAAAACAATATAAAAAAGAATGGAGCCTGGTAGTAGAAGAAGGTCTTGGAGTGGGCATTTGGAAGGCATACCAATCCCCATTTCTTGTATACTCTTATCTGTTTTCTGGTCTTCCATGACAGGATTCCATGATCTGATACCTATGATTCACAATCCTTTCACTATGAATATCACCATGTCTTCCATGCTGTGATAGATTGCAAAACTGTAAACTATGAGTCCAAATAAATGTTTCCTCCCATAAGATGTTTCTGTGAGGTATTTGATATAGTAATGGAAACGTAACTAATAGACAAAATCAATACGAAGAGAAATGGGACCATTGGTCGTGATAAATATGACTGTGTGGGTCTTAGGCATTTGGGACTATTTTTAAAATATTAAGATAATGTAAACACAATATGTCTATAATTGCATGATAGCAGAATGTATCTTTTTAAAGGTTTCCCTACTTTCCAAGTTATTTTAAAAATGGTAGCTTTGAATGTATGCATTTAGAATACATGACTGGTAGTTGGTGTTTCACAAGTAGCTTAAATTTGATTGGGGCACTCCGCAGGTGTCTGAGGTAGTGTGTGTTCTAGAAAGGCCTCTTACTATGGGTAAGTCCAGGGGAGCTCTGTGCCCCCTGGACACTCTGATGAATTGGACGGAAGCAAACAAGAAAAGGCTTTATTCCCCCTTGGACTGAGGAATGATGGGAAATCACTGAGGAGGTTCGTGGTGCCCATGGCAGGAGTGAGCTTGAGAGGTTTGCCTCCATTTCCCTTTGGCGCAGACAGAGATCCACCCCTGCCTTGCTTCCCAGTGCTGGGATTAATTGGGAATGCAACCACATGCTTGGCCTTGAGTTCTTCATTCGTAGTGTACACAGTTAAGAATCAGATTATTTTGCTTGCAGAATTGATCTCACCAAACTTGCTCATACTTCTGTACAGCTGAAAATGGACCCTGGGTAGTGTGTAGCATACAGTGAGGTCATGGGTTAACTGGGAAGCGATCAGATTAGTCAGTGTATATTGGTAGTTGAATATAGCAAAGAAAAGAGACAAGCATGATGATGCCTTTGTTTTTACAAGAAGAGCTATTACTTGTAGAGTATGTGCTCTAGAGGGGTACATAATGGTTCAAAGAGTAATTTTTTTTGTCTTCGAGACAGGGACTCCCTAGAGCCCCAGCTGTTCCTGGAAATCACCTGTAGACCAGCTGCTTGAACTCACCAAAAGACCCACTGCCTCTGTCTCTGAAGTACTAGGATTAAAGGCAATGGCACCACCATGGCCCAGCTTCAAAGATATTTTTTAAAGATGACACAATAAGCATGAAATAACTCCTTCCATATAAGTATGAAGTAATAATTGGTTATCGACATTTATAGTGGCACCAGCCAGCACCTCACTCATGTAATAGGGTCTTTCAAAATGCTTCTAGAATCAATCCCTTATTTTTTCAAGGGTTTGTAAGTAATGAAAAAACAAAAAAACCCTCTTTTTTCCTAGCTAAAAACGTCTTATGAAAAGCCTGAGTTTTAGGAAGATAGATTTCTTTTTTCAATTATTAAAGTATTTGGGAAGCTCTTTGGTTTAGCGTAGCGCAAAAGTGGAAGTGGAAAGGTTAGTGCTTTCAGTGCTCAAAAAACCCCACCATCAATGTGTTATATATAATGATCAATCATCCAAAGTAACTAGCCACAAGATTCCACTTGAGTTAAGTCTTGGGGAAACAACCAGTGTGTTGGTGCATTGACTTTTAGACCAACCATGGAACTCTAGAACATGAAATTGAGCAGGTGGCTGACACTGCAGGTAGTAGTGTGCAGAAGACCCCCCAACGGCTGCTTACGAGAGCCTATAGGACCCATAGGCTCGAAAAGGGAAACTATGCCACAAGCTTTTACATCACTCAGTGGTAGGAGATGTTATAACCACAGTAAGACCCTGTCATATTTACAGAAAAATAATAATTCATAGATCAAACATCCACATTCCCAATATCGTGTCTATACCAAAGTAAACCTACCATACTAATTAGTACTGTTTAAATACTATATTCTAATTGCCTGTGCTTCATTTAGTAGGATTGAAAGGCTATTCATGGACAAACTGTCAGGCCATGAAAGGAAACAGCCAAATTGACCAGAGTCCAAAACAACATCCAAGAGAAAGTAGACTGTTTTGCTTTCATTGTACCCCACCCACCGTTGCCCCTTTTCTAGGCCTAGGGAACAATCTGCAGAAAGGGGGGGCGTTGATAGAATGTAAAGGGCTGTGAATGTGTGGGGTGAATGGTGAAACTACAGCAATGAGAGACTGGACACACTTATTTCTCAACTTGATTGAACATACAAGCCCCCCAGCTGGACCCCTGGTGGGACCCTTGGGCTGTGGGGTTTGGAAATGCCTATTTTTTTTTTTTTTTTCCAGAGGATGCTTGTATGCATAAATTATTACTTATTGTTTAAAAATGAAAAAGTAATAAAAAAAAAAGTTTAGAAAAACTGAATACAAAAAAAACCCGACAAAAAAACAAAAAAGAGCCTCCAGTTTGTGGGTAGAGCCAGTGAAAGATTGCATCTAATCTATCAGCATACTAGCTTTAGCTGGGGGGGAGTGGGAGGTGGAGTGGCTTATGAGGAGTTTAGTGGGGCCTTATAGGAAAGTTTTTCCATAAATTCCTTTTCTCTTCAATAAAGTACTTATCTTGCCTCTTGCTGTCATTAAATACAGCTGTTTCTAAAATTTCAGTCAATTAAGTTCACCCACAGTTATACCTCAAAGTCTAGTAGCCCTGTGGTGCTCGACCCAGTGCTTTGACTTTATCAAGCCCATTGTACCAACTTGCAGGAGACTTCAGCATCTGTCTCTTACTGAATTTGAATCACAGCCTAAGTGTAGTCTTGTGTCTTTACTCTTGATGTAAAGGTGTTTAAGTTCTTGGCTCTAGGGGATAGCATGGAGATAAGAATTTAACTGGGAGTATCTGTTAATTCCTAAAGTAAACCAATGTGTTATAATGTCAAAAAATATTACAAATCGATTATTTCATTATTTTATTGTGTGGGTATGTGCAGGGCAATGGCATGTGCATTTGTAAGTATCCCCAAAAAAGGCCCAGGGACGTCCAGGAAAGAAGGATCAATCCTCTTCTCAGAATGTCCTGTCGGGGGTCGAGGAACCCACTAGTTTCTCGGAAAAGAGGAGGGTGTTACCCGGATAACCACTAGCCATCTCTCTAGCCCTCTCTTGTATAATCATTTGTGGGAAGAATATGGAAGAGTTTGGCAGCGTAGGCTAACAGACACCCTAAAATGGTGTAAGCAGAGTTTATTAGGAAATTCTGGTAGGAGTTGGATGGACATGATGCTGATAGAAATGCAGATACTGCTTATAAGCTTTCAGAGTAAAATAAAGCCTCTGTTGGGATCTGGGCTGTAGGCAGTTTGTTTTAAACTCTGGCAAAGAATCTGTCTACATTCTGACTGTGTCCTCAAATTTGAGTGATGGACTAAATTATCTGGCAGAGAAAATCTCAAGAGAGGAACATCAGGCATTAGAGCATGGTTGTTGCTTGGTAATTTGAGTCATATTTATAGTGGCAAACACGAGCAAAGAGTAGATTAGAAAGATTCTAAAGCATGATGTTTATCTAGGAAAAGGTCATATTTATACAAATGTTAGTTGTGGAAAACTGGCTGTACTTACAACAACACAAAATAAAACAAGATTACACCAGTAAAGGGAAGCCAAGAGGTGTTCCCTGGGTTAATAGGACAAGTTCCTTGAGGGCAAGACCCCACTTATTAAAAGCTCCAAGGTGTAAAATTCTTTGAAAGATTTTATTTAAATCAGCAAGCTGAAGGGGGCAGCTCACTGAAAACTTAGGGGTTTCTACCCACATTCAGCCACACAGATACTCTATCCAAGGTCAAAGAGAGTCTGGCTGTATCTCTGTTGGGCAGAAAAATGTCACATCAGCTAGATGGTGCTGCTTTTGAAAACTTTCAGAATCCCAGAGTTAAAGATTTTCAGTTTATTTATTTTATTTTTTATTACTTCTTTATTTTTTTTCATTTTTTAACAATAAGTAAATCATTTATGAGACAAGCTCCATCATTTAAAACCAATTTGCAAGTCAGTTTGTGCCCAAACCCACACAGGCCCATGGGTCCACACCATCAAGGGGTGGGGGGGCTTGTATGTTCTTCAATCAAGTTTGATCAAATGAGTGTCCGGATATATTGGCGTAATTTCACCATTCACCCCAAACTAGCCCTTACAGTCTATCATTCGCCCCTCTTCCACAGATTGTTCTCCTAGGCTTAGAAAAGGGGCACAGGTGGATGAGAAAGAAAAACAGTCTACTTTCTCTGGAGCTGTTGTTGTGGGCTCTGGTCGTTCTTGCTGTTTCCCTTCATTGGCTACAGTTTGTCCATGATAACCTTTCTTTGTCCTACTCAATGAGTACAGCAATTAGCATTATAGGTATTCAACAGTACTAACTTGTTATGGTAGGGACTTTGGTATAGCACAGATGTATGTTTGGATGGTATGTTTAATCCATGAATTACATGGTTTTTTATTCTGTAAAATATGACAGAGTCTTACTGTGGCTTATAACATCTCCTAACCACTAGAGGATAATAAGCTTGTGGCATAGTACATGGGTTATTCCTCCAAGGGAGAGCCAATAGCCAATTTAGATTGGGATATACAGACATATGGCGCCACTGCTGCACAGTATTGCCAGGCAGGTGAGTGTAGCTGGTGCTGATGGAGGAGTGTTGTTTGACTCAAGGAGACATATATTTGGCTTTATTGGTTTAGTGGCCTTTGGTAACACTCGCTGGTAGTCCAGAGACCAACCTGTACACTTTGCAAGTGCGGGCTCAATACATGTTTCCCATGTTACATCAGGTCTTTCGACAGCAGGGCCTATCGCCGCTCTTCTTGCAGGTACCCCTTTACAGGCCAGAAGCCTTTTACTTTGGGGGGGGCTTGGATCCCCTGGCCCAACATCAGGATAATCCATTGCTGATATCAGGCTCTCCTGTATTAATATATGTTTTGCTTAAAGTGCAATAGCTTAAGGAGACTTTTATTATTCTATTGAGCTGAAATAGAGAAAATCCTTTTCACAGTTCATATGTCTATTTTTCAATTAAAGAAGGCAGTTTTAACCAGTTTTATAAGAGATTAACCTCTATAACAGTTGGCTCAATTTACAGTTAGAGAATGACCGATCATCAGCATCATATTTCTCCTTGTTCTAGAGGGGAGGTAAGATAGTCTCTCGGCTTCAAACCTTGCAGCCCAGAAGGTAAATTTCATTAGGCCTCATTATAAATAGTTTTACAAGTAGGATCCACCGAGGGTTTGATGTCTGTAGCAATCTGAGGCAGTTTTTTTCCTTTCAATGTTCAGACGGGCCAACCTTTCTGCTGGCACTGTCCTGGTACATCCTACACAACACAAAGCTGTATCTTTTTCTTTCTCAGCCATTAGTTGGTGACATTTTGACCTATTGGAACATGCAAATCTTTTTCCCGTAGTTAGTTTTTAAGATTTGAATTACAAGGTTTTTGACAAAAAAGCTTTCATATCTATCTGTAATCCACCCTTTTTTATTTTATGTTTTTTGTTTTTTTTGACCCAGGAGTCTCAAAAAGAGAGTGTATTACACAAACCTCTAGGCTGGAATCAAGGCACAATTTCCATCGAATTCACCCATGCTGTTTTGGGGGACGGTAATGTTGTTTAACTTGGGAAGCAAACTTTTTATTAAGTTAAATCATCCTACAGTTAAAGAGAATGCTACAAGGTGGATACTGTACAACGAAAAAATTATAGAGAAACTATTGCCAATCCCAAGTTTTGTTATACCAGATTAGTAAAACCACCCACCCCAAACCAAACCACCCAACCAAAACCCCGACAAATGTGGACAACAATTTATATTTGTAATTAACTAAGGTGCATTACGTTTTTATCAGACCTTTAAACCAATGTTGTTTTTAATATAAACATATTTACTTGTACTAAGTCCTAAAACACATGTAACTTGTAGACAGAGTCTGGTCAAAATTGGATACTTGTCGAACTCACATCAAATAAATAGCATTAATCAATATAAGACCCGTGTTCCTCTCTGCTCTCCCACCCCTCCCATTCACCATTTCAGTCAGCTTTCTGATGCAGTCTTTCTGTAGCTCTGTTTGATATGCATCCCTCGCCACAAGAAAGATTTAACATGGATTTGGTGCTAGAATCCATATATGAGGGATACCATTTGTCATTTGGTTTGTCGGGACTGTGTTACTTCCTTAACATAATATCTTTTAGCTCCCATTCATTTACCGCAAAGTTCATGATTGCTGTCCTTTCTTTACAACTGGCATAGACTCATTGTATACATGTACCACATTTTCTCTATCCGCTCATCAGTTGAGGGGCATGTGGTTGGTTCCAGCGGTTTGCGATTGTGAACTGAGCTGCAATAAATATAGCTGTGATGTNAAAAAAAAAAAAAAAAAAAAGAAGAAGAAGAAGGCAAATAATTGCGCATTGACTAAAAGAAAGAACTGGGTTTAGAGATGATTTCTTCTGTACCTGGAGTGGTTGTTTGGCTTGTAAAATATGTTTCCATTATCTAGAGTTTCTCTGTTCTGGTACAAAAGTTCCCTAAAGCCAAACCAAAGGCAAGGGGCCAAAGCCACCATTATAAAATCTAGAGGGAGGTGAAGATAGATTATCCATGTATTCTTTTTTTGTTCTTGTTAGACTTACCCCCTTCATACAGAACTAACAATAATCTCAATGAATAATCTGTTCCAGTGACAGAGATGCCATCAAAGCAACTGTCCATTCAACTGTATTTTCAACATATGAGTTGTAGGCCAACCCGTGTATAAAGACTAAGAATGTAATCACAGCAAATCTACATCTCACCCTCAGACTCCAGACATACAGTGGAGATAAGAAAGCACACTTACCTACATTTGCTGAGCAGCATTCTGTGATTATACATATCTTACACATTGTCCACACTTGCATCAACCTGCTGGGTAAGGACTATGACGCTCTATACAGAGATGAATGCAGTGGGCTGATTAGTATTTTCCTAAAATTAATGTGAACTCAGAATGTTATGTGAAGGCTGTGGTAAATTAGGTCAGGATATTGGGTAATGGTGGGCCATAATGTACAGACTACTGTCCTTATACAAAGTGAAGAAGGGGCTGGGGAGATGGCTCAGTGGGTAAAGTGCTTAGTGGGAAAGCATTGGGACCTGATTCTAATTCCCAGAACCCATATAAAGCTGGAACCAGTAGTGTACTTCTGTAATCTCAGTGTTCCTGTGGTGAAGTGGAGGTAAAGACAAGAGAATCCCTGGAAGTTCAAGAGTCAGGTAGTCTGGGATACACAGTGACGAACAAGAGATCCTGTTTTAAACAAAGTGGCCAAGTATTTGGCCATTTTTTCCCCGGTTGGTGGCGCTGTTTGGGGAGATTTTAGGAGGTGTGGCCTTGCTGGAGGAAGTGAGTCACTGGGCACTGGCTTTGAGAGTTCTTAAGCTTTGTCAGATTTCCTGTCTCGCTCTGCTTCCTGTGTCTCCTTGCATATGTGATTTCTTGGCTTTGTGTTCTAAGCCACTTCTGAGGCCTGAGAGATAATGTAGACGTGTCAATACCCAGCTTCAGACTTTTCACCTATGGAAAAGGTGAAATCACTTTAAGCCACTCACTGCATGGTATTTTTATTGCCAAGACAGCCACAGGAAGTTAATAGAATAAGGAGAGCACAACTTCTTGCCCTGAAACAGAGAGTCACTGTAGATGACCCAGGAGGTTGGTACTAGTAACTGTCTGTTATAGTTTGGATATGACCACAAACTCACAATTTAGCTGGAGCCTTTAAGAATGAGCTGGAAGCAACCCAAGTGCCCTTCAACTGATGAGTGGATAGAGAAAATGTGGTACATCTACACAATGGAATTCTATGCAGTGGTAAAGAAAGATGACATCGTGAACTTTGCAGACATCATGAACTTTGCAGACATCATGAACTTTGCAGGTAAATGGATGGAACTAGAAGCCATTATGCTAAGTGAAGTAACACAGTCCCAGAAAAACAAATGATGAATGGTATCCCTCATTTGTGGATGCTAGCACCAAATCCCTAGTTGAAAGGCAAGCCGAGAAATGTTAATCTTATATTTCTTTTTATCCAAAGGCAACTCTGCTGTTATAATGTGAATTAATCCCTTAATGGGCTCTAGAATTAACTTACCATTATTTTCAGACTTTGAAATTGCGGTATATGGGTAGAGGGTACGTATTCATATTTTAGAGTAATATCAAATTAAAGGGAACAATATGAACTCCTAAACATATTTTGGAATTAACATACAGTTTATTTTCAGAGGTCATAATTTTTGGTATATATGTGATGAATATATAGACATATTTTGGAGCAATACAAATAGGAGGGAACAACAATGACAAAAGGACTGGGTCCAAGAACTGACTGAAACAGTTACCTTTTGCCCAAACAATAAACCTCTGCAGAGAAAAACTTTAAAAAGACTGAAAAAAAGATCTAAGACAGGTATGGCAGAATGCATGAACTGGGGGTGGGGGACATGTGTCTAAACTGGACTGAGAAATGATGTATGAAATACACAAAACACCAATAAAATATTTTATTAAAAAACAATATAAAAAAGAATGGAGCCTGGCTAGTAGAAGAAGGTCTTGGAGTGGGCATTTGGAAGGCATACCAATCCCCATTTCTTGTATACTCTTATCTGTTTTCTGGTCTTCCATGACAGGATTCCATGATCTGATACCTATGATTCACAATCCTTTCACTATGAATATCACCATGTCTTCCATGCTGTGATAGATTGCAAAACTGTAAACTATGAGTCCAAATAAATGTTTCCTCCCATAAGATGTTTCTGTGAGGTATTTGATATAGTAATGGAAACGTAACTAATACAGAAAATCAATACTAGAGAAATGGGACCATTGTCGTGATAAATATGACTGTGTGGTCTTAGGCATTTGGGACTATTTTTTAAAATATTAAGATAATGTAAACACAATATGTCTATAATTGCATGATAGCAGAATGTATCTTTTTAAAGGTTTCCCTACTTTCCAAGTTATTTTAAAAATGGTAGCTTTGAATGTATGCATTTAGAATACATGACTGGTAGTTGGTGTTTCACAAGTAGCTTAAATTTGATTGGGGCACTCCGCAGGTGTCTGAGGTAGTGTGATGTTCTAAAAAGGCCTCTTACTATGGGTAAGGTCCAGGGGAGCTCTGTGCCCCCTGGACACTCTGATGAATTGGACAGAAGCAAACAAGAAAAGGCTTTATTCCCCCTTGGACTGAGGAATGATGGGAAATCACTGAGGAGGTTCGTGGTGCCCATGGCAGGAGTGAGCTTGAGAGGTTTGCCTCCATTTCCCTTTGGAGCAGAGATCCACCTGCCTCTGCTTCCCAGGTGCTGGGATTAAGGGAATGCACCACCATGCTTGGCCTTGAGTTCTCATTCGTAGTGTACACAGTTAAGATCAGATTATTTTGCTTGCAGAATTGATCTCACCAAACTTGCTCATACTTCTGTACACTGAAAATGGACCCTGGGTAGTGTGTAGCATACAGTGAGGTCATGGGTTAACTGGGAAGACGATCAGATTAGTCAGTGTATATTGGTAGTTGAATATAGCAAAGAAATAGAGACAAACATGATGATGCCTTTGTTTTTACAAGAAGAGCTATTACTAGAGTATGTGTCTAGAGGGGTAATAATGGTTCCAAAGAGTAATTTTTTTGTCTTTTCGAGACAGGGACTCCCTGTAGCCCCAGCTGTCCTGGAACTCACTCTGTAGACCAGGCTGGCCTTGAACTCACAAAGACCCACCTGCCTCTGTCTCCTGAGTACTAGGATTAAAGGCATGCACCACCACGGCCAGCTTCAAAGAATATTTTTTAAAGATACACAATAAGCATGAAATAACTCTTCCATATAAGCTATGAAGTAATAATTGGCTATGAATTATAGTGGCACCAGCCAGCACCTCACTCATATAAGGGTCTTCAAATGCTTCTAGATCAATCCCTTATTTACAAGGGTTTGTAAAAGACAAAAAAACCCCTCTTTTCCTAGCTAAAACTATTATGAAAAGCCTGAGTTTAGGAAGATAGATTTCTTTTTTCAATTATTAAAGTATTTGGGAAGCTCTTTGGTTTAGCGTAGCGCAAAAGTGGAAGTGGAAAGGGTTAGTGCTTTCAGTGCTCAAAAAACCCCACCATCAATGTGTTATATATAATGATCAATCATCCAAAGTAACTAGCCACAAGATTCCACTTGAGTTAAGTCTTGGGGAAACAACCAGTGTGTTGGTGCATTGACTTTTAGACCAACCATGGAACTCTAGAACATGAAATTGAGCAGGTGGCTGACACTGCAGGTAGCTAGTGTGCAGAAGACAAGGCTGCTTAAGAGAGCCTACATGACCCATGGCTGATGCCACAAGCTTACATCCTCTAGTGGTTAGGAGATGTTATAAGCCACAGTAAGACCCTGTCATATTTTACAGAAAAAATGTAATTCATAGATCAACATACCATCCCAATATCTGTGTCTATACCAAAGTAACCTACCATAATAATTAGTACTGTTTAAATACCTATATATCTAATTGCCTGTGCTTCATTAGTAGGACTGAAAGGTTATTCATGGACAAACTGTCAGCCCATGAAAGGAAACAGCCAGAACTGACCAGAGTCCAAAACAACATCTCCAGAGAAAGTAGACTGTTTTGCTTCTTGTCCACCCGTGCCCCTTTTCTAAGCCTAGGGAACAATCTGCAGAAGAGGGGGCGTGGTAGAATGTAAGGGCTGTGATTGGGGTGAATGGTGAAACTACAGCAATATAGACTGGACACTTATTTGATCAACTTGATTGAACATACAAGCCCCCCAGCTGGATGGTGGGAGCCTTGGGCTGTGTGGGTTTGGGCACAACTGCTTGCAAATTGGTTTTACCTGAAGGATGCTTGTATTCATAAATTATTACTTATTGTTAAAAAATGAAAAAAGTAATAAAAAAATAAAGTTAGAAAACTGAATAGCAAAAAAACCCACAAAAAACAAAAAAGAGCCTACAGTTTGTGGGTAAGCCAGATTGAAAGATTGCATCTTATCTATCAGCATACTAGCTTTAGCTTGGGGGGAAGGTGGGAGGTGGGAGTGGCTTATGAGGAGTTAGTGGGGCCTTGATAGGAAAGTTTTCATAAATGTCTTTCTCTTCAATAAAGACTTATCTTGCCTCTTGCTGTCATTAAATACAGCTGTTTCTAAAATTTCAGTCAATTAAGTTCACCCACAGTTATACCTCAAAGTCTAGTAGCCCTGTGGTGCTCGACCCAGTGCTTTGACTTTATCAAGCCCATTGTACCAACTTGCAGGAGACTTCAGCATCTGTCTCTTACTGAATTTGAATCACAGCCTAAGTGTAGTCTTGTGTCTTTACTCTTGATGTAAAGGTGTTTAATGTTTCTTGGCTCTAGGGGGTAGCATGTGGATAAGAATTTAACTGGTTATTCTTGAATTTCTTTTACAATAAACCAATTTTTATAATCTTCAAAAAAATTAAAATAGATTTATTTCATTTTTAATTGTGTGGGTATGTCTGCAGGGCATGGCATGTGCATTTGTAAATCCAAGTGCCCATGGAGTCCAGAAGAAGGCATCAGATCCTCTTCTGAGAGCTGTCTGATGTGGGTGCGAGGAACCCAACTTAGTTCTTCTGAAAGAGGAGTTTACCCTGATAACCACTAAGCCATCTCTCTAGCCCTCTCTTTATAATCAATTTGTGGGAAGAATATGGAAGAGTTTGGAGCTGTAGGCTACAGACACCCTAAAATGGTATAAGCAGAGTTTATTAGGAAATTCTGGTAGGAGTTGGATGGACATGATGCTGATAGAAATGCAGATACTGCTTATAAGCTTTCAGAGTAAAATAAAGCCTCTGTTGGGATCTGGGCTGTAGGCAGTTTGTTTTAAACTCTGGCAAAGAATCTGTCTACATTCTGACTGTGTCCTCAAATTTGAGTGATGGACTAAATTATCTGGCAGAGAAAATCTCAAGAGAGGAACATCAGGCATTAGAGCATGGTTGTTGCTTGGTAATTTGAGTCATATTTATAGTGGCAAACATGAGCAAAGAGTAGATTAGAAAGATTCATAAAGCATGATGTTTATCTAGGAAAAGTTCATATTTAATACAAAGTTAGTGTGGAAAACTGGCTGTACTTAAAAACAAAACAAAATAAAACAAAGATTAACACCATTAAAGGGAAGCCAAGAGGTGTTCCCTGGGTTAATAGGACAAGTTCCTTGAGGGCAAGACCCCACTTATTAAAAGCTCCAAGGTGTAAAATTCTTTGAAAGATTTTATTTAAATCAGCAAGCTGAAGGGGGCAGCTCACTGAAAACTTAGGGGTTTCTACCCACATTCAGCCACACAGATACTCTATCCAAGGTCAAAGAGAGTCTGGCTGTATCTCTGTTGGGCAGAAAAATGTCACATCAGCTAGATGGTGCTGCTTTTGAAAACTTTCAGAATCCCAGAGTTAAAGAATTTTCAGTTTATTTTATTTTATTTTTTATTACTTCTTTATTTTTTTCATTTTTTAACAATAAGTAATCATTTATGAGACAAGCATCCTTCATGTAAAACCAGTTTGCAAGCAGTTGTGCCCAAACCCACACAGCCCATGGGTCCCACCATCAGTTGGGGGGGCTTGTATATTCAATCAAGTTGATTAGATGAGTGTCCAGACTATATTGCTGTCATTTCACCATTCACCCCAAACACAGCCCTTACATTCTATCATGCCCCCTCTTCTGCAGATTGTTCCCTAGGCTTAGAAAAGGGGCACAGGTGGATGAGAAGAAAAACAGTCTACTTTCTCTGGAGCTGTTGTTTTGGGCTCTGGTCAGTTCTGGCTGTTTCCTTTCATGGGCTGACAGTTTGTCCATGAATAACCTTTCAGTCCTACTAATGAAGTACAAGCAATTAGATATATAGGTATTTAAACAGTACTAATTGTTATGGTAGGTTACTTTGGTATAGACACAGATGTTTGGATGGTATGTTAATCCATGAATTATGTTTTATTCTGTAAAATATGACAGAGTCTTACTGTGGCTTATAACATCTCCTAACCACTAGAGGATATAAGCTTGTGGCATCAGTCATGGGTTATTCCTCCAAGGAGAGAGCTAATAGCCAATTAGATTTGGGATATAGAGGCATATGGCTGCCACTGCTGCACAGTATTTCCAGGCAGGTGAGTGTAGCTGGTGCTGATGGAGGAGTCGTTGCTTGACTCAAGGAGACTATATATTTGGCTTTATTGGTTTAGTGGCCTTTGGTAACACTCCTGGTAGTCCAGAGACCAACTGTACACTTTGCAAGTGCGGTCTCCAATACATGTTTCCCATGCTTACATCAGGTCTTTCGACAGCCAGGGCCTATCGCCCTCTTCTTGCCAGGTACCCCTTTACAGGCACAGAAGCCTTTCCTACTTTGGGGGGGCTGGATCCCCTGGCCAACATCAGGATTAAATCCATTGCTGATATCAGAGCTCTCCTGTATTAATATTGTTTTGCTTATTTAAGTGCAATAGCCTTAAGGAGACTTTATATTCTATTGACTGAATATGAGGAAAATCCTTTTCACAGTTCATATGTCTATTTTCAATTAAAGAGGCAGTTTTACACCAGTTTTTATAAGAGATTACCTTCTATTAACAGTTGGCTCAATTTACAGTTAGAGAATGACTCGATCATCATCATATTTCTCCTTGTTCTAGAGGGGAGGTAAAAAGTCTCTCTGCTTACAAACCTTGCAGCACCAGAAGGTAAATTTCATTAGGACTCATTACTAAATAGTTTTACAAGTAGGATCCACCGAGGGGTTTGATGTCTAGTAGCAATTCTGAGGCTTTTTTCCCTTTCAATGTTCAGGACCGGGCCAACCTTTCTGCTGGCACTGTCCTGGGGCTACATCCTACACAACACAAAGCTGTATCTTTTTCTTTCTTCAGCATAGTTTGGTGACCATTTTTGACCTATTGGAACATGCAAATCTTTTTCCCGTAGTTAGTTTTTAAGATTTGAATTACAAGGTTTTTGACAAAAAGCTTTCATATCTAATCTGTATCCCCCTTTTTTATTTTATGTTTTTGTTTTTTGAACCCATGAGTCTCAAAAAGGAGAGTTGTATTACATCAATACCTATATGGCTGGATCAAGGCACAGATTTCATCAGAATTCACCCATGCTGTTTTGGGGGACGGTATGTTGTTTAACTTGGGAAAGCAAAACTTTTTTTAAGTTTTAATCATCCTACAGTTAAAGAGAATGCTACAAGGGTGATACTGTACAAACGAAAAAATTATAGAGAAACTATTGGCCAATTCCCAAAGTTATTGTTATACCAGATTTAAGTAAAACACCACCAAACAACCACCAACATGTGGACAACAATTTATATTTCGAATTAACTAAGGTCCATTACGTTTTTATCAGACCTTTAAACCAATGTTGTTTTAATATAACATAATTTACTTGTACTAAGTCCTAAAACACCATGTAACTTGTGAGACAGAGTCTGGGCAAAATAGGATACTTGTGAACTCACATCAATTAAATACTGCATTAATCGAATATAGACCCGTGTTCCTCTCTGCTCTCCCACCCTCCCGATTCACCTTTTCGTCAGTTTTCCTGATGGCAGTCTTTCTGTAGCTCTGTTTAGATATGCATCCCTCGCCACAGAAAAGATTTATAACATGGATTATGGTGGCTAGCAATCCATATATGAGGATACCATTTGTTCATTTGTTTGTCGGGGACTGTGTTACTTCCTAAACATAATATATTCTAGTCCATCTCATTTACCTGCCAAAGTTCATGATGCTGTCCTTTCTTTACACTGCATAGAACTCCATTGATATACAGTACCACATTTTCTCTATCCGCTCATCAGTTGAGGGGCATTGTGGTTGGTTCAGCTGTTTGCATTGTGAACTGAGCTGCAATAAATATAAGCTGTGCATGTATTTCTGCAGTTAGATGAGTCTTGTGGGTATATGCCAGGAGTGGTATGACTGGGTACAATGGCAAGCTCATTTTGAGTCTTCCGAGGGTTCTCCACACTGCTTTCCATAGTAGCTTTACAAGTTTACATTCCACCAGCAATTGATGAGTGTTTTCCCCTTTCCCCACAACCTCTCCAGCACTTGATATTGTTTGTTTCTTGATCCTGGCCAGTCTTATCGAGTGGATGATATCTTAAAGTGGTCTTAATTGCGCTTTCCCTATTATTAGTGATGTTGACAGTTTTTAAGATGTTTCTCAGCCATCTCTAATTCCTCCTCTGTGAAGTCTCTATTCAGTTCTTTGCTCCATCTTTTGAGTGTTCATTTGTTTTCTTTCTTCTTTGTTTTTTGAGTAGCTTGTAACTCTGGAAATTAATGCTTTGTCAGATGTATCTGCAGTGAAGGTTTCTCCCCACTCTGTGGGTTTCTCTTCACTTCCTTTATTGTTTCTTTCGATGTACAAAAGCTTTTGAGTTTTATGAGGTCCCATTTGTCAATTGTCAATCTTATTTCTTGTGCAGCTGCTGTCTGATTTAGGAAGTTCTTTCCTATGCCTATGTCTTGTAGTCTGCTGCCAAGCTTTTCTCTCACCTTCAAGAGTTTTGGGTTTCATGTTGAGGTCTTTGATCCATTCGGAATTGCTTTTGTACAGGGTGAGAGGTAGGGGTTTATTTCATTCTTCCACAAGTGGTGACCCAGTTTTGCCAACACCACTTACTGAAGTGCTGTCTTTCCTCCATTGTGTCTTCTTGGCCCCTTGTCAAATATGGGGTGGCTGAATTGTATGTGCTCAGGTTTGGATCTTCAGTTTTATTCCATTGGTCAACTGGTCTGTTTTTGTGCCAGTACCAAGCTGTTTTTATGACTATAGCCCTGTAGTATAGTTGATGTCTGGTAAGACATCCCCCTTGTATTGCTCTTTTCGCTCAGGGTTGCTTGGCTATTTGGGTTCTTTTGTTTTTCCAAATGAAATGAGGATTTGTTTTTCCAAGCCTGTGAAGAAAACTCTTGGGGATTTTGATTGGGATTGCATTAAATCGTACACGAGTTTGGTAGGATGGACATTTTTATATATTTATTTTCCTAATCCATGAGCCTGGGAGGTTTGTCCATCTTCTGAGTTCTTCCTCAATTTCCTTTTTCAGGGGTTAAATTTTTGATGTAGAGATCCTTGGTGTTTTTGGTTAGGTTTTGTTCCTAGGTATTTTATTGTTTTTGAGGCTATTGTGAGTGGGAAGTTCTCCTTGTAGTCCTTCTTCAGTTGCTTGTTGTTGGTGTAAAGAAAGGCTACTGATTTTTCTAGATTATTTTGTATCCTGCACTTTACTGAACTCTTTAATTTTTTTAGGTTTTCTGGTGGAGTTCTTAGCTTCCTTTAGTAAATCATGATCATCAGCAAAAAGTGATAGAATTGACTTCCTTTTTTGTTTTTTTTTTTTTTTTTTTTTTTTTTTTTTTTGTTCTTTTTTTCTTTTTTTTTTTTTTGTTTTTTTTTTTTTTTGTGGTTTTTTTTTTTTTTTTTTTTTTTTTTCTTCTTGTTTTTTTTTTTTTTTTTTTTTTTTTTCCCCACCCCCCCCTGTTTTTTTTTTTTTTTTTTTTTTTTTTTTTTTTTTTTTTTTTTTTTTTTTTTTGTTTTTTTTTTTTTTTTTTTTTTTTTTTTCCCCCCCCCCCCCCCCCCCCCACCCCCCCCCAACACCCCCCCCCCCCCCCCCCCCCCCCCTCCCCCCCCCACCCCCCCACCCCCCCCACCCCCCCCCCCCCCCCCCCCCCCCCCCCCCCCCCCCCCCCCCCCCCCCCCCCCCCCCCCCCCCACCCCCCCCCCACCCCCCCCCCCCCCCCCCCCCCCCCCCCCCACCCCCCCCCCCCCCCCCCCCCCCCCACCCCCACCCCCCCCCCCCCACCCCCCCCCCACCCACCCCACCCAAAAATCCACCACCAACCCACCACCCCCCCAACCCCAACCACCACCCCCACCACCAAAAAAAAAAAAAAAAAAAAAAAAAAAAAAAAAAAAAAACACCCCAAAAACAAAACCCACACAACACAAACAAACACCCAACCAAACAACCCAAAAAAACACAACCAAACACCCCACCCTTAGAACTCCTTTAATTTCCTTTTCTTGCCTTATTGCCCTAGCAAGGGTTTCAAGCACTATATTGAAAAGGAGTGGTGACGGGGCAGCCTTGCCGAGTTCCTACCTTTAAGGGGAATGCTGCTGTCGTTTCCCCATTTAGGATGATGTTGGCTGTGGGTTTTCTGTATATGGCTTTGATTACATTGAGGAATGATCCCTCCAGTCCAATTTATCAGTTTTTTTTTAAAAAGAGTCCGTGAGTTCAGACACTGTAGAGCAGGTTAATATTGCCTGACAGGAGCCCCAAAAGGATGATGATGTGTGGGGCTGTGAAGGTGAAGCCTCATGACAGTGGAAACCCTGAGGATTTGAGGATGCCAGGAGATGTGATGTCTCCTAAGTAGAGCTATGAAAACACTGAGTAGAACAGGCCTAAAGAGGCCAGATGTGCTGCAGGTGCTAGGGCCATAGGGGCAGGGCTGCCAAAGCCCTTGGAGCTCAGAAGATGACACCACTTGTCCTACATGCATGAGTTGCCAGATTTGCTGTGCTTTGCTGAGTTTTGCTGTTTTTTTTTTGGTCTAACCTGTTCTTACTGTGCCCAGTTTCTCTTTTGAGGAATAGAAATATTTACCCTGTGCCATTGTACATTGGAAGTATGTAACATTTATTTTTATTTTACAGGCAAGAGTTTGCCTTGAATCTCAGAAGAGACTTTAACATGTTTGGAATTGTTAAGACTATAGGAGACTACTGAAGTTGGAATGAGTGTATTTTGCATTGTGAGATGTATGAGTCTTTGGAGGCCAGGGGTATGATATTACAGTTTGGATACGAAGTCTTCCCCACAGGCTCATATTTGAAATACTTGGTACCTGATTGCTGTGATCAAAGGCTAAGGAGGTGTGTTCTGGCTGGTTGAAGTGGATCCCTAGGGGTTGGCCTTTGAAGGTTATACCCGCCCTTGGTTATAGCTTACTTTGCTTCCTTGTCTGGAATGATGTGAAAAGTTCTACCACACACTTCTGCTGTCATGAACAACCCCATTTCTTCCCCACTCTGACGGACTTCAACCCTCTGTGCCCAATCACTCTTGTTTTTCGTAAGTTGATTTGTCAAGTATGTGGTTAAATGACACGAAAGTGCAGGGGGGTGATGGCACATGCAATCTCAGCACTCAGGTGGTAGAGGCAGATGGGTCTCTGAGTTTGAATCTTTCTTGCCCTATTTCCACTGGCTGGCTCTGACAATATGCCTTAGTTATATCTCCTGTCCATACTGAGGGGTCAGTCAGGTGAAGGTGGAACACAGTATCAGTAGTTGTATCTGGAGCTTTCTAGGTAGACCATCTTTCTCCTCTACCTTGTTAATGTCCATAACCCACACCTGACTGCTAAGCACCCCAAACTGTCACCTGCATAAGTCCACAAGAGTCTATGACAGTCTTTACTTGTCTATTATTTGACCTTGTTATTCAATATGCTTCTCTTGGAATTAGGTTCTGTCTGGCAGTAAATTCACAAAACTCATGATCAGATGACACATGGAAGAGATTTCATGCTAATATTCTGGACAAATTCAACAGGATGTTGAAAAGGGTTTTATTGGCTAATAAGCATGATAGCCAGAAAATATGGCATGCATGCAGGAGAGACCATTGAGTTGGAATGAAATTCCTGGAAGCCCCATGGCAGTGCTCTCGTGGCAGCCCTACAGGCCTTCGGTTGAGAAATTGCCCAGAATTTCACATACTTTAGATACTTGGTAGAGTTCAGTCCATCATCCATACCAACAAACTTACTGACATGGCCTAGCTGTTTGTTCAGGATGCCTCTGCCGTGCTATATAGTTCAGAGGTGCAGAGCTGACATGGACAACCTCAGCGATGCCTTGAGTGGCCCTGGCAGTCTATGGGGATAGCAGGTCTGTTCTAGTATGCAGCAAACATTCCCTAAATCCAGGGCAGGAATCTAAACACAGTGCTAAGTCCATATGTGACAGCCAGTGATTAAGTTGAGCTTGAACATCCAAGGCAATGGTGATCATGTAGGAAAGCTGTCCACTGAATCTCTTGGTATCTCAGTGGGCTGACATCCTCAAGGAGGACACCATCCACACGAGAAGCTATATCTGTTATGCTAAACCTAGATTCCCAGTGGACATATCAGCCCAAAGACGTGGTCAGTTTGCTCAGTTCTGTGAGGTGAACAAGTCAAGATTGGAGAGTTGAACATCTGTGTGTGAAATCAGATGGAGGCAGGAGAAAGGGCCTGGGGGAGTCAACTTTGTGAGCATGCTCACTTCATAAGTTTAATTGGCAGAGTTGCTGTTACAGTCTACAATGTCTTACACTGTGAACTGAATCAAGGGGCTTTGCCCAGACAGAGCTAGAGGACAAACAGGAGGGTTCCATTTCTCCTGGAGAGCTGCCAGACAGTGCCAAGCCCTCTATTCCTACAATATCCACCAGACACCATCAAAACCACACAGAACAATACACAAATGAAGGCCTAAATGGGCTCTGGTGGCCCGAAGAATTTTCAAGCAAATTTCCATTAAAAATTGTGAAAACAATGCAGCAAATTGTAAAATAGCAAAGATGAAAACAACCATCTAATTCATAATCAACTAGTATTTACTTATTTATAGTTTTCGTTTCAAGTTGTGTTTTCTTAAGAAAATTTCCCAGTTCTTTTTGTAGGAGTTGTGCAAGCATGCAAGTATAAATAATTCAAAGCATAAAAGTAACAGTAAATTACATAAAATAATAATCAAACTAGACTTCAAAATAGTGAATACATTTCCAATGTTTAAGCCAGGTAGAATAGACATCCTGATGAAAATGTAACTTGACTGCTATTTTAATAATGAATGAAATTTGATCTCACTGGAGTTTGAATGAAATAAAGATGTGCTATAAATTTACATAGCATATTTTACAGCAAGGGAAACTGTTTCTCCACAATGTATTCTAGATTAATACAAGAAAATATGAAACCTTTCTGAAGTAAGGTCAAAAGTGGCAGGTGAATGATACACCTCATTTCTCACAGCTTTCCTCGTGACCAGAGGTGGCCACAGCAGGTCACAGGGCACATTGCTCTGAGTCTCAATCCATGTGGTCTGTGCTGTGTTGCATTACTGTGTAGTGACATTCACATTTTCTGCTGGAACGACATCTATGCACTCATTTAACATTAGCTCCTCAGGTAAACTGAGTCCGTGTTCATCTTGGTCTTCTCCACAGGCTCCAATACATTGGAATTTACATTTTGTAGTTAAACCCACTGTCTAGGTGCCATCATTGCCCCCCCCCATCTTGTGTGCATTCCCCTTGGGCAATGCTGTCCCTTTATGCTGGACTATCAGGCATGATCACCACTGTTCCTGATCAGACTCCCTGGAAGGCACCCCAGGGTTTCACTGCTGTCATCTTCTAAGCTGAGTGGATCTGAGAAGCTACCAATCCCTGGCTGAAGTTCATCAACATCATGGTCTCATGGCTGTGGAGATCCCTGATGTCCTTCAACCTGCTGCAGATCCTGGATCACAAGTTCTCAAAGCAGAATGTACTCTCAGTCCAAAGTACATTTTTTCCCCTGTCATCCAGGAAAGATGCCATATAATTCTTTAAGGCTAAATTTAGATTTTATTTTTTTTTCTTCAAAGTTTGTTTCACATATGTTTTACTGATAATCAGGTATTGAGACTGATGAAGCAATCTCAGAGTCTAGTCCTCCTTCCCATTTAGGTCAGAATCTTCGGAGATCAGTAGGCAGATTCCATCTTCTATGGCAAACATAAATGTCGTGATCTCCCAGTGAATTTGTAGTAAGCTATGTGGAAAAACAGCCATGACCTTGGTGTCATACATGCCATGCTACTGAGAGCAGATGGCAAAATGTACCTAAAGCATTCATTACCACTCTGTCTATAGATCTATAGAATTTATAGTGATGATTTATTTCATCTGATAATTGCATGGCAAAACTTTATTTTACACATTGTTATTCAATATCCTATAAAGCAGGAGATTCCATCTTCTTCCGTTCCCTATGTTCACAAAAATGTGTTCTGGACCATCGGAGCTCTGTTGCTTCTAGCCCAGGGTGAGTGACGGGCTAGGATTCTTGGCAGGCAGGTTCCAGGACCAACCCAGCTCCTTCGGTTCCAGCCCAGGGTTCCAAGACCATCTGAGCCCAGTAACTTCAGATGTAGGACTCCAGCAGGGAGAGTGACAGGGTGGGCCCATTGGCAGGTGGGTTCTAGGACCTTCCTGGTCCTGGCGCATCTGGCACAGGATTCCAGGAGCATCAGAGCCCTGTTGCTTCCAGCCCAGGATTCCAGGACCATCCCAGCTCAGTTGCTTCCAGGGCAGGGCAGGTTCCAGAACCGTCCAAGCCCAGTCACTTTTGGTGCAGGGTACGCAGAACGAATCCAAGCCCCATCACTTCAGGTGCAGGGTCTCTGGAGCTGCTTCAACTTCCAGACTGGATCAGGTAAGGCCCTATGGTCACCTTGGCAGTGACAGGATTGAGCAGGCAAAAACCAGTACTGTCCACCCACTTCTGACCATCCTGGTGGGAACAGAGAAGGTGACTCAGGGCACAAAGTAACAGAAGAGACAGCAAACCTTCCAACCTAGAGGAAAGAGCCTTCAATCAAATGAAGAAGCACTGGAATATTGTAATCAGACTTAGTAAACAACAATTCAAATCTACATGCCAAGAGCCAAAGGGAAATCAACAACATGGGAAAAGCAAATAAAAATCCCCAACAAAATCTATAAAAGATTCCATAAATCTTTAAAAATCTATAAAACCTATAAAAGACTCCAACAATGAGTTTCCCCTGGAGATAACCCAGGACACAGATCTTAAAAAGAAACATAATAGACTACTCAAAGAAATCAAGGGAAGAGATGAAAAACTCAGGAAGTGGAAACACTGAAAAGATTCCCATGCTGAAAATGAAAAGGAAACTGACCAGTGAATCAAGGATCTAGAAGGAGAGAATGAAAAACTCCAAAGGACTGGAAATCCAAAGAAATCATAGAAAGGAAATTGCCCACTCATCTAATCAGCAGAAAAAGATAGGAGAAAGCCTCAGTAACAGATTGGATGAAACAGAAAGTAGAATATCAACACTGGAAGACAAGGTGGAAGATCTGCAATTCTCAAACAAAGAGTATGAAAAAAAATCAGAAGAGTGGAACGGTCAGGAAATATGGGACACTTATGAAAAGATCAAACCTCCACATCATAAGGGAATATGAGGAAGAAATCCCAGAGAAAGGTATTGATCAGATCTTCAACAGAATAATAGAAGAAAATTTCCCCAAACTGAAAAAAATGACAAACCCATACAAATACAAGAAGCACATAGAACACCAAAATAGACAAGATCAGAAAGGAAACCCCATGCCATATCTGTTACATGCTACAACACTAGACCCCAAAACAAAGGCAAATTACTGAAGGCCACAAGGAAATAAAACAAGTTACATATAAAGGAAAACCCATCAGACTTTTCAGCGCAAAGGATGAAAGCCAGAAGAACTTGGACCAAAGTATTCCCAGTAGTAAACGATTATAGGTGCCAACCCAGATTACTATACCAAGCAAAAATGTCAATTATAGTTGAAGGAGAAAGAAAAATCTTTCATGACATAAACAAGATGAAAGAATTTATGTTTTAGGAAACCAACTCTTCAGAAAATACTAGAAGCAATTCAAAAGTCAAAGGAAAGGAGCAACTATCCCAAAGCACCTAGAGAGAGTAATGAATAAAAGTATAAGATGTGCAAAATACAAACCTAGACCAAGAATGCAAACAAAAATAAGGCAAAGGAAGCACGTCACATCTCCTCAGTAAATAACTTTTAAATATTAATGGGCTGAACTCCCAAACAAAAGACATAGACTGGAAAAATAAAGACATAGACTGGGAAAATGGATTAGAAAAAGACCCATCTATATGCTGTCTATAAGATCCCATCTTATCTCTCAAGATAGGTAATCAATTAAAGTGAAAGGATGGAAATAATATTCCAACAAATGGTACCAAAAACAAGAGGAGTTACTTTCTAATATCAGCAAAGTAGACTTCAAAATTAATCAGAAGAGAAAGAGAGGGCCGCACTATATATCTTATCAAAGGATCAATTAACCATTGTATAGACTTTACATCATGAATATATACGCACTCAACTCCTGTGCACTGAGCTTTATAAAAACAATTCTACAGGACCTCAAGGCACAGATTGATCATAGCACACTAAGAGTGAGGGATTTCAATACCCCACTAAGCCCATTAGATGGACAAAGAATAAACAGAGAGACTTCTGAACTGAACAAGACAATACACCAAATGGACCTCACAGATATCTACAGAATATTCCAGCCCAAACAACCAGAGAATATACTTTCTACTTAGTACACCATGGAAACATTCTTCCAAAATTGACCACATACTGGACACAGAAAAAACCTCTACAAATACAAAAGCATTGAAATATTCACGGCATTCTATCAAACCAACAGTGCAAACAAAACTCAATATCAACACCAGAATAAGCCCAACCATCTACAAGAACACATGGAGAGAAAAAACACACTCCTGTATAATGAATGGGTCAAGGAAAAAATAAAGAAATAAAAACATTTCTGGAAGTAAATGAAAAAGAAAATATACAACACAGTAAAACCCACAGATACTTAAAAGCAGTTCCTAAGAGGGAAGTTTATAGCCTCAGTGCCTACATTAAAAAAGCAGAAAGAGGACAAATAAAAAAACTAACACTGCAGCTAAAAACACTTCAGAGACAATAACAAATGCACCCTAAATCCAACTGACAGGAAGAAATTGCAAAAATCAGGTCAGAAATCAAAGAAATAGAAATAAAGAAAAAATTAAGAATCAATGAATCCAAAAGCTGGTTCCTTGAAAGGATAAACAAGATAGATAAACCCCTAGCCGAGTTACCCAAAAGAAAGAAAGAGCAACTCTAAATCAATAGTATTCATGATGAAAGGGGAAACATCACAACAGAGAAAAGACCCAGACAATCATTTGAGGAAGTTGAAAATGCAATAGTAAACCTCCCAACTAAAAAAAAGCCCAGGCTCAGACGGTTTCATGGCAGAATTCTATAAAACATTTAAAGAGGATGTACAGCCAGGCGTGGTGGTGCATGCCTTTAATCCTAGCACTCAGGAGGCAAGAGCAGGTGGATCTTTGTGAGTTCCAAGGCCACCTGGTCTAACAAAGTGAGTTCCAGGACAGCTTGGCCTAGAGAGGCACTGGGTCTCAAAAAAAAAAAAAAAAAAAAAGAGGATGTACATCTTACTACTAAAACTCTTCAGAAGGATACAAGCGAGAGAATCTCCAAATGCCTTCTATGAAGCCAGCATCACTCTAATACTAAAACCAGGCAAAGATTCAACAAAAAAGAAAACTAGAGACCTATGTCATTAATGAACATAGAATAGGCAAAAATTCTCAGCAAAATATTTGCAAACTGCATACAAACCCACATCAAAAAGATCATCCATCATGACCAAGTTGGATTCATACCAGAGGTGCAGGGATGATTCAACATTCATAAATCAATAAATATCATAAAACACATAAATGGACTGAAAGACAAAAATCACTTGATCATCTCAACTGATGAAGAAAAAGCCTTTGACATAAATTCACCATCCCTTCATGCTTAAAGTCCTAAAGGGAATTGGCCTGGAGGGAAATTCCTCAACGTAATCTAAAGCCATAACAACAAACCCACAGCCAACATCATCCTAAATGGAAGAAAGTTAGAAGCATCCTCTAAAGGCAGGAACATGGCAAGGCTGTCCCCTATCACCATTTCTCTTTGATGTAGTGCTTGAAACACTTGCCAGAGCAATAAGGCAAGAAAGGGAAATTAAAGGAACACTAATTGGAAAAGAAGTCCAACTATCCCTCTTTGCAGATGATATGATAGTTTACCTAATGGATGCTAAAAAAACTCTACCAGAAAACTCCTAGAAATGAGTAAGAGTTTCAGTAAAGTGGCAGGATATAAATTAACTTAGAAAAATCAGTAGTTTTTCTTTACACCAACAACAAGCAACTAGAGAAGGAATACAAGAAGACCTTTCCACTCACAATAGCCACAAAAACAATAAAATACCTAGGAACAAACCTAACCAAAGACACCAAAGACCTTTACAACAAAAAATTTAAACCACTGAAGAAGGAGATTGAAGAAGACATCAGAAGATGGAAAGACCTCCCATGCTCATGGATTGGAAAACATGAATATAGTAAAATGTCCATTCTAACCAAATTAATATACAGATTCAATGCATCCCAATTAAATCCCCAAGAGTTTTCTTCACAGACTTGGAAAAATATCCTTAAATTCATATGGAAAAACAAAAGACCCTGATAGCCAAAGTGACCCCTGAAGCAAAAAGTGCAATACAAGGGGGATCACTATACAGACTCAAATTATATTACAGGGCTAGTTGTCATAAAACAGCCTGGTACTAGCACAAAAATGGCCATGAGACCAATGGAACAAAACTGAAGATCCAAACTTGAGCACATACAACTTCAGCCAGCCCACCCTCGATATTTGACAAAGGGCCAAGAAGACCAATGGAGGAAGAACAGTTCTTCAGCAAGTGGTGTGGCAAAATTGTATCACCATTTGTAGAAGACTAAAATTAAAACCTTACCTCTCACCATGTACAAAAATCAATTCCAAATGGATCAAAGACCTCAACATGAAACCCCAAACTCTGAAGGTGATACAAGAAAACGTTGGCAGCAACCTCCAAGACATATGTGTAGGAAAAGGCTTTCTATATTAAATAGCAGCAGCATAGGAAATAAGCTCAACAATTGACAAGTGGGATCTCATTAAACTCAAAAGACTTTTGTTACAGTTAAAGAAACAATCAATGAGTGAAGAGAAAACCCACAGAGCTGGAGAAAAACTTCACAGTGATACATCTGAACAGATGATTTCCAGAAATATAAAATACTCAAGAAACAAAGATGTAAGAAAACAAAATGACACTCCAAGATGGAGTAAAGAGCTGACAGAGAACTTCACTAGTGAGGAATGTAAAAATGGCTGAGAAACATCTTAAAAAGTGTTCAACACATTGTTAATAATTAAGGAATGCAAATTAAAACCATCTCAGATATCATGTCACTCTGAAATGACTGGCTAAGATCAAGAAAAAACAAAAGACACCAAATGCTGGAGAGGTTGTTGGGGAAAGGGGAACATTCACCACTGCTGGTGGGAATGTAACTTGTACACCACATGGAAAGCAATGTGGAGAACACTTAAAAGACTCAAATGAGCCTAGTACCTTGACCCATTCATACTACTCCTGGTATATGCCCAAAGAGCTCATCCTACTGCAAAGTACATACATGCACAGCTATGTTTATTGCGCTCTCTTACAAATAGGAAGAGCTGGAACAACCCAAGTGCCCCTCAACTGAGGAGTAGATAATGAAAATATTGTACAATCTAACACAATGGAGTTCTATACAGTGTAAAAGAAGATGAACATCTGAATTTTGCAGGTAAATGGATGGAACTTGAAGCCATTATGCTAAGTGAAGTAACACAATCACTAGAAAAACAAATGAAGAATGGTATCCTCATTTGTGGATGCTAGCACCAAATCCCTAGTTGAAAGGCAAGCTGAGAAATGTAAATGTTATATTTCTTTTTATCTGAAAGCAACCGTGCTTTCAGATAAAAATGTGGATCCCTTAATGGGCTCTAGAATTAACTTACCACTTATTTTCAGACTTTGTAATTGTGGTATATGGGTGGAGGAGTATGTATATCATATTAAAAAAAAAAAAAAATTAAAGGGAAAAACGTGAATTCCTAAACATATTTTGAAACTACATACAGTTTATTTTCAGAGGTCATAATTTTGGTATATGTGACATATATATGCATATTTTGGAAAGCAATACAATTGGGAGGGAAAACCAACCACAAAAGGACTGGTCGAAGAACTGACTGAAACAGTAACTTCTGCCCCAAACATAAACCTCTTTGAAAGAAAAAACTTAAAAAAGACTGAGAAAAAGATGCAAGACATGTATGGCAGAATGCATGAACTGGGGTGGGGTGAGGGGCATGTAGGGGAATGTGTCTAAATTGGACTGATAAATGATGTATGAAATATACAAAATCAATAAAAATATTTTATATAAAAAAGAACTTTTGGCATCTGATTATTGCTCAGTAAGGAAGAGCTGATTTTAAAATGAAGGACTCTACATAGGCTGACTAGATCTCAGTGGATGAACTTGCACTGAGTGACTTCTGGAGACACTTAACCTGATGTGACAGGCCTTAACACAATGGCAGAATGCATAAATTCCAGCGAGTGGGGACATTATGGGCAGGGAGTATAAAGTGATTAAGATGTTCTGTATGAAATCCACAAAAATTCAAGAAAAACATTTTTAAAAAGTTTTTTTTCCCTGTCTTTGGTGTTAACCTTGCTGCTTCTCAGTTCCGACTTTTCTTTTTCTTTCTTTTTTATAATTTTATTTTTTATTTTTGTATTTTTTTTTTTTTTTTTTTTTTTGTGCACCCGTGTTGTGGCTTGCCGCAGAGGTCAGAAGAGGGCGTCGGATTCCCCTGGAACTGGAGTTCTCCTGGAATTGGAGTTACGATGGTTCTCGGCCGCCATGTGGTGCTGGGGATCAAACCCGGGTCCCTGTAAGAGTGGTCGAGTGCTCTTAACTGCTAGGCCATCTCTCCAGCCCCCAGTTCCGACTTTTCCAGCTGTGCTTATTCCACAGCTGGATAGCCATTAAGTGTCATGAGTTTTTATTTCTCTTTAATATGTGTTTATCCTATCTTTGAGCCTGGTCTAGGTATAGAAACATACATTTTTACACATTTGTCTCCAGCTTTCTTCAGTTTCCATTGTATTGGTGGAGAACATGAGGCTGACACCAGATCCTCCTGTCCTGCAGGCACAAGGTCCTCTAAGGCCCCAGGGATGTGCTTTCCCAGGACATTCTCACTGGGGACCATCTCCAAGTCTGCTCTGGTATGGCTTCTGCCTGAGGGGCCCCTTCACTTTCATAGATTATTTCCTGGATAGTTTCTATTGCTCCACTGTCTTTATTCTGTCTTGACTTGTTGAAAATAACAGACACAGGACCAGGACAGTTCAGTAGGAGGTGTCTGATAATTTGAACATTGACAAAGACTTATTTAAGGGGTGGGGGTGGGGAGCGAGGGTTGTCACTCACTTTCTCTGCTCTCCCTGCTCTTCAGCTCAGGTTTCTTTGCTTAGTTCCTGCCCCAGAGATCCTGTCAGGTGCAGCTCAGAGTTCATTCCTGCAGCACAGATGTCTTGGCATCCCTTGCCTCACCAAGTCTCAGCCCTGAGCTCTTAGGGTTCTGCATTGAGTCACTGTGCTGGGCATAGTCAGGATAAAATAAGATCTGACTGGTGAGAGGTGCCCAGCATGTAGGTGGAGTTGCTTCAAAGGGGCCCATAGAGGAAGTAACCATTCTCTAATTTACATAGACGTATTCAATCCACAGTAGTGGAATTTTCTTAGAAACTGAAGATGATGGAATGCTAATATGCCCCATGTCATTTATTTAAAAATTTTTAATACATATATTATATATATATATATATATATATATATATAATTATATTTCCCTGACTTAAAAGCAACTACTCAATGACATCATAAATACAAGAGAGCAGAAAGAACTACAGTTTATAAGCTTCAAGTGAAGCAAATATTCAATTATCTTGTTTTAATTCAGTTACTAAGCCATTTTGTCTTCAATAATGAATGAACTAAATACCATTTCCCTTTCCTTTCATTGCCTAATGAAACCTGCATTTAGAGAGATGGAGGAAGGCTGGATAGGGGAAGGAGGCTCCACGGTGTGCATAGTGTCCTGGGCCCTATTCTCCTCTTTAGTTGGTTGTGTAGACAGATGCATTATGAGGAATTGAACAGTTTTCCCATGTGTTTTTATGAATGACTTTTGTTGAATGAAGCATTGGATATCTGTGATCTCTGTGCTGAGCAGAGCTTTGATAAAAACACATGGTAATATTTAGAAATCAACAAACATTACTTCACTACTGCAGATAGCCACTATCTAGTAATGGCTAACATTAGCAAACAATTTTTGTTTTAAAAATTATCATTGCAGACTAGAATAGTTAATAAGAGATGCTACGTGAAAATAGAACACTGATAACTATAAAAAGCTAAAATTATTTCTTTTTACCTAGGCTGAGGAAAAAGTGAATTACTGTAAGTTTATACTATGTCCTGGGTTGATCACTGAGGCTGACGAAGCTGTGAAAGCTCTGGGCTGTGGGTGGGACAATGCTAGTGTACAAATGTGTACTAAATATGCAACTGAAACTTCTTATGCTGTTATTTTCTCACCTTTGAAGTGTGAGCAATAGAAAAATACTAGCTTGCATATATATAAATATAATTTAATAATGCAAATAGCACATTCAAAATCAGAAAGCTTAGAGGTGTCTGTAATTACTATTGCTCTTAGCCTTTGGGGATGTTTGTTAAAAATAACAGAAGCAGAGAACCTTATCATGAACCATAGTTCAGTAAATGTCTTCATCTCAACATGCGAAGGGCTCTGCCTCAGCTCATGACAACTCTGCAGACAGGTGCTACACAGGGCCTCACATTACAGCTCTATGCAGAGGATGGCCTGGAACGCGAGGCCCCGGGTAGAACATGTGGTTTTCAGCCACATGTTACATTGTAGATGTCAAGTCTGAGTGATGGGCTGTGGGACTGAGAAGCTCGGAAACCCTCACTTTCCCCAGAGTTGAGTGTATGTGTTTGGGGGTTTCTGCTGGAGAGCAAGCAGCAATTCAGCCCATGCTCTTCATGGTGGGTGGTCTCACCTAGAATGACCCCCCCCTGCCACACACAGGTAGTATTATGTAAGGAGTAGATGTGTTAACAGATTAAATGAAAATACGATGAACAGAGGCGTTCATTTGGTTGAAACAAGGCTGCTCAGCTTCCGCCAAGTTCTGTGGTGGGCAGCTTGCTCTCTGGGACTTAACAGGCCTGTGGTGGGAAGAGCCGAGCCCTCTCCTCAGGGAGTGTAGATATGAGGCTTGGATGGAATGGACTTGAAAGTGGGACAAGCCCAGGCAGTGCTTTGTGAGAGCTTTATCGAGTTGCTGCACCCATGCTGTATAGTTAGTTCACCGGTTAGGCTTCACGTAGATGGAATTACACTGTACCCACAGGTTACTGTGGGGATTCCTTCTCCTGAGTGAGCTATCTCCCAACGCACAGCAGATACTGTCCACACAAATGCACTCATTCATCAGATGACTTTCATATGGTGGTGATCTGGTTTTCTCTATTCCCACACTGGCCCTTCAGTGGAGTGCTACGAGGGAAGCTTTCTTTTGTCTAGGCTGGGATAGGACACAGGGCTAGGACTGGCTTCTGTGAGCTAGGTATAAGCTTATTTCTTTTTAAATGAAACTCCCAAATTTCCTTAAATGTGACAGACTTTAATCTTTAGAGAAGTGTTAGGTTTGCAAAAAAAATATTGAGCAGAAAGCAGTGTTCTATAAACTAACTCTTCTCCATAGATTTCCACAGTACCAGCATCAAGAACGGCTCACCTGTGCTGTAGCAACTGAAGAACCAGACCAGACCAGGTACATCATTAGCAGAAGTTGTTAGTTTAAGGTGCCCCCTTGCTGGTGTCTGTCCTTGGAGTTTGACAAAGTGTCTGAGAGAGCAGCGTTGCTGAGCACTCCACCTTTCCCTGTCTCCTCCCTCTCTGATACTGAAGCCCATTTTTATTTCACTTCTTTCCTGATGTTGCCTTCCACATGCTCATTCCTGGGAAATCATGCAGTGTGCAGGCTGTCTTACTTCTTCCATTCAGTAATATGCATTTGCATTTTCTCCTAGTCTCTTCATGACGTAGTAGCGCATTTCTTTTTAGCACTGACTTATATTCCACTCAATGGATGTACCGCAGATGATTGACGTAAACAACTTTTCAGAGTTTCCAAACCATTCTCAGAGTCCTCATTCCAGTCTACTGGTTTTTGTCAAATGCATTGTGTGCTAATATATTTCTCAATCTATACCTTGTCTTTTAATTATTCTAATGGAGTATTTCAAGTAAAATAGCTTTAAAAATTTGACCTCCAATTAATTACTGTTTTACACTTTGTCTTTTTTTTTTTTTTAAGATAATTTCGTAAATTCCTGCTATTGAAATTACCACCAGTGTTTTCTTGGTCTTATAGCATTAATTCACATTTTGGCTAATAGTCAGCTTTGAGTTAATTATGGTGTCTTCTGTGTAGTGAGGGTCTAAGAACATTACTATGCATGAAGATCTCCATGTGTTCGGATATAATTGTAGAAAAAGTTGCCATTTTGTTGATGTCTGTCAAGAACGAATTGGACATTTAATATTGCTGTATTTCCAATATCACTAGTATTATCATGAATATATTTCAGAAATGAAAATGGAACAAAACTTGTGGGAAATGCTGCAATGATTTCCCATCAGCTGGCCAGCACACAAGAAGAGGAGAAGCAGGCCAGCAGTGGACGGAGAACTCCACCCCCAGAGAAGAGAACCATCATGTCAAGTATGTCGAGAAATAGACATTTTCTCTGTTACTTTTAGAACTGATTTTAAAAAGATAAAACAAAACTGTTTAAGGGGCTGGAGAGATGGCTCAGAGGTTAAGAGGACCATGGTTCTATTCCCAGCACCCACATGGCTATTAACAATAACTTCAGTTCCAGGGGATCTGACACCCTCTTCTGACCTCCATGGGCATTCATGACATGGATACACTTACACACATGCAGGCAATACACTCATATACATAAAATAAAAATATTAAATAAAATTAAAAAATTAAACATAAGGTAATTAAATATATTATGAACCTACAGCATATACCAAAGGAAAAACTGTGACAGCATTAATACAGAGGCCAGGAGGGGAGGAACTGGGGTGAATCACAGCAGTACATTAGGCAGCATATTATTACATAACGTTCTTAAAACCACAGTGTAGGGTGCCTTGAATCTAAGCAAAGAAAGTGTTGGTTATCCTATACTAGTCATGGCACTATTGTACCAGTGAGTGCATCATGCATGGTGGGGTGACACTGTAGCTCAGCCTAGATATGTCTGTGAAACAATACAAGAATATACATGTATATATGTATATATACATATATGCATATTTGTATGCATAGATATAAATATACAGCATATACACATTTACCATGTCTTCTCTTTATACCCTGACCTTTAAGACCTTCTCAATATCTGAGAAACACTGTTTCACAATTCAGTCATTTTAGGAGGAAAGGTAAGCCATTAGATAGGTGGAGAATTCCTATTCATATTTCTGGGATAGGAAGACAGAGAAACAAAGTAGCAGGTAGAGTGCCATGTCCAAGAGGAACAAAGTGAGGACTGTGGTGACATAGGAGCTGGGCTGGCTGAGTCTGTGATGGACCAGTATCATTGTCACTGTAATAACTATTTTAATATATATGCATTTGTGGCTTTTAGAGTAACAAGGCTTGTTATTCTAAACACAATGTAATTTATTTTAATACATGAAGTTTTACTGAATTGTGAACTACTGAGAGATGGATCCTTAGAATCATAAGGAAGGCTGGGGGCCGGAGAGATGGCCTAGCAGTTAAGAGCGCCGACCGCTCTTGCAGAGGACCCGGGTTTGATCCCTAGCACCCACATGGCGGCTGAGAACCATCCAAAACTCCAGTTCCAGGAGAACTCCAGCTCCAGGGGAATCCGAGACCCTCTTCTGACCTCTGCGGCATTGCACGACACAGGTGCACAAACTTGCATGCAGACAGTACATTCATACACATACAGAAATAAATAATATAAAAAAAAGAATCATAAGGAAGGTCAGAGAATGTTTCCTCCACAAACACAGCATGTTAGCGTTTCCCTTGACACAGTTCACTAGGAGCAACAGGCTCCCAGATGGACATTATCTGCAAAGAGCTGTGACTAGGTAACTCTCTGTCTGTGTCTGCTGTCTCTAATGTGGGGCCTGAAGAGGCAGCTGATAGGACTCTGAGTCTGCCATGCTCTTTAAATAATACACAGATTTGCATACTGTATTAGTCAGGGTTCTCTAAAGAAACAGAAGCAACAGGACGAATATATAGCTATGTACAATTTATTGATTTGCACACATGACAGAGTTCAAGGAGTCCAACAGTAGCCACACTGCATTGGAGAGGCTGAGAATCCAGGGAACTGCTCAGTCTGCAAAGCTGGATGCCTCAGTAGTCCCAATCTGGTGCTGAAGGCCCGATGGATTCCAGGAGATCTGCTGGTCTCAGTACATGCTGGGATCGGAAGGGTTAATCACAGCAGCAAGACAAACTCATCAGTGAGAGAGAGGCAAGCTGCAGGAAAAAAGGGACCAGCTCCCTCTGCCATGGCCTTTAATACTGCCTGCTGGGAGAAGGTAACACCCATATTTGGGGTGGGCCATCTGGGTTGAGGTAGTCCAATCCAAAGATCCTTTTTCTCTTATTTGTTCTTTAGTCCAGTCAAGTTGACACCCAGGATTAACCATCACAAGTTCACCCCTTGTCAACTTGACACCCAATAAATAGCCTTCCTTATGTTATGCTTAAATGTCCATTTCAAACAAAGACAAGGTCATAATTCTACCTAACATGTTATAAGTATCTCATGTGCAATAGCAAAGCATTATATCTTAGAGTAGGTGGTAATGTCCTTGAGGAACACTTAGTACTTCAGTATCTAATAACCTAAATATGACAACACTTAACACTTATCTCATTTGCACATTCAAAAGGGAACAACACAAGTATCTGCTTAATATATGTATATATATGAACAAGCACGTTCTTAACCAAATAGGACAAAAGTTATTATCTATTATAATCCACGTTTCTGCAACTGGTCCCATGGCCTCAGCTGATATTTATGACTACCTTCTTCTACTACCCATTCTGTATTTCCTCCACCATCAGCAAGCACCTCTGCAGGTCTTGGCTCTTTCCCTGGAGGAGTGACCCATACCTTCATCCCTGAAGGGTCTGGGCCATTTATTGTCCTGTCTGGTTTGGGTTGTTGGAGTTTCCCATTGACCTTAATCATAGGACATGGTAGCACCAGAAGGCGCCCTACAGCATCTCCTGCCTTCCAGACATAATCTTCCTTGCCCCCATTGTGGAGAAAAAGTCCAATTTCCCCATGGTAGTCTGGATCAATCACTCCTCCTACTACTGTTATTCCTTCCTTAGCCTGTTGGCTTAAAGGCAGTAGAAGCCCGAAGTGGCCAGGGGGAAGTCTTAGCTTCCAGTTCAATAGAACGTTTGCTGTATCTCCTGGCAAAAGCACTCCCCCCATTGGAGCCAAAACGTCTAGACCAGCAGAACGCAAGGTCGTGGGTACAGGAAGCAAAAATTTTCCTACTGGGTCACTAGGGGTGATAGTGAGTGGAATCATTCCCACTTCCACCCCTTGGTTCCTGGACCCATGAATTCTGGCTATAGGAGAAACAGTACCATATAGTGGACGCTGATTCAAAGCATATACTGCTTGCTGGAGAACCTTGCCCCAGCCCTCCAGGGTATTGCTACCTAATTGGCGCTGTAACTGTGTCTTCAAGAGGCCATTCCATCGTTCTATCAAGCCAGCTGCTTCTGGGTGGTGGGGAACATGGTAAGACCAGTGGATACCATGACCATGGGCCCACAGTCGCACTTCTTTGGCTGTGAAGTGAGTTCCTTGATCAGAAGCAATGCTGTGAGGAATACCATGACGGTGGATAAGGCATTCCGTAAGTCCCTGGATGGTAGTTTTGGCAGAAGCATTACGTGCAGGAAAGGCAAATCCATAACCAGAATAAGTATCTATTCCTGTAAGAACAAAACGCTGTCCCCTCCATGATGGAAGTGGTCCAATGTAGTCAACCTGCCACCAGGTTGCTGGCTGGTCACCCCGGGGAATAGCACCATATCGGGGGCTCAATGTTGGTCTCTGCTGTTGGCAAATCTGGCACTCGGCAGCAGCTGTAGCCAGATCAGCCTTAGTGAGTGGGAGTCCATGCTGTTGAGCCCATGCATAACCTCCATCTCTGCCACCATGACCACTTTGTTCATGGGCCCATTGAGCAACAACAGGGATAGCTGGAGAAAGAGGCTGACTATCCACAGAACGAGTCATCCGATCTACTTGATTATTAAACTCATCCTCTGCTGAGATCACCTTTTGATGAGCATTTACATGAGACACAAGTATCTTCACATCCTTTGACCATTCAGAGAGCTCTATCCACATACTTCTTCCCCAAATGTCTTTCTCACCAATTTTCCAGTCATGCTCCTTCCAAGTCCCTGACCATCCAGCCAAACCATTGGCTACAGCCCATGAATCAGTATATAATCGAACCTCTGGCCATTTCTCCTTCCAGGCAAAATGCACAACCATGTGCACTGCCCGAAGTTCTGCCCACTGTGAAGACTTTCCTTCACCAGTGTCCTTTAGGGTTGTTTCAGAAATTGGCTGTAATGCTGCAGCTGTCCACCTCTGGGTGGTGCCTGCATAGCGTGCAGAACCATCAGTAAACCAGGCCCTAGTCTTCTCTTCCTCAGTCAACTGATCATAGGGCAAACCCCATGAAGCCATAGGTGCATGCTTAAGCCCAGGAGACATTGTAACAGGAGTGGGAACCATAGGCATTTGGGCAACTTCTTCATGTAGCTTGCTTGTGCCCTCAGGGCCTGCCCGGGCCCTGTCCCGTATGTACCACTTCCATTTGACAATGGACTGTTGCTGTGCACGTCCTACTTTATGGTCTGGTGGGTCAGATAACACCCAGCTCATGATGGGCAGCTCAGGTCGCATGGTGACTTGGTGGCCCATTGTCAAACGTTCAGTTTCCACTAAGGCCCAATAGCAGGCTAAGAGCTGTCTCTCAAAAGGAGAATAGTTGTTTGCAGATGAAGGTAGAGCCTTGCTCCAAAATCCCAAGGGCCTCCGCTGTGATTCCCCTATGGGAGCCTGCCACAGACTCCAGACAGCATCTCTATCTGCCACTGATACCTCAAGCACCATTGGGTCTGCTGGATCATATGGCCCTAGGGGCAGAGCAGCCTGCACCGCAGCCTGGACCTGTTGAAGAGCCTTTTCCTGTTCCAAGCCCCACTCAAAGTTTGCTGCCTTACGAGTCACCTGATATATGGGTCGTAGTAACACACCCAGATGAGGAATGTGCTGCCTCCAGAATCCAAAAAGACCCACCAGACGTTGTGCTTCTTTCTTGGTGGAGGGAGGGGCCAGGTGCAACAACTTATTCTTTACCTTAGAAGGAATGTCTCTGCATGCTCCACACCACTGAACTCCTAGAAACTTCACCGAGGTAGATGGCCCTTGAATTTTAGTTGGATTTATTTCCCATCCTCTCATGCGCATATGCTTTACCAACAAGTCTAGGCTAGCTGCTACCTCCTGTTCACTGGGTCCAATCAACATAACATCATCAATATAGTGGACCAGTGTGATATTTTGTGGAAGAGTCAGGCGATCAAGATCCCTTCTAACTAAGTTATGGCACAACGCTGGAGAGTTAACATACCCCTGAGGTAAGACAGTAAAGGTATACTGTTGGCCTTGCCAGCTGAAAGCAAATTGCTTCTGGTGGTCCTTATGAACCGGTATTGAGAAAAAAGCATTGGCCAGATCAATAGCTGCATACCAGGTACCAGGAGACATATTAATCTGCTCGAGTAAGGACACCACATCTGGTACAGCGGCTGCAATTGGTGTCACTACTTGGTTGAGTTTTCGATAGTCAACTGTCATTCTCCATGATCCATCTGTCTTTTGCACAGGCCAAATTGGAGAGTTAAATGGAGATGTGGTAGGAATCACCACCCCTGCATCTTTCAAATCCTTGATAGTGGCATTAATCTCCGCAATCCCTCCAGGGATACGATACTGTTTTTGGTTCACTATTTTCCCTGGTAGAGGCAACACCAATGGTTTCCATTTGGCCTTTCCAACCATAATAGCCCTCACTCCACAGATCAGGGAACCAATGTGGGGATTCTGCCAATTTCTAATTATATCTATCCCAATTATACATTCTGGGACTGGGGAAATAACTACGGGATGCGTTCTGGGACCCACTGGGCCCACCGTGAGTCGGACTTCAGCCAAAACTCCATTTATCACCTGACCTCCATAGGCCCCTACTTTAACCGGAGGGCCACAATGCTTTTTAGGGTCTCCTGGGATCAGTGTCAACTCAGAACCAGTATCCAATAGGCCTCGAAAAGTCTGATTATTTCCTTTTCCCCAGTGTACAGTTACCCTAGTAAAAGGCCTCAGGTCCCTCTGGGGAAGGACAGGAGGAAGGCAAACAGCATAACTCTTTGGTATTGTGACAAGGTCCTTCCTCACTGGAACCCGGCCACCCCTTCATTCAAGGGGTTCTGGGTCTGTGAACTGTCTCAAGTCTGGAAACCGGTCAACTGGGCGGGATTCGCTACTCCTAAAATCAAATGTTGACTTCCTGTCATTCGTTCTAGAGCTTTTCTGCTTATACAGATCAAATAAAAACTTAGTAGGCTTCTTATGTATTTGGTTCCTGGGAACACCATGATTAATTAGCCAGTTCCAAAGATCATTTCGGGTCATGCCATTATAGGTATTGTTTTGCCTTTGCCACCCATTATGATAATTACTGTAACTACGCTCATCTGGCCTTCTGCGATTCAGTGCTGCCACCTGACGCCTACCCTGAGGTCCTGTTAGACCTACTACGTGTACATTTAATTTATGCAAACGAGCCACAACTTCTCTAACTGTAAGATCTGGCATAAGAAATAGAGCAAAAACAAAGCTCTTCAAATGTTCTGGTGTCTCTCTCAGTACTTTCCATCTTATAAATTCAGTGAGTGGCATGTCCTCTGGGTCCTCATATTGTGGAGAATGTGGTTTTACACTTCGAATCCACTCGAGCATGCCCATCTGCCTGACCCTCACAATCCCTTCATCAATACTAAGCCAAGGAATATCAGGCATCTCTAACTCGCTGTTAGTAGGCCATGTTTTAATAAATACATCAGCCAACCATTCAAATAAACTTTTAACACCTTTTTTAACTGCTCGAGCTTCCATGTTAAACCTAGAATCTCTACTCAGTGGGCTCATATCGATAAACTCAGTATGATCCAATTTTATATTCCTTCCACCATTATCCCACACCCTTAAAATCCATTCCCACACATATTCCTTAGGCTTCTGCCGGAATGAATCAGCAAACTCATTAATTTCTTTAGTAGTATATCGCACCTCCTCGTGGACCACACTTTCTATCTCACCTTGAGGGGCTTGCTTAGACTTCAATCTGGTTATAGGTCTAGAGGCAACAATTGTTGGGCCCTGAGGGACATCAGCTCCCACTGGGAGGGGGGGATTAATTTCCTCAGGCAAGGGTGGGGAGGAGGGATCTGCAGGGTGTGGATTCTCTGCTGAGGGTGGGGAGGTTAATTCCTCAGATAAAGAAAATCCCTCAGAATCCGAGGGTTCAAAATCCTCATCATCATAGTTCTCCCACACATCTCCATCCCAAGTTTCAGGGTTCCACCCTTTCCCCACCAGTGCTCTCACTTTAACTGCTGACACTTTTCGTGGCTGGGAATTAAATTTGCGTTGTAAATCAGCCAACCGTATAATAAGGGCTCCAGCTTGATTTTCTGCTGCTTTAGCTCTTTGGCTGCTGGAGAGAAGATTCTCTTCCAGAGCACACTTGGAAACCTTTAAACTGTTGTTTCGAATCCGGAGCTGGTCATTTTTATCACCGAGCTCCATATTTTCCTCTATCAGTTTATCCAGACATGCTAGGAGCAACAAGGCAACATCATTATTTTCCTGATTTTTCCGCAATTTCTCGAACGTTTTATATATAGAGTCGCTAAATTCCTTGCTTCTCACAAGAGGTGAGTTAGGTGAGTCAAATGGATCTATCTTCATAATTAGATCAAATAGTCTGCACCAAGGATTATCATTCCTCTTCATGCCACCAGGAGAGCCTTCAGTAACTCTAGGCTTCATTGGGTTGGAGAGCTGGCTCCAGAGGCTACCAAGCCCACTAAAGAAATTCATCCTTTCAATTCTGTTTCTCTAGAACCACTTCTGGTACCAAAATCTGTATTAGTCAGGGTTCTCTAAAGAAACAGAAGCAACAGGACGAATATATAGCTATATACAATTTATTGATTTGCTCACATGACAGAGTTCAAGGAGTCCAACAGTAGCCACACCGCACTGGAGAGGCTGAGAATCCAGGGAACTGCTCAGTCCGCAAGGCTGGATGTCTCAGTAGTCCCAATCTGGTGCTGAAGGCCCAAATGGATTCCAGGAGATCTGCCGGTCTCAGTGCACGCTGGGATCGGAAGGGTTGATCACAGCAGCAAGACAAAATCACCAGTGAGAGAGAGGCAAGCTGCAGGAAAAAAGGGACCAGCTCCCTCTGCCATGGCCTTTAATACTGCCTGCCAGTAGAAGGTAATGCCCACATTTGGGGTGGGCCATCCGGGTTGAGGTAGTCCAATCCAAAGATCCTTTTTCTTTTATTTGTTCTTTAGTCCAGTCAAGTTGACACCCAGGATTAACCATCACACATACTTTGCCATAAATGCAGTTTTCCACATTTGAAGTTCCAAAGATTTTTATTATTATTTAAATTTTTAATTTGTTTTCATATGTGTATGAATGTATTGTCTGCATGTAGGTTGGTGTACCTGTGTTGTGCAATGCTGCCTAGGTCAGAAGAGGATGTCAGATTCCCCTGGAACTGGAGTTAAAGATGGTTTTCAGCTACCATGTGGGTGCTGGGGATCGAACCCACGTCCTCTGCAAGAGCAGTTGGTGCTCTTAACCGCTAGGCTATCTTTCCAGCCCCAGATTTTTATTATTATAACAGGTTTGTTTATAGTTTCTTGACCCAACAACTTAAAGCCAGTCATTTTGTCCCCTATTTTACATGTCCCTTTCTCCATCCCTCCACGCATATTCTCCTACCTTGTACAGCACCCTGTGTCTCTGGTTTGTACCACCATAGTGTGTGGGAAGAGCTAACTTCTTCCTCAGTGCGGGACCATATATGGTTTTCCTTCTAAACTATGAGTAAATAATTTCAAAAATGCAACATCCATAAAAGACCATTTCGTTAGGGCTTGAAACTTCCCTCTATCTTCAAATATTGAATCAAGCACATTGGACTGTCATCATTATAAGTGCAAATATTGTCTTCTGCCTGTAGAAGCAGATCCTATTTCATTAGCCAAGAAAAATGTGCTCAGACAGACACTTCAGAGATAAGTGAAAATTCCATGGATGAGAAAGAGAATGTTTAATAAGAACAATATTGGTGTCACTGTGGAGCATCTGCTAGGAGGGGCTGCTTCCCACTTCCCTTCATCTGTTCACAGCCTCCTCTGGAATTATCTGCTCCATGATTTTACATAAAAGACAGTTTCTGATAAATCTGGTTCAACAATTAATATGCAGTGTAACTTGTGATTAGAGGGATGAATTGGAAGTAATGAAGGTTTAAAAATAGAAAACAGATGTAATATTTTAAATGACATTTTCTTGGTACTGTATTTATTTCCCTCTTTCAGTAATTAGTAAAATGTTTTCAGTTTTTAAAAACAGCTTATTACTGTGAACACAATAAACCCATATGTGTAAAAAACAAATGAAAAAAAAACTGTGCGAAACAGATGATAAATCCTTTGGGGTATGGATGAGGAAAGACAATGAGAAAGTGGACTTGCACAAAAAGCAAGGCTGAAATAGCAGCTGAGGACAGCTCAGAGGCAGCCAAGAGCCCAGAGGGGCTGTGGGTCAACCCTTCTGCCACTGAGCAAAAGTATTTTGTGTTATGTAGATGAAGATTCAGAAAAGAGATTTTCAGGGTTTTCCTTTTAATTTCTTCAGTTTAAAAGTTTTATCTTTTAATTTTAATTTTATGTGTATGAGTGCTTTATCTACATGCATGTAAATTTATCACATGCATATAATGCCCAAGGAGGCCAGAAGAGGGTGTCAGATCCTCTGGAACTGGAGTTATAGATGGTTGTTAGCCACCATGTGGGTGGTAGGAACTGAATGCAGGGCTCTTAACTACTGAGCCATCTTGCCAGCTTCTAATTTCTACAATTCGAAATGCAAACAAATTCAGTCTCTTCCTATTCCATGTCACCCAGTGCATCTTATGGAGTTATCTTCTTTTAGTTTTAATTTTTAAAATTTTATTTATTTATTTTGTATGCATATGTGTAGGAATGTACTGTCTGCATGTAGGTTTGTGCACCCATGTCATGCAATGCTGTGGAGGTCAGAAGAGGGCATCAGTCGGATTCCCCTGGAACTGGCGTTAAAGACGGTTCTCAGCCACCATGTGGGTGCTGGGGATCGAACCCGGGTCCTCTGCAAGGGCAGTCAGCGCTCTTAACCGCTAGGCCATATTTCCAGCCCCTAGTTTCAATTTTTATTCATGTTTATATTTCAATTGTGTGGGTTACTGTGTGAAATCTGATGCATGCATATGGTGTGTAAAGGTCAAATCATGGCAATTAATATTCCCATTTCCTTAAATTAAAATAAAATCAAGATTAAATACCCAACAGCACGTGAATGGGTAAAGGAGAGGTAGTATACACAATGGAGTACTATTCAGCTATTAAAAGGAATGATCATCTATTCCTGGTAACAAGATAGACAAAAGTGGGGGAGATTTTGCTATTTGAAATAGATCAGATGCAGTGGGACTAGTCCGGAGAACTTTCTCATGTGTGGATGTCAGGCAAACATTCATGAGAGTGAATGGTGATTACTGGAGGCTGCAGAGGGTGGGGATAGAGAGAGAATTTGTGGTCAGATGAGGCAGTCAGCACAGTTAAATAGGAGGTAGAGTTTCTTTAGAAACATAGCAAGGACTGGGGAATGGTGGCCCAGGCCTGTAATCCCCGGCACACCACAGGCCGAGGCAAGTGGATTGTTCTAAATTCCAGGCCAACCTGGGATACAGAGTGAGGCCCTTTCTCAAAAATAAATAAGAAAGGAAACAAACAACCAACCCAGAATGGCTGGCTGGAAATAGGTGTAAGGAGTCCTTCAGGGATCCCTGGGAGGAGGAGCTGCTTCCTCATCCCCCCATGTGTCCCTGACTCCTGGGGCACAGCTGGCTTTGGGACCCTGTTTCCTACTGCTAGGAGAGAGTTGGCTTTGAGACCCTCTGTTTCTGTGACTGTGGCTAGGAGAGAGTTGACTTTGAAACCCTCTGTTTCTGTGACTACGGCTAGGAGAGAGTTGGCTTTGAGACCCTCTGTTTCTGTGACTGTGGCTATGAGAGAGTTGGCTTTGAGACCCTCTGTTTCTGTGACTATGGCTAGGAGAGAGTTGGCTTTGAGACCCTCTGTTTCTATGACTGTGGCTAGGAGAGAGTTGGCTTTGAGATCCTCTGTTTCTGTGACTATGGCTAGGAGAGAGTTGGCTTTGAGACCCTCTGTTTCTGTGACTATGGCTAGGAGAGAGTTGGCTTTGAGATCCTCTGTTTCTGTGACTATGGCTAGGAGAGAGTTGGCTTTGAGACCCTGTGGTTCCCCTGGTCCTTCAGACCCCTAAGCCACAGATTTCCAACAGGGAAAAAAAATCTTAAGATATCTCATGAGTCCAAGAAAATTTTGGAACTGCCTGGTGATTAAAATCCTGGGAAAAAGCATTGATGTGTTTAAAAAGAAACCACAAAGATAATTTTGTTTTAACCGAATGTCACCTTTCATTGCTTTATTTTTTTTTCAGTTTCAACAAGGTGATTTTTTTGTTTTTTTTCCTTATTTTTTTTTAAATCTAAAAACAAGCAAAATGTAATTACCTTTTTATTAACACATTAAAAGGAGGCCGACAGTATGCTTAGTGATGGTGCTCTTTCTAGAGGTGTTACTGTTGCCCTGGCTCTCATTGGTAAGGAAAACCTTGAGAAGCCAGTGGGAAGGGCAGGGGTGAAGTGAGGGCAGAGAGAGGGTAACTTAGGGACAAAGAGAAGCAACAGGTACCCTAATGTGAAGTTTTAAAAATGCAGTTATGCCGGGCGTGGTGGCACACGCCTTTTACTCCTAGCACTTGGGAGGCAGAGGCAGGGGGATCTTGTGAGTTAGGCCAGCTGGTCTACAGATTGGAGTTCCAGGACAGCTGGGGCTCAGGGAAACTGTCTAGAAAGACCAAAAAAAAAAAAAAAAATAAATGCAGACTACTGGATTACACATGACAGGGGATGGAACACTTGCCGTTGAGTCCCCACTCCTTTACAGGGAAACAGTACTGTTTGCGAAAGATATTTAGGAATTCTTCATTTTAAAAATACTTATGCCTTAGGCTCTAACACATGTGGAGGATCTTTTTGTTACTATCTGTATGCATCAGATATATCTTTAACAAAAAATGTATTGGGTTTAGTAAAATATTTTTCCTTTGGAACTACTTCTCCTATCCCCATCTCCCTCCTTCCTGATATTTATTTTCTCAGGATCATATGTGTCTTCTCTTGAAGTGTCCCCCCACCAGTTTCTTATTGGAATTCAGCAAAAAGTCCTTTACTCCATATAGTTCATAGAGGAAAGGCAAATCTTCTCTGAGCAAAAAGAATTCTGTCTCCACTTCTGCAGATATTTTCCCCAAAGATCCAATTTACAATTAAAAACAATGACATAAAAAATGCAATTGATAAATGAAACAAAATCAACAGAGGTCCATAAGAAGGAATTTGAACTAAGTATGGGAATGAAATTGATGAAGGAATAGACAAAATGGATGTAAAATGGAGATATCTAACAAAACTACGAACTACGAACAGTGAAATTTAAAAGAACTGGCAATCTAGGCATTAAAAAATGCATACTATCAGAAAATAAGCGTTCTTTCAACGAGCTTCATAGAAGATGAAATATCAGAAAACAGGGTTACTGTATTTAGAAATAGGGGCTGGAGAGATGGCCTAGTGGTTAAGAGCACCGACTGCTCTTGCAGAGGACCCAGGTTCGATCCCTAGCACCCACATGGCAGCTGAGAACTGTCTGAAACTCTAATTCCAGGAGAACTCCAGTTCCAGGGGAATCCAACATCCTCTTCTGACCTCCGTGGCATTGCACAACATGGGTGCACAAACCTACATGCAGATAGTATATTCATACACATAAAAAAATAAATAAAACTAAAAAAATTAAAACAAAAGAAATAGATGGCTGTAAATCTGTAAACTGAAACACAGGTTTAAGGAAAGCATGGGAAGAGCATAAAGCACATAGAGAATGGTGGAACGGCCTGACAGGCTTGGACTGGAGTTTCAGAAGAAGTGGGAGTGATATTTGAATGGACAATGACTAAGACAGCTAACAAGTTGGTTAAAGATGTGAGCCGAGAGGTTCCCAAATGCTAGCGACTTGTAAGCAAGTCTAATAATTTAAAACCATGTATAAGACTATCAGAGGCAAGCTGCTGAGAAACAAAGATAAAAAGAAAATTTTAAAGCAAATAGAGCCTGGTGTGGTAGTGCACAGCTTTAATCCCAGAACTCTGGAAGCAGAGGCAAGAGGATCTTTGAGATCAAGACCAACCTGGTCTACATAAAGAATTCCAGGGGCTGGAGAGTGGCCTAGTGGTTAAGAGCGCTGACCACTCTTACAGAGGACCCGGGTTCAATCCCCAGCACCCACATGGCGGCCGAGAACCGTCTGAAACTCCAATTCCAGGAGAACTCTAGTTCCAGGGGAATCCAACACCCTCTTCTGACCTCTGTGGCATTGCAGGACACGGGTGCACAGACTTGCATGTAGACAGTACATTGATACATATACAGAAATAAATAAATGCCGGGCGTGGTGGTGCACGCCTTTAATCCTAGCACTTGGGAGGCAGAGGTATGCGGATCTCTGTGAGTGGGAGTCCAGCCTGGTCTACAGAGTGAGTTCCAGGACAGCCAGAGCTACAGGGAGACTCTGTCTCAAAAAAATAAAACAAAATAAAATAAAATAAATAAAAAAAAATAAAGAATTCCAGGCCAACTGGGGGTACAGGGAGATGCTGTCTCAAACAAACAAAATGAAACCCACAAACAGAGCAGAAATCTATCTTAAGAATCAATAATGTACTCAATTTTTCAGAAAAATATCAAAGTCAGAATATAGAAGGAGGTATGTTGCTTGAACTCAGATCCCTTTTCCAAGGATCTTTTAATGTCTTTTAAGTTCCAATTTTATTTATTTATTTATTTATTTATTTATTTATTTATTTATTTATTTTTTGGTCTTTTCGAGACAGGGTCTCCCTGTAGCCCCAGCTGTCCTGAAACTCACTGTGTAGACCAGGCTGGCCTTGAGCTCACAGAGATCTGCCTGCCTCTGCCTCCTGAGTGCTAGGATTAAAGGAATGCACCAACACGCCCGGCTAAAGTTCTGATTTTATAAGAGACATTAAGTGTTATATATTATAGAGACTCGGTTCTATTATATTTCTCTAAAGAATGGCATCTTAAGTATCTAGACCAGTTACTGACTGAACCCTAGAAACCTGTGTGGGCTTGCTTTACAGCTTGTGAGGCAGACCTGCAGAAAGCCTACGTTTTCAAGCCTGCCGATTCATTGTCTCTCAGTACTCAGTCTTTTGTGGTCCTTGTCAAAGTGTTCTGTTTCTTAAGTGGGTATGAGATGATTTAGAGTAGAAGACAGCAGACCTTTTCTAAGACACAGTCCTAGTTTTACGTCTTGGCTCTCTCTCAGTGGGTTCTTTGGTGTAATAGGCATTAATGGGCCTCCCCGAGTTGTGTTTAGACAGACCCCTCAAAACACACATTCTCCATAATGGGCTTCTCTGCACCTTGGAGCAGCTGCTAGGCCAGGCCTCAGGAAGTCTCTTGAGCTGATCTACCAAATGTTCCTCGGTTAAGGGATTGGGATGGGGCTTCCAAATTGGGATGGGGCTTCCATTTGGACTTCTGGGCCAGCTCTTCTTGTGTCTTCATCCTGCCTATCCCAGCCCCTTTAATCTCAACTCTGGTCTCCTTTCCAGCTCTAGGAAGCACGGTCTACCTGGCTTGTTGTGTACAGGGCTGTGATTAGGCATGTCTCCCACTCCAGTCCTGTGTTTTCTACTTCCTGATTCCTTTCTCTCTCTGCTTTGTTTTGTCACAGATGAATGCTGACAACACCCAGTTTATGGCAGTTTTCAGGAAGCAGGGGTTCTGCAGTACTAACCCCAGAACAGTTACATGCAATGGCAGTGGCCGAGGTGAACAGTGACCCAGTGTGGGGAACTTCTTTGATCACAAAGGTGAAGAAAAGATGTTTCTAGATAAATTATACCCCAGAGTACATGTTCCCAACACAACAGGACTAAAGCATTCCAACAAGAAGTTCAAATTTCTCAGTAGGTGGAAAGGTGAGAACTGCCAGGGGGAGATGAGTCCTGGGTAGGTCCTACGGCTTGACAAGGCCAGAAGGTCCTGCTGATTGGACAGGGCCAGAAGGTCCTGCTGACGCAGAGGGGCTCATAGCTGCCTTGCTTCTCCTAAGTTGCTCTTCATTCGTGTATAATTGCATTACGTATATACTGCCAATGTTAACATAAAACTGTAATTTCATGGGCATGAATTTGTACAGTTCAGGTAATAAATGATTATGCCAATAGTATTACAAGTATTTAATAATGTCGCATTCAATCGGGACTGTGGTTGTTGTGAGTTTGCTGTGCTGTTCCATCAATCCTTTACTAAGGACTGATTTCACTGTGCAAAGCAGTTGAAATTGGGGCCAGGGAAGGCTCCAACAGGTACACACCTGGTCGCTGCACTAACGTTCTTCCACTTATGAAATTTCCTGACTTTTAGCCATGGCAGCTGCATTCTGAGCTCAGTTACTTTCCTCCTAGGCAAACGCTCCTGACAATTGAGGGGACAGCAGGATACATCATGGCTGTGTGTGATGCGATGAGTTGATTGATCAATAACTGTGGATCGAATAAAGCAGGTTCATGAGAGAATTTGAGTGTTCTCACCATAAGAAAGAGTCACCACTGTGCACAGCGACAAATGTGGTCATGGCTTGTGGTGGCAATCTTTCCAAGCTACACAGTTACATCAAAAGTCTGTGTTGTACACCTTTGAAATATGTAAGGTACTTTTGACAAGATGTGTTAGTTTATTCTTGACAAAGTTGACATGTAGTGAGGCCCAGGTGAGGTGACTTTGGGGGTAACAGTGTCAGCTGTGCAAACATGAGTGGTCTGAACGCTGTCCCAGAATTTATGTAAGAAGTTGAATGCTGTGCCCCACAACTGGCATCCCAATGCTCCTGTGGCAAGATGGCCAGTGGAGACAGTAGAATTGCCTGGAATGTTGAGGGTCATAGCCTGGAGCACAGCAGCAGGAAAAGGAGGAAGCTGAAAGTCGTTCTCTGATCCTCACACTGTTAGGTTTCCAGGTACTTGGCATTATAGCCTAACCAAATCTGCACACTTGAAGTATCACAAGGATTTAAGGGCCACAGTCATAGTTACTCACATGTCCTGGGTCTGCTTGGACCATGGTCAGACAGACAAGGGTTCATCCTGTGTTCCCTGCCCCTCACTGGGGCAGATGCTGATTCCTCTCATGTAACCTTCTACCATGAGGGTATCATTCACATATTTTGCTCATGAAGAAACCACTAGGAAGCACCCTTTGGAATACCCAGTCACACACTATCAGCACTCAGTTACCAGGACCATCAGTAAGTGATGGGCTGTGGGGGACAGTCCCTCTTACCTATGTGGGGATGGGAAAGAAGAGATTTATCAACTGTTGCCATCCCACCTTAAATTAATGCTTTCCACAAATGTAGATACAGGATCTCCTTGAGATGTACACTCACCAGATGGAGAGCGGGCAGCCAAGGGCTGGGCTCATTTTCATTTACTGAGTTCCATGCACGCGCACACAACCCTAGGCTCAGCTTGCAGGTGAAGTGTGTGCATGATGAAGGCTGGAACCGAGAATTTTCTCCGCAAGCCACAGTTAGGAACCAGGTTGTTGTATCTGAGGAAGATTCATAGCTGAGGAGTTTCTGAAGGGATGCCTACAGTTACACCTGCGCCTCGTTACCTAAATTGATATTTGCCATGCTGGAAGGAGAACAAACGTGAGAGATTCTTCTATTTGAATGCAGATAAGGCACAGAGATACTCATCAGAATGGGAAGGAAGTATCCAAAATTCTCTCATGTAGTATAAAACAGAAAAAACAATGAAGCCGAGCTGTCTGAACCCAGGAGTCCTCCATCACAAACAGTTGCATTTTGTTAACAAGTCACAGGAGCATAGTTACCAGGCTGGAGCACCCGTAGTTTCAGGAAGAATAAGGATGCACCAGAGTGTCATGGTTTACCACAGGATGGACCGTCTCCCCTTCCATCACCTGAGTGTCTATGGAGATTTCTGTGCTCTATATCTGCCAACAGTAAAAAATCATTTTTCTTCTTTAAATCCGGAAGTTTAACTGTAGACTATTCAGGTCTGATAAATACTGAAGGAAAAGTCATTGTCAGGCACTGGCTGGCACTTCATGTATTCCATGTCCTGTCTGGCTGTCACCTCTCAGGTGAGCTCCATGAAAGATGCACAGAGAATCAGCTCAAGCTTACTTCTCAGCACAGAAGGATTTTCCTAAAGCTCAAGGAATTTTACATCTCAGAAAGAAATATCTAAAACACTTTTGCTTTCGTTTCAGATCTTGACTGAGAGCTGTTGCCCCAGTGTGTCATCTGCCTTCTTAGTTATGTCCTAAACTTCTCTGGGTGGATGGGACACAAGTACCAAACCATCACCTTGATGGCGGAATTATGAATCAGCACCCAAGGTCCACACACTGAGCAGGGTGTGTGTGGCTGTCTGGGAGCAGATGAGGCCAGCACAGAGAAGGGGGAATGAAAGCGACTGACCAGGGGTCTGGAAATGTCCCTCCCTCACCTCCATGGCAGTCATCGAATCGGCCACTTTTATGCCCTTGCTGAGGAGTCCAAGGAGAAGCAGATGTGAGATGTCACATCGCCAATAGGAAGTTGGGAGATGAAGCTGGTGTCGGCTAATTATGTGAGGCAAGTGGATCAAGTAAGAATTCACTGGGCATGATGGGTTCAGAAATCCTCAAAGAGCCCAAATAGCCCCATGTCTGGAGCTTGCCATTTGCTGAACACTGCACTACATCAGGCAGGCAGCTGAGTGATGGCTGTGTGCTCTCCCTGGGCCACAATGCTCATGGCTGTGGTCATTGATTCATCCTTAGGACAGAATGTTCCTCCTCACATTCATCCTGAAGGTGGGCACCCGGCTAGTTCAGGCCAAGGGGAGGGGTGCAAACAGGTGCAGCCAATCCTCTTAGTCAACTGGGAGATTTTCCTCAGCACCTAGGGGATTGAGCCCAGCCAAGGCACGTACTGGTTTCCATGAAAATGGGTCCCAGCTTGGAGTCTTGATACTCGTGCTAGAAACATCTACCTCTTTGGCACTTCTGGCATAGAGACTAGGCAAACCAAAGGGAATGATGCAGTGGTCACTGAGCCAAAGAGCAGGGAAGGATGGGAAATTCCAGGCTTGTGGACCCCAAGGCCTGTGTCTGCCAAGGCCTCATGGGAGAATGTGATGGAAAAGCCAGCAATCATTTTTCCATTTCTTATTGGTTCTCAGATCAAAGTGGAAAGTGGACGCTTTCCACTGGAGGAGAGAAAGCTGTTCCCAGGATCGACCTTTGTTCTTGTCACTGTGCTGCTCAACTGAAAAGGAGAAAGAAGTGTCTGGGTCGTAAGCTGATGTGGAACAGCTGTGTGGAAGTGCCAGCTGGAGCTGCATCCACATGACCTTCATAAATTTGTGGTAAAACTCATAGAAGTATCTAACCTTGGCTCCTAGAAGCAAGGTTTGGTCATTGGAAGACAGAAATTTGTGACTCCATTTGGAAGTATTGGGGGTTCTGCTTCTGCCCCTAAAACTTGTGCATTCTATAGAGTTTCTGGAGCTAGTATGTCTGGCCTACAGTGTACATACATGCATCTGGCAACATGTCACCAAACACAGGGTCATTCTTGCTGCTGCCGCTCAGACACCACACTGATGGCCTGATTCTGTTTTATGACTGAATGGGTTAAAACTTGATGTCTTTTTAGTGTTTTAGGGTGATTTTCTTTATCAGTGTGAGATCCATGCTCAGGGTGCTCTTGTTACAATATTCTTTTTAAAGTACACTTGTCAGGGTCCATTTGTGGCCAGCCACCTTGATGGTGACATCAGCCATGCCTGTAGTTCACCTCATGACCTTACAGAGACAGCAGATGGGCTCAGTAATAAATCCCGATTATTAGCAAAGGAGCCACTAGCTAGAAAGGCGGCTTTAGGCTGTGATTCTTGTTATTTGCTGGACAAGGAGTTGTGAGCCCTGACAGGGAGGGGATAGGCGGTGACAGGCTACCGTGATCCTGCTTCCATTTCCAGGTCTTCCCACCTCTTTCCCTGCCTTCTTTTCCCCTTCTTTCCCCCTTCTCTTCCTTCCTTCATCCCCATTTTCTTTTTCTTCATTTCTTCTCTTCCTTGCCCTCCCTTTGTTTCTTCCTTCTTTTCTTTCCTATTTTTCCTCCCTCCCTCCCTCCTTCCCTTCTTTCCTTCCTTCCTTCCTTCCTCCCTCCCTGCCTCCCTCCCACCCTTCTTTCCTTCCTTCCTTCCTTCCTTCCTTCCTTCCTTCCTTCCTTCCTTCCTTCCTTCCTCTCTTCCTCTCTCCCTCCCTTCCTTCCTTCTTTCCTTCCTTCTTTCCCTTCTTCCTTCCTTCCTTCCTTCCTTCTCTCCCTCCTTCTTTTTTGAGATTTAATGATAACTTTGTTGAAATTCACGTTGGCAAACGAATACCACCAGATGATAAAAAATTAAGAACTATTAATGACATTGATCTGTCACATTATTTTCCAAGGGGGAGAAATTGAATTCAGACTGACTTGACCTAACAGGAAAATCCAGCTTCTGTGCCTTTGTAAACCAGGCCCTTAAAGGGTTCCTGTATATTTTTGAAAATATTCTTAATATGGAAACAAGAAGTATTGCTCTTGCAAAAGTTTACCTTTGAGTTTTAGTTTCCTTGGGAGCCAAAAGTTTTTGTAGCACACCATAAACTATTTTCTTTTCAGCTCTTAGATGATTCCCTGATGGGAGCCACAGCTCCTAAGAAAGTCTATTGGTCAGAGACCTCAAGCCTGTGTGAGGGCGCACCCAGAAAGTCAGTCCAAGGGTCAAGTGATGAGTTTGCTGCTGTGCATTGGCATGGAAGTGCTGGGTGAATCTCCAGGGAAGGACAATATACCAACTGGTATTCAATTTCCAAGAAGTATTTGTCATAGAATTTAAGTTCTTTACCCTCCTTGATATAAAGTTCAATTCTAGAGGGAAAAAAAAAAGGACAGACTGAACATTACTCCAATGTCAGGAATTATCTTCCCATGGATTCATGTTGCCAGGTTGTTCTTTTCCTCGTGCTGAGCCCTGGCAAGAGGATTATGTTACGTCACTAGTGACCACAACACCTCAGCATGTGATAGAACCCACATGAGCGTTATTTAATGAATCAATGTCTGGCTTGAACCAAAGTCTACTTATACAGTGGTGGTGGGGGCACTGCAAAACTCAGGAGGAGGAAGAAAGGAGTAGTCTGTGCATGAAACACACAATCCCCACGCTCCCTTGTTGTGGACTTCCTTGTGTGGGAGCTCAGAGTAGAAACTTGGGTCATGCAGTCATTGATTTTATTTTGTCAGCCCAGAGTTGTAGGAAATATTTAAATGATTTGTTAAATCACAAACTTGCTGGTTGGAGAAAACAGGTTGTGTTCATGTGTACATATGGTCCTGGATACACATGCCACTGTGTCTGTGTTTCTGTGTGTGCGAGTATGTGCAATATGCATGCCTTTGCAATGAATTAGTGAGTCTGAGCACATGTGTGCATTGTGGGTGCCATGAGTGCCTGCATGTGTGTTTAAACATGTATATTTTGTGTAAATACCCGTTTTATTTTTAAGTTTTAACATACCCAGGTGTTCTCTTATTTTTCTCTCCCCTTTGTAGAAACAATCCCGCCAAGCACCCCAGGGCTAACGTACTAATTATCAGTGTCTGTGCGTGCCTCCCCAAACATCTCTTCTATAACCCCTGGAAAAATTCTGACATATTATAAACTGTTTGAATTAGCGTAAATCAGTAAACAACACATCGGTGCCAGCCCAATAGTGGGAGAATTGCTGTGCATGCTAAGTGACTCGGCTCAGCCATGCCAAAGTTAGCCATGGAGCATAGCAATTTAATTCAACTCGAAATATTTATGAGTTTCCAGATGGGGAAGTATCTCAATAGGGACCCTGGGAATCCAGGTGTGCACCAGGTTCCCACATGCACTGCATGCGAGTGTAAACATGGGTGTGACACAGAAGCAATGCAGAAGAGACCAGGGAGAAGGACGAGCCCCATCAGCCTATCCAAGACCACGGTATGCCATTCATTTAGAGTAGAGAAACACCATGTGTGGAGGAATAATAGATATTACTGAAGTGGTAGTGGACAAGGGTGATTCTTCACAATAAACATCCTGTGTAGCTTATGGAAACATGACGGTAGCACATAGGCACATCATATATCCAAATTCCTGTTGGGAAAACCTCCCTTTCACATTTTAAACCCTCTCAGGCTGGAACTACCTTGCACTGATAACAAAGCCTTGTAAGAACTCATTCATTTGTGTGTGTGTGTGTGTGTGTGTGTGTGTGCATGTGTGTGTGTGTTGCATGTGTGTTTGGTGTATGTTACCTGTGTGGGTATGCAGGGGTGCATGTAGATTTGGGGGCCAGATGAGGGCTTCCATGTCCAACTCTACCACTCTCAGCCTTATTTCCTTTGAGACAGGGTCTCTATCTGAACTTGAGACTAAGCTGAAAGCTAGCAAGCCTCAGTGATCCTCCTGTACCCACACTCTATGGTCCTGGGGTTCCAGGTGGATGGGAGAACTTGGCCAGTTTGTTATATGGGTTCTGAGATCTGAACTTAGTTATTCACACTTGTGCAGCAAGCCCCTTTCCAACTGACCCATCTCTCCAGCATCTTTAATACTATCATACTTTTACATGTATTTTTAACTTTATTTGACTGGCTTTGATATGTGGAATTTGGTGTAAATATATCCAGAAAGATTCTATGATGCAATATGCTACAGTTTTTAATATGATTTAAAGTTTATTTGTGGCTGTATTGCCAAAATCTAAACCATTACAGAAGTACCATTGGCCCTGGAAGAGGAAAGAGAACTGCAAGTTGAGCTTAGACATACTTGAGTGTCAGTAGTAAATGTCGCAAACGTTCACCCCAGCAGGGACTATTCCCATTGCTGTGCTCCTCCTGAAGCTCAGAAAGCTGTTTCCAAACAAGTGGATTAACACATGAAGGGACAATATCTGAAATGCTGCAGGAATCGAACCAGCTAAGATAGAAGGGTGCTTCTTAAGCAGATATCTTGGGCTATGGTATGGGGCTCAGTTGGTAGAGCGCTCGCCTGGCCTGCAGTAGATGCTGTGTTTGATCCCAGCACTGCACAAACTGGGTATGGTGGAACCCACCTGCAATCTTAGCACTTGGGAGGTGGAGGCAGAAGTTCAAGGTCATTTTCAGCTATATACCGAGTTTGAGGCCATCCTGGGCTACATGAGACCCTGTATTAAAAAAAAAATAAAAGTGACGTTGTAGTGGAGTTTCAGCAGTATGAAGCGATGTTTTCTATCTGATGCTGTGGCCTAGCTACCCATGGAGGACTCCATGTACGTGATGTGAAAGTTATAGTGGGGCTGGAGAGATGGCCCAGTGGGTAAGAGCACTGACTGCTTGTGCAGAGGACCTGGGTTTGATTCCCAGCACGTACATGGTGGCTAAGAACCATCTTTAAGCAGGGTGTGGTGGCACATGCCTTTAATCCCAGCACTTGGGAGGCAGAGGCAGGCAGATCTCTGTGAGTTCAAGGCCAGCCTGGACTACATAGTGAGCACCAGACCAGCTGGGACTAAAGGGAAACCCTGTCTCAAAAAGACCAAAACAAAAAAAAAAAGATAATGGTCCCATCATATAGTTTAATCATGGTTTATGTAAGCTGCCTCTTATCTGCTTAAGAATTTATTTTTTTCCTCTGATTTGATTCATTGTTATTCAGATTTAAGTCCATTTGGCTTTCCTAAAGGAAACAAACATAGGTATTAATATTCATGTAGTAAATTCAAAGCATTCCCAACTAAAGTACAGATGATCCACAGGCTTTCAAAAGCCTCTGGTCTGACATAGTATCCCACCTGGTCTTCAGGGGTGAGCTTTCTGTTGGACCCAGTTATGGCAAGCAGAGCGAGCTTAAGAACAAGGTAATGTCAGGGCAGGGGGACTAAGGCCAAATGACCATTGTGTTTTATGTTAAGGTCAGCTTAGCTGTTTCCTCCAGACTCTGTGTTATCCTCAGGTGAGCTACCTGTCAGGTCCTTTATTTTGAATCCAGTGGTAGGAACTGAGATGGTCAAAATCTCAAAGACTTCTTTACCCTTCTGTTGTTTCAGCATTATCACCCTCCACACTATGGTTTGAGCATGGCTATCTATAGTTGTGGCTAGAACCAGGGGAAGAATCACACTGCTTCGCACAAAGTTTTAGCCTTAACCAGACCACTCTGGGCTGGGCCGTCTGAACTCAGGAATCCTCCCCATCCCTACCCCCGAGAGAAAACTTGTTTTTGAAGGTCAAGTGTCAGGATCTGGTCATTGGTTGAATGTTTTCTCAAAACATTTGAGGTCAGAAATACGAACACTGGGAATAGCCGGTGCTGTGTTATGAGCTGTGAACTCTTTGCCAGGACCCTGCCTTCCCTCCGTGCAGGCCTCCCCCATGGCCCATTGAGATCCAGCTAGCCACATGGTGGCTGCAGCCAGGTCAACTGTCACCCCTGCTGGACTCAGCTCAGGCACCAAGGATCAGAATCTACTGGACATTTGAGCCAGAGACCATCCTCAATTCATGTATCCTCAAAACTGCTGTTCCATAGTCGGTCAGAAAGTCAGTCAGTCATCAGTCTGTTTGTTGGTTCTTTTATGATAGAGTCTCATGTAGCCCATGGTAGCCTCCAACTCACTATGCTGCTGAGGAGGACCTTCAACTTCCTGTCCTCCTGCCTCACCTCCCAAATGCTGTGATTACAGGTGTCTGGCACCACACCTGGCTTTGCCCTTAAGAGTCTCTTGTGTCACTGCTTACAAAATATAGTAATGTCAAGTTTTTCAATGTTATTTTCACTGCTGTGTCTTCAAACCCATAGACTCAACTATAACCTCTCTTACCTTTTCTCCCTGTGTTCCCAAGAGTGCTCAAAGTGCTTCAGGTACATTAACTCACTTAGTCAATATCGGATTAATTTCAGTACTTGATGAATCCAGGTCCTGAAGGCTACAGGATATTCAGGAAGTGGTGGTTGATGTATGAGTGATTACGTAAAATGATCACAGCCAAGAAGGGTGTGAATTTAAACTTGTTAGCTGTCAGAAGCACATAAACCAGTCACCCAGTGCATAGATATCCTCTCATTTAATATAAATGCATAAACCCCATACACACTGCAGCTCAACTCACTGCAGGCACAGCAAACTCATCTTGGAATTACCCCCTCCTGTGAGCCATTGCAGTGTATGTGTGTGTGTGCTTATGTGTTTGTGTGCTTATGTGTAGTGCATGTGGATAGCCATATCCATATACTCAGAAATGTATAGAAGGTGGAGGATTTTTTTCTCCAAAGACAATTTGCAAATGGCAATGAGTTAGTCCATGCTAGAAGCCTGGGCCCATAGCAGGACTGTGTAAGAACTGTGCCTGGACTCTGAGCTGTGCTGCCCAGCTGGCCCTGTCCATTCTAGAACCAGATGTAAATGAAGTGGATGATTTAGATGTAAACTACAGAGATGCTTTGAAAATTAAATGTACTATTTGTCTTTCAGGAATAGAGACTTCATTTATTGTTTAATTCTTGCAGAAATTCTCTGGGCATGAATAGTCTTACATAGAACTAATTTTTACTTATAATTTATTAGATACTATAGGTTACCTAAAGAGACATTGGTTTTCTAAGATCAAGTATTGGGAGTGATTGTAGACCAGAAATCTCCTTCCTTTTATAAATAATTCTTGATGCAAAAGAAAACACAGTGGAACTATGTAGATATTAGTGTTTGGGTAGAAAGTTACATACTATAGAATATATATAAGTCTTGTCGACAGTTAAGTACAGGTAGGCATTAAAATGACTTGATGTGAGAGGCATGATCTTGGTAACAGACTCCAGGAAGCTGCACTACCTTTAGGAACAGAGTTGGGGGTGATGATGCCTCTGTCAGGGACCACAGCACAATGCCCTTGGGATGAGGGAGATGGCCATTGTCCGGCCTGAGACGACTGAATCCCTGAATTCTGGGGGAAGACCCTCCAAGTGACAATAGCCAGGCTGTATAAAGATACCCAGACCCTATGGAGCCAGAGCAGAGGGCTGAGCGGTGTGCCCTTTCCTCTCCTGGGCTAACACAGAGTTCTCATACCTACATTTTCCTAAGTGGTTTCAGTATTGACGGATTGATTTCAAACTCGTTTTATGGAAATCTTGAGGTTTAATTAGATGGCTTTCCGGAGCCTGACAGCCTTGCTTTTCATTAGTAACAAGTGCTGTGTGGCTGTAGAAGAGGCTGTCGCGAGTCCTAAAAGCCGACTTCATCCACAGTCGATCAAAAGCCAGAGACAGCCAGCCCAAGAGCCCAGACCTGCACGCATGGCCACCTCATCAATTAGGAGCAAATGGCCAAGAAAAGATGTATTCTTAGCATCTGAGCAAATAATGGAGATGGGTAAATGAAATTTGGTAAATCAAGATGAAATACATCTCTGAGTCTCTGTCAGCCTTGCTCTCAATTGGAGGATGGAAATAAAATTGATCAACTGGTCTCCACTTGGGAGCAGAGGGCCGCATTGTAGGCCCCTGTGCCTTAGTTAATGGCGGTTTGGACTAAGTGCTATCTCCCATGTACCATGCTGAGCTATTTTTGGCAGCTGACTCTGTCTAGATGATGTGCTATAAGCCAGTATGAACCCAGGCTCAGGGTTTCTATAAAATTTCTTCAGAAATCTCAAAATCAGCTTGGTCTTGATTAAAAGCAAAACATTTTAGGGACTGCTTCTGTTTTCCATACTGTTTAAAGAATGAGGACCACTGTGCCTCCCAAGGAGTGGAGAAGTCCTTAGGATCCCTGAAGTCAAAGACAGAAGTTAAGGGACCAGGGCAGGCAGCTATGTCTGGTGATACCAAGGATCCCGAGGCTCTCAGTTTCCCATGGGTGCTCAGTTTTACTAAAAACACTTTTCCTATATTTATAACTTACATATCTTGGATCCCAAATCATTTAATGGCAAGAAATAGAGAAAAGGAGAATCATGCTGTAAACATGTTCTGGCTGGTATGCTCTTTGGGTGGCTGCAGGGAGCACCACAAGGCTGACATCCAGGGAGACCAAATGTCTCTAGGAGTTTTCACAGGCATCGGCTACCCCAATCCAGGTGTAGCTGTAGAAGCTGAGCCAGCCAGACACCAGGCCATTGAGGCCATTGGTAGAAGAAGCAGAAGAATGGTGTGTATTCTTGAACCAGAGGACAACTGAATACTCCAGCGTGTCACTGTAACAAACACTTGAGATGGTCAACTCTTTGGAAAGAAAAATGTACCTTTCTCCTGGCTTTAGAGGCTTAAGCCATTGGTTGGGCTTCACGGCTTTGGGCCTGTGTTGAAGCTTCCAGTCACCGAGCAGCATGAGGCAGTGCAGTCCTCCCTGGGAAGTGAAAGAGAGAGGAAGGAAGAGACTAGGGTCGCCAATTTCCTTTAAGGCCCCAATAACCTGATGACCTCTCTCTACTTCCTACCTCCTATGGGTTCTAACACCTCAGTGATGCCATGCTAGGGACTAAGCCTTCCACACACAGATCTTTAGGGACACTCATGATTCACACGAGGGCACTAACATAGTTTTGCTTAGTCGAGTATTCCTAGCATGGTCTGACCCCTAAATGCCTCATTTACTTTTTGGAAAAAGTGAAACTATAAGTTCTGTCTTGTATCCTGAAGTTCCATATTTTCTATAATAAACTCAAAGGAGAAAGAAAATCTACCCAGTGGGAGTTCAACTTAGCATGACCCTGCAAGGTTAGTGCCTCCCCAACTCCCTGGTACCTGCCGGCTTCTGTCAAAGCACAGTATAGCTTCAGATTGAGAGGACTTAGGTCCTTAAGTGCCAAGTCTCCTCCACATTCTTTGTAAATTTCTGAAACTCAGCCTGGAGATACAGAAGACATTCCCCCAAACATGTCTCCAAAGCCTTCTGGGATCTGTCATTGTCCTTCCATTATTCTCAGGCTCCTCAGCTGCCTGAAGACTTCAACAATCCTGGAGATTCCAGAAGGTGGCATCCATCATTTCATTCATTGAAAATGCATTCTGGGCATTATATCCCATTCCATGAAAGGACACAGAGGGTAGGCCAACCTGCTCAAAGAAGAGGAAGAGTCCACATCTATCCAATTCTTATCATTTACCTTGTCACTGAGAAAGATCTAGATGCACATTGGAGCATCACGTTATTAGCAGTCTTGACTATGCCACCAGGTGGTGGAGAAAAGGGCTACCTTGTCTGTTATCAATGGAGTCACTACGATTCCAAGTGCCACCGAATTTGAAAAACTGGAAAGTAAAGCAGTGATGGACCCAGGATGGAGCCTTGCTCAAGAGCAAGAGGACATTGTACTTCTGTTGGCTCTTAAAGAGTCTAGGTGGTAGGTATCTCACAGCTTGTTCTCTGGGACATATGCATGTCTTTGAATCCAAGGGCTTTGGTAGAGGGCAACTCTGTGCTTCAAGATCATTGCTCTACAAGTGGTAGGTTCAGATGCTTAGTCCTCACTGGCAGGTAATATAATAAGATGTACCTGTCGTAGGTATGTCCAATAGTTTCTACATGCTGCCATGGTGTTTATACACTAGGAGGCCCCCTGTGCTCTTCCTGAGCCCAGCCTCTCTTCCAGGGTGATATGGCTTACTGTGGTTGCTTAAAGACATTTTTTTGTAGCAAGTCACAGAAGGAAGAACCAAGTAGTTCTCTTCAACCAACCCTGGCCAGTGTGGGAGTATTGGCAGATCAGTGGAAGTCTAACCTGCACCCCCTGGACTATACATGGTGCAGGATAACTATGACTGTAGCCCAGCAGATTTATAAATGATAATGAGGCCAATGTCAAAAGGTTGAGCACTCCTGCAGCACCTCCTAGGGTAATGTGGAGTTGAGGGAGCAGGAAGTAATGGCTGGAATCCAAGGTGAAGAACTATGACCTTGCTCCTGTTTTCTTTCTAATAATAACGTTAACATCCTTCTGGCTGTTACCATAGACCTGGCTAGCACTGAATTGCTTTGCTTATTTGGTTGCTGTGACTACCATCCAAGGTTTTCTTTAGGTCGCCAAAGGAACTTTTGCTCCATGATGGCTAATGGACCTATCACGTTTAGAGGAAAAAGCTGTACAATAGATCACATTACATGAATAAAGGTCACATCCAACAGGAGGCAGGCATGAGCACAATTAATAGATCACCCCACAGTGTACCAAGCATGTATAGGTAGATGGAAATGGGACAAGCAGGTGTTCAGTACATGTCATAGGTGGTCAAAGTTGATCAGAGGCTCAGAGGGAGGTGCTATTGGCTGATACTTCCTACTCATGCTCCAAGGTTCCAGGATTCCTGGGTGATGGGCAACATCCACCTGGGTACCCTGTCTTTTGCTGATGACAAAGGGAAGGCTCAATGAAAGACTTTGATCTTTTGGGCATTCTGCCACAGCATCCCTTCTTCAAACATCCCCAAGTACCAGTCATTTATCCACATTCTGAAATGAAGTTCCATTTCATTAGAAGGGAAGAAGGATTTGAACCATGGCCCTTGACCTCAGCTTTCTACCTTTTCAAGTCCACAGTGCATCTGTCCAACACTATTCATTTTGTTTCTCTACTAGTTTCACATCTGATTGACAGAAACAGAAAGAAATCTGATAGAAATCTATTCAGCAGGCAGGTCCCAGATGGTGCTACTTGGTGCCCAGGGGCTTCTGAAATGGGAGATCAGTGGTAGTGGTATTTGGATGCTCAGATTGGTCCATAGAGGATCCAGAAGAAACTAATTCAGCCCATGTAAAGAAGGCTCTTGGGCTTAGGGCTTGATTCTCACTTAGTTGAGAAAGGCCATCACTATATCTTAGGTATGAAGTTCTATAGTGGAGGAAAAATACTGGATTCATGAGGCTCAATTACAGTTGTGAAGAGAACTAGAGACCAGAGCCAGGAAGGCATTGAAAGGGAGTCACTGGATTTCAAGGTCCTTGGCCACTGGGGTCTCTGGTAACCTGCTGGGTGTATGACACATGCTATGTCTCACCTAGGTTTTATGGTTTGTCTCTGATAATTAGAGGAACATCCAGAAGCTCTGGAACACTAAGTCCCATGTCTCTGTGTGGTCACATAAGCCAGCAGAGGTGGAGTGCTGAACCTGAAGGCTTTCTACTCTGACTCCTGCCCCCATACTAAGGTGCCCCCATGAATTGCTGAAAGACTGAAGAGAGACCTGTCACCATTGTTCTCAGTGTGTTACTGCTGTATAGGACAGTCCTCCAACTCACAAGCTATGGACAGACACCTTCTTTCCAAGCTTGGTTACACCCACTTGCCTAAGATCATTACAAACTTGTTGACTGGTAAACCTCTGCAAGAAAGGAGGGGTAGGGAGAGTCAGCCATGCCTCCCAACCAACCAGTCAGCCCTAGTTGCAAGACAGGGGAGGGACTGCAGAATATAAATGGAGGAAGCTGTACAGAGGGTCTCTTGCCATTTTGTATGGCTGTGGGGAAATCATAATGTATGCTTTGATGGAGACTTCCAAGTGCAGCCTTAGTGGGGAGCATCCATACTCCTGAAAGTAAACTCCCACCCACTGTTCTGTAAGTAAGACCAATAAACTCACTGGCTTCCCAGACTGTACTTTGGTGGAATTGTACCTTATTCATTTTGTCATAGGGACCAGCATCAGAGGGGACTGCATGTCCTTTGCACCTCCCAGAGGGAACTTGAGCTACTGTTGTTTCCATTCTCATCATTTCCTAGATTGGAGGGAAATGAATAGAAGAAAGAGCCTGCATGGATTCCCACTGAATATGCTTGCTCTGTGCAGGAAGCTGCCCAGGCTTCCTGCCTGGAATAGGCTAAGAAGGCAAATGTCTATGAATCCTGGCAGCTTGGATCAGAGAAGGCACATCTGAGTCAGAAAGAAACATGGAAGAGCAAGGAAAGATGAGCAAATCAATGCGTATCCCTTAATAGAAAGGATAAAGTGGTACTAAGGAGATGGCTCAGTGATTAAAGAATTTGCCACTCAAGCATGAGGATTGGAGTTTGGATCCCCAGAACCCCTGTAAATGGTAGTGGTTGTAGTGGGCTGCTTATAATCCCAGCAGTTGGAAAGCGGGGCAGGGCATCAATGGAGCTGGTTGGCTAAAGACCAGTCACTGGTGACCTCCAGTTCAGCTGAGAGATCGTGCCTCAATGAATAAGGGAAACACTGAGGAAGACTCGGCATCAACCTGCAGCCTCCATGCATGAAAACACTCATATACATATATCTAGATATAGCTAGATACATATAGATATATACAGATATAGATGTAGATAGACCAGATATATAGATATAGATATAGATAGACCTGTAGCTATACATAGATAGATCTATAGATCTATATACCTATCTATAGATCTATCGATAGATCTATGTAGATCTATCTAATTATCTCTCTATAGATTTATCATCTATCATCTATAGATCTATCTAATTATATTTATCTATCATCTAGTATCTATCTGCATCATACACACATAAGAAATGATTAAGTGAGCTGAGCACCAGGACTCATCTCTCTGCTTTGTGGCTGTTGATTCAGTGTTACTGCTGCCTCATGCATCTGCCGCCAGGCATTCCCTGCTATGATGGACTACTGCCTCAAACCATAATGCAAAATAAATCCTTTTATAAGGTGCTACTGGCAGGTGTTTTGTCATGACAACAGGGACAGTAACTAACACATCAATGGACGTTTCTATAGCGCTAAAACATCTTCACTGCAGGTTCTGCCAAATCTGGTCATTCAAATTTGTCCTGTAAGTGCCACGCAAGAAGCTAGGGTAGGTGCCAACATGGGACCAAGTTTGTGCCAATATAGGACCAAACCATGAGTCTTGGAAATGTGTTATGTCTAGAGAACAGCCTAGTGAAGACAGAGTTTATGACAAATAACTTTTAATAATTTTTTTAAAGAACACATATATGCTGAGTGGGGTGGGGTCCCCATTTAAAAAAATAGTATAACCTCTTCCCAACACCACTGTGGGTGCCATCTTTTATCCAAAAATATCAAAAGTATGATGTTGGTTAAAGTTTCATCTTAGAAGGCTTTAAAATGAGGCAGCATAAGAAAGTCTGTGTCTCCTTGCTCTGAAGCTCACTAGCCTCAGCTGTGATCACAGTCTTCTAAGAAGGCCTGAGTGTAGTCTGATTGGATGGCTATGTGTGGCTGTCAGCTTGTTACAAGAAGCAGGGACGGTGTCTCTCGTGGCTATTCAGGAGGCTTGAGGCCATGGTCCTACTCCCCTTGACGGCCCTAGCCTCACGCCACCACCAGGTTGCCCTGCCATTTATTAAACATTTTAACCAGAAAGGGACATTAAAGGGGCTTTCAGATTAGGAACACAATTGGAAAACCTCTAAGAAAGGAAATATCGTATTAATTCATTAAGTCAAACTGCTTGTCTCTACACTCATATGACTGGAATTGTGGTTCATTAACTTCATTTCTTTATATGAGTTAATTAGCTCAGAGGAGGCCAGAAATTAATTACCAGCTTATATAGTTTGTGCAGAATGGCATTCTGTTTATTTAGTTTCTCCTATTAACTTTTAATCTCTTCAAACAATAAAAGAGGTAATTAGTATTTTATAAACAAAAATGAATGCAACAAAGGCAAATAATTTGCCAAATACCAAAGCTCCTGTGAGGACCTGATAGTTGAGAGACTGAAGAGACAGACTTCTCCAGTGTTAACTGTGAGCACAAGGAGATGGTGAGTGTGTGGGACCGAGGTGGGAGTCCCACCATCTATCACTAGAGAGGGGTGTGCAGAAGGACTTCTGAGAGTGGGAACACCAGCCTGAAAATACCTCGTGCTGCTTGAAAATAATGGCTTATGTACTCAAGTCCAGTGGCTGTGTACTCTCCCCGAAGACTGGAAGACGTCCTCACACAGGAACAAAAGGCAGATAGGAGAACGTGGCCTCTTTTATGAGCTTCTGTGTCGTGGAAACTTCAAAGGATGAGCTAGTCAACTTTATTTCCTGGAATATGTTAGTTAATAAAGTCATGATATGTACTAAACAAAAAGATGACATTGAGTTCAAATGTTGACTGACCTTGAAATTGACATTCACGAGTGGGTGAGAGCAGCATGCATCTGATAAAAAAGAGAAATAACCACAACAGTAAGGATCAGTAAAAACTAACCACAGTGGTATTTTCAATGTGGTGTGTTTCCTGAACTGAAAATTCTCAAATGTTTTAAAACTTCAAAGGGATTTTTCACAGTGCCTGTATTTTGCCACTTTCTAGCAAGATATGTAATGAATTACAGGAGTTATTTAATCAATGTATTTTGTTAGCATAACATTAATATTAATTAAATGTTCATTAAAAAAATTGGATCCTTAACAGCCTGACACCAAGGCTCTAAATGTTGTGCTCAAGCCGCCAGCTCGGCAGGAAGCAGATTCCCCGCGAAGCTCTCACCAGACAAACTTATATTAGCAGAAAATATCCTACAAGTTCTTTTAACACGCATTATTTCCTACAAAATAATAACTTGAACTGAAAAGGTCCACTGCATCTGATTTGTCCTGCGCTGCTGCAAGCGAGCATCCCCCGAGATCTGCATGCTATGTTGCGTGCTATGTTGCGTCGCGTGAGCTCAGTGCTGTCAGCGCACAAGAGAAAACTCAGCCACCAAATCTTTTAGATCTATAAACAGGAGAAAACCCAAGCCACATCCCTGTGTCCCCAGAGGGCTACTGTAACCTGGCAGAAGAAGCAAGGGAGAGTGATCCATTCTTCCCACCTTGGCTGAAGAGTTGACCATTGGAGAGGTCTTTAGAGATGATCAGTAGATAGAGGGCATTCCCTGGCCGATGGCATCAATACCTTGCCACTGGATCATTGAATTTTTCAGTTGCTATGGGGGCCCACTAAATTGTTCATTAGAAGAGTCCGAATCATGAAAATTGATTTTAACTTGGGACAAAATGAAGCTTTACTTCCTGAGCTCTGCCCTGCTGGGAGCCTCTTCTGCTCATGTCCGACAGTCCTCCGGATGTGAGCAACCACCATCTTCTCTGATTAACAGATGAGGCCCATGCTTATTGCCAGCATTAGCTTCCCAGCACAGATCACAGCTCCCCAGATACAGAGCACACGGCTGTTCCAAGGGGCCATGTTCCCACACCTGGCTGGAGAGAAGACTTCATAGAGGGCAAGCCTGAAAGGCTAAGCATGTGAACCTTGTATGAATGAAAACCATTAGTTTCCATAGCTCTGCCGTGTAGGAATAGGAAGAGAACAAGGTGTGTGTGTGTGCACGCGTGAAGCATGCATAGGCTCATGCTCAAGTTGGGATGGTCAGTTCCAGTGTCTGAGCAGAATCCTAGAAAGTTCCATGCAGCCCTCTCCATGAGTCATAGGATCAGAGGGCTGTGACCTTCTCATTGAAGTAAGCAGTGAGTGTCAGCACCTAGGAAGGGGCACTTCCTCTCTGTGTGGGTGCTTTGTCCAGTCGAAGGCTCCATGCCCTCTGTAAGTTTCAAGGAAGGCTCTTGGAGTTCCAGGAGCATGAATTTCCCATCATCCTCACCTTTCCCAAGCCTCCTGGAACCATCTTCACTAATGTCTTAGATCTTGTGGTTTAACCCTATAAATCTCACTGATCTGGGCGACCTCAGCTTTGACAAATGTACACACAGAATCTCTATGGTCACCCAAGAGATGGCACCCCAGCTGTGGCCACCCACTCTCATGCTTGACAGTCCAAGATGAAGCACTGATTGATACAGAGAACAAAGACAGAGCAAGTAACCCCTGTATTTTCACTTAACTAGGAATTTTCCCCCAAGCCCTTACTTATTTGTAGGACTTTCCCCTGTTGGCTCAGGGGCCATTCTCTGTAGTACCTCTTTTTAAAAATTTTTTAATTTAAAATTTGTGCATTTCATGCAACATTTCTTAGTCAAATTTAGACCCATTCCTTGTTCCTTGCCCCCTCCTCCACCAGAGCCCATGCATTCTGCCATACATGTAAGCTTCGGCCCAAAACTGTAGTACCTCTTTTAAAGAGAACCTTTTCACTGAAAAGCCTCAACCTGAGCTGAGGAGATAGCTGAACAGGGAAGGTGCTTGTGGAGCAAGCATAAGAACCTGAGTTCAATCTTCAGCACCCACATAAAAGCTGGGGGCAGAAGTACATGTTTGCAGCCCTAATGCTGGGGAGATGGCACCAAGTGGATGGGGCTCCCTGCCAGCCAGATTGGCAAAGCATGAGCTCCAGGTTCAATGAGAAACCCTGTCTCAAAATGAATGAATGAATGAATGAATGAACGAATGAATGAATGAATGAATAAAAGGTAGAGAAGCAATTAGGAAGCCATCTGGACCTTCACTTCTGGCTTCTAAGCATGCTTCACCTCCCAGATGTGCCCACACATGTCCACACACACACACACACACACACACACACACACACACACACACACGTGCGCACCCACCATAAATAAATAAATAGAAAAGAGCAAAGAAAAGACCCTTACACTCATGGTTTCCTTAGAATTTTAGTTCACAGTGTCTTGACACAATGCCCCATTACCTTAAAACCAGCAACCCTGCTCAGGAGAATGGATTTGGCAGGCTCAAGTGACCTCACAAATGGAGCCAGTGGCCTGAATATCTGCAATAGAAATGATGGTACAGTACGTGTGATATAATCATGAATAAACATGTGATCTGGGGAGATAGCTCAGTGGTAAAGTGCTGGGCTTACAAGCACTAGGACATAAGTTTGATGGGAAAAAGCCAGGCATGGTGCCATGTACTTGTTAGGAAGACAGAGATGGGTTGATCCTGGGGCTCATTGGTGAACCAGCCTAGCCATTGGCAAGTCTGCAAACTGAGAGATCCTTTCTCACAAAAGCAGGTAGATAGCAGTAGAGGAACAACAGCCAGTTTGTGCTGTTCTCCACAGGCAAGCACACACACCTGCACACATCCCTCAACACGTGTACCCTCCCACAGCATTGTTCTGCCTGAACTCTGTAGCCTCAGCCCTGGGAAAATGTTACATTACCCTGAGCAGACTACACACCTCAGCCTCTGTCAACACAGTGGAGTGCTTTCCTGACGTATCTTGAGTTTCCCTGAATTCCTTCTTCCATATCTGAGAGTCCCAATCCTTAGATGTGTTGCTACCAAGATCTCAAACATGTCCAAACATAGATGTAGAGGAGGAGGCATGCACTTTTTAGATACACTGTGGTGTATCCCATAACAGAGTTTTAGGACATATCCACCTAGTTTTCTTTCAGTGAACATCCCAGAGGCATCATCGAGTCACTACCAGAATTCCACAGCTTCCCAGATGACTAGTTACTCTATGATGAGGAGAAAATGGAGCCCTAATATGCTCTTTCTAGGGACGTGATTCCCAAGCTACCCATGATGTTGGACAAGTCACGTACATATGACAAAGATGTTCACAATAACAAGTCAAGGTCAACTTCTATTTCCAGTCTCAGATTTCAAAACATGCTATTCACTTGGAAATGTAGACAGGCCACTGGCTGGACGACACCAGTCGCCTGCCACGTTCTTTGTGTTCTACAGGCCTCCCTTAAAGAAAAAGACAAAGGGTAAAACCGAGCACTGAAACAAGGCTTATTTCACCCACATAAAACATCTATTGTTTTCTTGTGGAAAACACCTTGGAAGACTCTCAGAGAAGATGCGGTGGAGAATTTAGAGGTTAGAGAGTCCCAATTTGAGGAGAATCCGGATATGTAATAAATAGATTGGAAGACAGTTTACTGTAATGGAACTTTAATTTATCTAAAGTCTTAAAAACATATCATAATTCCTGAAAAGGATTTCTAAATGCTTATGGTAAGACAATGAACAGTATTCCAGAGCATTATCCAAGGAGATTAATGAAAAGGGCACAGTGTCCCAAGACAGTATTCTTGATGCATTAATGACAACTGAAAACCAAGAAATGTTTGTAAGTAGTTTTTTTATTATTTTTTTAAATTTTTATTTATTTCCGTATGTGTATGAACATATTGTCTGCATGCAAGTTTGTGCACCCGTGATGTGCAATGCCTCGGAGGTCAGAAGAGGGTGTCGGATTCCCCTGGAACTGGAGTTTTCCTGGAATTGGAGTTTCAGACAGTTCTTGGCCGCCATGTGGGTGCTGGGGATCGAACCCGGGTCCTCTGTAAGAGCGGTCGGCACTCTTAACCGCTAGGCCATCTCTCCAGCCCCCGGAAGTAGTTTTTTTTAATGCTCCTTGGAACATACATCACGTATTCATTTGAAAGAACTGTATTTTAAGCCCGGGTGTTTTACTTTTTCTTTAGCTGATAATGTAGAGTTATAAGAATTACATTAAGTACAATTGCATATCTCACATAGTGGGTGGCTCATAGCAAGCAATTAATGCTAGTTTCCATTATGGTTCCTGTGAAGCATATTTACACCCCCAATCTCTGACATCCCATCCTGCTCCACCGTCGCAGCTTATCCTGCCATACACATTGAAATCTTATTTCTTTCCCTGACTTATGAAATTATTCCTTTCAAGAAAAATTTTCCCTCTCTATTCTATTTTGACTTTTTCCTTTTCTGTTCTCTCTTATAATAAGAGTCTCCAGAGGTGTCTCAGAACTTTGCCCTCCAGGTGTGTTATACACAAATGGGACCAAGGTTGCTGGAATCTTCAAGTTGCTGACTAGCAGACTATTTGAGGAGTCCAAGATAAGAAGGAGGGTCCTCCCCTGATAGGCAGAAGGATAGTGCTAGAAAATACTGTAAGGAAGGACTTAGCTATTCCTGCCTCTGATGATGAAGACACTGCCAGATGAGGAAGAGAGAAGGAATGGATTCTCCTTGACCTAACCAGAAGGAGCCCTGTAGATGTGGTAACTCAACCCCTAGATAGACACTTGTTTTGAACTTCTGCCCCCCGCCAACTGGTATGTGATTCACATATATGACTATAAACCACCAACACAGTCTCTTTTTCACCAGTATAGGAGATATGCTCTGCTTTACTTTAATCCTGTCACATTCTCAGGCTTTTTGTGTGAGATAAAAGCTACTCTCTTGGCCAGTGAAGTTGTTCCTATTTCACTGATTCCATACTAACTGTGCTTCTTCCTTGAAGAGTGTTCACAACCCACCCTTACCTGATGCCCTGTGGGATGCCTGGCCTCATCCACGGCTCTCTAATTCTGTACCCTCATATTGGGATTGTTCATTATTGGATGGCCACAGGCACATTGGAAAGGCCAGGAGCTCATGGTGATGCCCTCCTGGGAATACAAAACAATTAGCTCTGTAGGGCAGGATGTGGTGCGAAGAAACCAGAGCTCATAGTTGGCCCAAAGTAACTTGATATTATGAGTGGCTAAAGCAGATGATTCAGAAGTGTAACTTTAATGTGATATGCTTTGGATTATTTGATGGTCACAATTCTGAAAATAGAACTGTAGCCAAATGATTCAGTTGATTTCCCTCCTCATACTTCATATACGGAGTCACAGTGCTCACTCCTTTTATGTGGCTATACACATGTGGCAGAGCCATAAGGTATATACTATTTTAAGCAGAAAGCAACTCATAGAAGTTAGGCAACTTAGCAAGGGACACCCTGTGCTGGGCTTTCCAGCTATGAAGATGGTGTCTTTCATTCTTCACCCACAAGCAGGACCGCCCATCCCCCTGAGATATTGATGTGCATCCTGCCGCACTGGGGGACCAGCGGGTCCCTACCTGTGCAGGAGGAAATGATCTTTTTCCTTTATTCTCACTCTGGACCAAGGTTATTCTCTTTATCATGTGTGGATTTTATTGAGTGATGCCAAGTGAGATGAATAGAAGCAAATAATGACAGGGCCGTGGTGATGAAGCACGAGGCGGGGTCGCCGAGGTTCTGCACTGAACAAATTGAGTCACATCTACTTCTCATCCATTATTTAGGGGTGATTGGCCAGGCTTGGCTTCTATAGATTTGATAATCATTCAGATGTCCATATTTAATATGTAACATAAATTTCTCATTTGGATGTCGATGGCTTGTCACCCCTGAACAACAATGCATAAAAGGAGAGGTAACATATGGATTCTCAGAAATATTTGACATGAATAAATATGTAAGAGGGAGATAATAAAATCGGTTTCTGCCTGCCTGCCAGCAAGCCTTCATGTCAGACTGGACAGCCGTCTAGAGCTGTGATCGTATGCAGCCATATCCTATGAATATTGGCCTCCACACTGGAGATTAACGCACAGCAGATGTTTCTCTGCGGGCTAACAGATATATCACCCCTGATAACGGATGACAAATGCTGTTCCATATTGTGTCAGACAAAACCAGGGCTCTTGTAAAACAAGTGTTACAGCTGGAATAGGATATTTTAACACAGTTACCTAAAGAGAAGACCGACAGACAGTCACGGGCTCACAAGGTGCCTGCAGGATGGGTTGTGGTATACCCAGTAAGGCTAGTGACGGAGAAGTCAGGATGAGCTGATTGTGAACTGCAAGGGGCTTCGAGGAATGGATGGCTTCCTTGGGATCCCATGTCTGAATATGCATATGTGATTATTAACCAGCACCTTCTTCCCGTGAGGCCCACAGCCCAGGTTAAAGGTGAACAAAAGGTTGTTTGTGGGGAGAGGTGGTACCCACACAGCAAGAGATCTGGATTACAGTGGTTAATAAGTTTATTTGTTCTGACAATTCCAGGATCAGCACATTAAATGTAGGAGGCACTGAGAAGCAAATATCACTGGGGTAAGACAGAAAAACAACAATGAGCCCGCCGGCCCTTTATGAGTTATCATTCCAGGCTGAATACCAAATCAGTGGTTAGGTATTAGCAGTCTGCTTTGGCCATTTCTTCAGTGTGTTCCATACTAATGTCATGTCCTCTGCTCTGTCTCTGGCAAGGTTAAGCTAATATTAATCTCTCCCTCTTTACTCATTTGGTTATTAAATCTGGTCACTCTTTTCTGCAAAATAAATAAATAAATAAATAAATAAATAAATAAATAAATAAATAGATTTCTTTAACCTTCACAACTGACAGTCTTCAGGCAACTCAGTGATCATGGAGTTGGACATAATGTTGTTATTCTTTTTTTTTTTAATTAAAAAAAATTTTTGTATGTGTACGAATGTACTGTCTGCATGTAGGTTTGTGCACCCATGTCATGCAATGCCATAGAGGTCAGAAGAGGGTCTCGGATTCCCCTGGAACTGGAGTTCTCCTGGAATTGGAGTTACAGATGGTTCTCAGCCACAATGTGGGTTCTGGGGATCTAACCCGGGTCCTCTGCCAGAGCAGTCGGTGCTCTTAACTGCTAGGCTACCTCTCCAGCCCATAATGTTGTTATTCTTTGTCTCTCTGAGGACTGGGCCATATGGCTCCTGGACTGTCCACAGATCATGCCCTTAGGAAAACATACCTTCTTGATAGGCTGCATATGAGCTAACCAGGTAAGAGAAGCCAACAAGGTAACTTTCAGTGCTTTCTGACTCAGTAATGAACTTTTCCTCACCTCCCCTTCCTGACTGAGATTTCTGTTTCCAGGTACCATGTTTTCCCCAAGCAATTTTATAAAATGAGACGGTAACAGTTGTTTGTCTGATAAAGCATGTACTATTTAGAACACAGATGTTTGATTATTATTTATTTCTCTCTGAAGCCCTCTAATTCAGTCCCAAATGATCTCTCTTTCCCTTTTGCTTAAATTTAATTCAGAATGTATGTTGTTGGTAACTGACAGATAGTTTAATTATTAATAGGATACTGAAATGCAGGGCACTGTAGCTCAAAACCCTTCAGGGGCCAAAGTACCCTGCCCTCTTGTCTCTTATGGTGCTGATTCTTAGATGAGATACAAAGTACACAGGCCAAAGCTGCTGGGGAGACTTCTTCAATCCATGCTTGCCTGTGTTATGGTGCTGACTTCTAATATCTGATTTCCACATATCCTTCTCATGGGATGGTGGTATTCATACAGGCAGGCATATGCATCTAGTGTGTGTCCATATGTAGCTGCATAGATGTACGGTTATAATCACAGAGAGAACATGTAAGGAAACCACCCCCTGAGAGACCTAGACCAGTAAGGAAGAAGCTTCAGTAGAGGAGACCTGACCCCCACGCACCATACACACACAGAAGGAAAGCCAGAGGAGGAAAATATCCTCAGTCTTTACAGTCAGCTGCTTTTCAGAGGCAGTGCTTATCAACCACTGCTCGGCAGTTGCAGTGATGATAAGGACAGCCTTGGGTCTGAGCCCTGTACGGACCAGTTACTTTCACAGGCTGCCTCACTAATCCCACAGCACTCTCCCTGATGTTCAACATGGGTCAGAGGTAGCCTGGCTCACTGCTGCACAAGGGCAGGAAGTGAAGCTGTGCTTGGGACTGTGCCACGGGGCAACTTGGGCAGAAGTGTTGCTCCTCAGAGGCTGAATGTCACTTGGGGCATGTCGGGGACAGCTTAGAGGCTGGACAATATAACCAGTCGTGCACTCTGTTCCTGGAATAGTCCTGGGAACAAAGCCTCGGATCATTTAACTCACATTCCTTGTTTCAGAAGCAGAAATCTCCCATTTTTATCTTGTTCCTGGGGCTGGAGAGATGGCCTAGCGGTTAAGAATGCCAACTGCTCTTGCAGAGGACCTGGATTCGATCCCCAGCACCCACATGGTGGCTGAGAACCGTCTGTAACTCCAATTCTGGGAGAACTCCAGTTCCAGGGGAATCCGACACCCTCTTCTGACCTCCGCGGCATTGCAGGACACGGGTGCACAAACCTACATGCAGAAAGTACATTCAAATAAATAAATAAATAAATAAATAAATAAATAAATAAATAAATAAATAAATAAAATTTAAAAAAAAGAAACAGGAGTTCCGGAGAGAAGCTAATCATCTTTTGTCTATTCCCAAATTCTATCCAGGCCCCATCCCAATGCCTGGTCATTCCATGTTCATAATAAATGCGTGTGGGATTAACTGGCTCCCTCCTGATTTAACTGTGTAACCCGGAAAGCTTAGTCATCTGTCTCCATCTAGACTTCAGCACTGTTAAGTTCCTGCCAGCTTGGGTGCCTGCACCCTTTCCTCACCCTTGGAAGCAAAAGAGTCTTCTCACACAGCATAGGGGTGTATATGCAAGTGATCAACTTACAATTTGAAATCATGGTCTGCTGTGACATTTTAATACCAAACCTGTATATGTTTGAGTGAGTTGTAGGTGAAGAGTGACCAGGAAAAGCCGGTGGAAAGATGGAGAGATAATCAGCAATTAACAGAGAACAGAGAAGGCCACGGTCTCATCAGCTCTAGTCACAGCCGTTCTTAAGGACTAGAAATAGTCCAAGCAGGTAACTTGATGAAGGTCCAGCTGCTGCTAAGTCATGGTATATTATGTGACCATGTGCTCTTTATGCATCAGGACATGTAAAAAGCACACATGAGGTTTGGAGACATTTCTTGATGCTGACTCTGTCTATGGTACATAGAGATGGCAGAGAGGACACAATGAATGACTAGGAGGCTTGCAGGTGACAAGGAAGCCATGTGGGTAAGTGGTCCAGAGCTGTTCCCCTTTGGGACTGACTACCGCTGTCTGCAGTGTTAGCCATGGTGTAACGCAGCTTGCTGTTGGGTTAGTTAGGCTGTGTCCTGCAAGGTACACAGGCTGAGCAGACACCCTTTTGCAATCTATCATGAACTATGCTGTGAAAATGCCTCCCTGTAGATCTTAGATGTGCCACAAATTGCAGCTGCTGTCCGCGAATGTAACTGCGAAGCTCCAGTGAAGTTTGGATTCTGGAGATCTGAGCACTGTCTTCAGAATGTTGGATTTTTTTCGTTTGATTTCCCCTAAATTCTGAGTCCCAGGTGAAAAGCAGCACGGCAAAGTGAGGGCAAGAAGATGGCAGCTGACCGGGCTGTGTTTGAGAAACCGGAACCTCTGTGTCCAAGAAAAGCTTCAGTAATCAAGCTCATATTCAGTTAAAAAAAATATTGCCCCGACTCCAGCCTTCAAAGGTCAGTTGTGCTGTTCTTCTCCGTTTCCTCCCTTCCTGGGGGACTGCTGGATATAGGTTTGAAATGTAGACTGCAGTGTCCCTTGAAAACTAGAGCACATTAGCATAATAATTAAAGACCTGCCTGAGCAGGAGGTGGGAAAGCTGCGCAGGCTGGGCCTCCAGCTGCTGGAAGAGGGCTCCCCGCTCCTGCACTGACTTTTAGGAGAAAAACAGAACGGATTCTGCAGGACCTCTGGGGCTTACAGGGGCCAAGAGCAGTCCCAGAAACCACAGTGCTTGAAGAGAGGGCGTTTGTGCTCTCGGGAGCTCTTTACTTCTGTTAGAAGCAATTGAATTCAACTTTGTTATTATTATTATTATTATTATTATTATTTTTTAGTGTTTTTGAGACAGGGTCTCCCTGTAGCCCCAGCTGTCCTAGAACTCACTATGTGGACCAGGCTGACCTCGAACTCACAGTGATCAGGCACCCCCACTGGAGATGTGAAAGGTCATGGTGATACTGGGGAGCTGCCTCCCTTAGCATTCCAGGAAGTCCATCCACTTAACACCAGTGAGGGAAATGCTATCTGCTTTGGGGGACCTGGTACTTCATTCCTCAGGTTTTCTGACTATTCTAGTATAAGCTTAAACAGAAGTCCCCATGAGAGGTAAATATTTGATAAGTGGTTACCAGCCCTCGGTTGTCAGAGCCATTTACTGAAGATTCATAACCACCTAACAACTACTTGAAAGGCAAGTCTCATAAACATAAGCAGCATAGCATCCTAAATATCATACCTGTACAATTAAAACTAAAGTATAACCTGTGAAATGGCTGCTATACTCTCCCAAGATTTCCACCCAGGAGGCCTATGCAATAAATCTCCTATTAGCAGTGTCATTATAGAGACTGTGTCTTCAAAAATGAGTGCTTTTCTACACCCATATTATTTTGAGACCACTCTCTTAAGGTTTGGGTTTACTCTCTTTAGCTCCTTATAAAAACTTGAAATTCAAAGGCACGAAAAATTTTTATTGATATATGTATGTATATATAAGCAACATGTGAACAGATGCTCAGCTAGGAAATGCTCTCCAGAACTAAGGCACTTCTAACTAGCCTCCATGTTTTGAAGAAAGCAGGGAGGTGAAACAGAGGAGAGAAACACTCGTTTCCTCCATTTCTGCTCAGAACTCTGGGGACCCCCACAGCCATCTTGTGATGTTAGCTCTCTAAATGGGACTTCGGGTTTCCAAATCACTGCTAATGGGGTGTTAGGCCACAAGGGAGGGTGAACCCCTGTGTGATTATCTGACCTACTTTACCTTTTGGCTGTTCCCACCACCAATGGAAGGTTTCTAGGATCTGAAGCCTTGCCATGGAGATGGTTCCCCCAGGCCTGAGATGAAGTTCTTCAGGCTAGCTCCTCTCAGGACTGGTCAGTACTGGTCAGTACTCTGTGCTTGCTAAAAGACAAAAGTATTCGTTTGGGTTAAGATTCAACCTTTGGAACTGAATCTTTAAAAAGTGGATTTATTTAAAACTTGTAAATATGCTTCTACAATTAGTCATAGTTAAACATGATAATGGTTAGAGCAAAAATGTGGCAGGTGTAAACTGAGAGCCCAGTTCAAGTTCGGCCAGCTATCAACTGTCTGGTCGCCTCAACTTCACAGGCCTTAGCGCCTGCATAAGGGCAGAACCTTTGCACAGTGCGCAGCCTCTGGATGGTGTTCCTGTATAGATGACTAAGTTTGGGAAGGTCTTGTCCAATGACGATCCATGGTCTAACCTCCTGTAGACATCCAATTTACAAAAGGCAGTCCCACCACCCAGGGTTCTCTCTCTGATGTCCCATTTTTGATATCTGGCATCCTCACAGTGCAGGCGTGTGAAACTTTCCACTACTCCTAGAGGCCCTTGGGTCAGATTGGGCTTCAGGGAGAGTGACATGAAGAGGAAGGCCATTCACATGGCCCTCCACAGGGTGGCCACTGAGCTGGACCTGCTCTTCTGACCATACCTCCCACTCCTTTCTCTCAATTTTGTCTTCTGCCCTTTGCTCTTACATGGACTCCCAAATACTTCAGATCTGGAACCTTTCAATCGAAAATTATTCTTCTATGGTTGTTTGGTCACACATTAGATCTAATCTGTTTAGAGAGAAAACCACTCTATGGGCAGTTACAAGCCCTATCAGAAAGGGCTGGTAGAAAGGGTGAATGGCCCCTGTTCTGCATAGCTAGGATGGTGGGGAAGAAGAGCAGTACAGGAAAGTTCAGAAGCCAATGTGCAGTATTTTTTGCATCACACCCACTTCCTGAAGGCTATAGATAAAAGAGGACACACCCAGAGGGGTTCTACCCTGATCCATAGCAGGGTGGCTTCAATGAACACAGGGTGCAGAGATCAAAAAAAGGCTTTGACAGTGCCTCTGAGGTGCCTCCCTCCAATGTGCTTCTTAGGATGCCTTCTCCCTGTGTCTCTGCCAGAGCTTAGGTTGTCTCCTACTTGTCCTAGTGACGTCATATGGGGATTTATGAACTGAAAACTGGAGTTCCGAGCCCTTCTTCCACTCCTCTCTTGTGTGAAAGAAAGATTCAAGAGACACAGTACAGGCCTTGTCCAACACATGCTAGGGCAGTAATAAATGCTTTTGAGTGTTGCAAGGTGAAGTGCAGTAGTTGATATTAACACAAGAAATCCAGATCTCTACTATTGAAAAATTCTGGAGCTAACAAACAAAGGTGGTTAATGTCGATGGCTTTAGAGAATTTATGCTATGTATCCAAATTTCCAATACTGCATTCTTACATTAATATTGCTGTAGTGGCACACACCTTTAATCCTAGCACTTGGGAGGCAGAGGCAGGTGGATCTTTGTGAGTTCAAGGCCAGCCTGGTCTTCAGAGCGAATTCCAGGACAGCTGGGGCTTTTTGAGACCCTCAAAAAGACCAAAAAAAATATTGCCAAAAGCATAGTTAGAGGAAAACCTTGCTGTTTTCTCTCATCTCCATTTTAATTCTTAAACTAGCAAATGTGAGGGGATTTCTACCAAAACTAAAACAATTTCAGGAAAATCAGAAAGAGGCGCCTGGGAAACCCTCCTCTCTGTTTCCACACCAGCCGGTGACACACTTGGCAAGGTCCTGAGTCTTTTCAGAAGGGTGTGAGAAGCTGAGGTGGGCTGGCAGAGGAAGGCAGAACCTTACAAACCCCCTGGATGCTGTTCTCCTGGGGTCTGTGGGCAGGAAGGACACAGAGGAAGATGACACTGCAGAAAGGTACTCTTGGCTTCCAGCATGAAAATCTCCATATTTCTTTCATTGGCTTCTCTTTGGCTTGACAAATATATCAGTGTTATTACACTGAATCCATTCACCATTTTGGAGTCACTATAACCGGAGCGGTGAACACTGTGCATGATTGTAAGTCAGTGTTATTCCAGGATACAGTTAGTCATGTCACTGCTGTTTTGAAGTATAGCTGACCATTTCAGTGTTATTATACAAGCACAGTTTATCACTGCAATATTGCTACACAGGGTTCGGCTTCAGTTTCTTTTCCTTTGTTAAACACTAGGACCAGAAGCAACTGGGGAGGAAAGGGTTCCTTCCATCTTACCATCCATCTTTGACGAATTTGCAGAAATTCAAAGCAAGACCCTGGAGACAGGACCTGAAACAGACACCACGGAAAGCACTGCTGGCTGATTCGCTTGCAGACCCAAGCTTAACTAGCTTTCCTACACAGCCCAGCCCACCTGCCCAGGCAGTGGTGCTGCCCACAGTAGGCTGACCTTCTACATCAATGAGCATTGAAAATGCCCCACAGACATGCTTACAGGCTAACCTGAAGGAGGAAATTTCTCAATTGAGATTCTGGTTTTGTCAAGTAGATAAAAATTAATCCATACAAATAGGTATGGTTGATCACGTCAGTGTTGCTGTGTAAGTACAGTCCATCCCTGTTGCTCTGTTACACAGGTACAGTGGATCATTACATTGTTATTATATGAGTACATTTAATCATGTCAGTATTGTTACATAGCTCTAGACAATCACTGCAGCTTTATTACACAGGTGCAGTGGATCCTTGCATTGTTCTTACTTGGGTACAGTAGATCATTGCAGTGTTATTACATGGGGGTCCAGATGATCATTAAAGTGTTATTACATGTGTTCAGTTAATCACTGCAATATGATTAGATGGGTTCAGTTGATCATTGTTGTGTTATTAAAGAGTAATTTGATAACTGTATTATTACAGGGGGGTCCAACTGATCATTGAAGTGTTATTACATGGGGTCCAGTTGATCAATGCAGTCTTTATTACATGAGTCCAGTTGATCATTGCAATGTTATTACATGGGAATGTAACAGTCTTGTTACCTGGAGGTCTAGCTGATCATTGCAGTGTCATTACATGAGTCCAGTTGATCATTGCAATGTTATTACATGGGAATGTAACAGTCTTGTTACATGGAGGTCTAGCTGATCATTGCAGTGTCATTACATGAGGGTCCAGGTGATCATCACTGTGCTGTTACATGGGGGTCCAGGTGATTATTGCAGTGTCGGTACATGAGGGTCCAGGTGATCATCACTGTGCTGTTACATGGTGGTCCAGGTGATTATTGCAGTGTCATTTCATGGGGGTCCAGGTGATCATCACTGTGCTGTTACATGGGGGTCCACGTGATCATCACTCTGCTGTTACATGGGGGTCCAGGTGATCATCAGTGTGCTGTTACATGGAGGTCCAGGTAATTATTGCAGTGTAATTACATGGGGGTCCAGGTGATCATCACTGTGCTGTTATATGGGGGTCCAGGTGATCATCACTGTGCTGTTACATGGGGGTCCAGGTGATCATCACTGTGCTGTTACATGGGGGTCCAGGTGATCATCACTGTGCTGTTACATGGGGGTCCAGGTGATCATCACTGTGCTGTTACATGGGGGTCCAGGTGATCATCACTGTGCTGTTACATGGGGGTCCAGGTGATCATCACTGTGCTGTTACATGGGGGTCCAGGTGATCATCACTGTGCTGTTACATGGGGGTCCAGGTGATCATCACTGTGCTGTTACATGGGGGTCCAGGTGATCATCACTGTGCTGTTACATGGGAGTCCAGGTGATCATCACTGTGCTGTTACATGGGGGTCCAGGTGATCATCACTGTGCTGTTACATGGGGGTCCAGGTGATCATCACTGTGCTTACATGGGGGTCCAGGTGATCATCACTGTGCTGTTATATGGGGGTCCAGTTGATTATTGCAGTGTTATTACATGGGGGTCCAGGTGATTATTGCAGTGTCATTACCTGGGGGTCCAAGTGATCATCACTGTGTTGTGGTCTTTTGCATGCGTCTCCTCTCTTTCCTTGAAGATGCTACCTCATACCACATTAAGATGTGGAGAACTCTGTATGTAGGTGGAGTGACAGGAAGGGATGAGACTGCTCTCCTCTAAAACATTTCCAACATTACAGTGAAGTTTGTGTTTCTGCAACATGACACCTACACAGATGTGAATTTTAGTGTGTCCTCTTTAACTGAAAGTTCAACTGGAATTTTAATTTTAGGAAATATACAGGTAAATTTTTCACTTTTAATTATAGAATTCAACAGCAAGCATCTCTCTTTTTGGTGAACTTAAAATGGTGGTCTCCTGCCGCTGTCCCCTAGTTCCTGGAGAGAGCTTCATGGTGGTCTCACATTTTATTTTTAAATAGTCATAGTGGATGACTGAAATATTATCCAAAATGTGGTTTTATTTTTGTTCACATCTGAAATCAACCAATAGCATCATGCAGTAGGCAGTGTTCATAGGAATAGGGTGTAACCTGATGAAACAGGAAGGCTACCAAGGAAATATCCAGGGAATATTGCATTCAACTCTTATGGCTGGATGTTGCCTGGACAGTTTATTCTCAAACTCCAAATGCAGACAGCGTTGTAATCTCCCTGAAGATCTTTCCTTAATAGTCCTCCGTTTGTCCTTGGCTGCCAATGTCACTGACCCTGATCCCTGATCTAGGTGAGGTCAGCTCAAACAGTGAGGGAGGCTATGTGACCACTCAGTGGCCCTTGGGGTATCACAGGAAAGAGAGAGTTAAGGCTGAGCTGTCTATAAACTCCACACCATCTCTCTCAGGAACAGGCTAGGCCTCTGCTGAGGGACTGGAATGTGGTAAAGAGCCACTTTCTAATGATTTGTAAACCTGAAGGTCCCCAGCTCAAACAGCCTGGCCAGTGCAGGGACCTATGACCCAGGAGCTCATTCTGTTGTATTATTAGACATTGTTTAAGGAGGGCAGCCTCAGAGCAGTGTCAAGGAACAGGGACGTAAATCATACAGGCCGTTTATAGCCAGGTGAGGCAGGAAGAGCACCGGCTTAATTCTTTCTGTGAAATGCCAAACAGCATTGAAAGGACATGCAGTTTATGATGAACCCCAGTAAGCAGTTCTAACAGGGGACCCAAAATGTTCACTTTTGACCACCTTGCTAGATTTCATCCATTCTAAGCCAACAGCAGAGAAAAATGAGGTGAACCGATGAATGATCAGGCTTTCACACACAAGCGGGTGCAGTGACAGCGCCAGGGTGTGAAGAAAGACAGCTGACACCTACGCGAAGTCACCTCTAGAGCCGGAGCCGGCCCCCCTAGTAAGGACTGTGGAAGCTGTCTCCATTTCCAAGAATCCCAAACCCAGGGTCTTGCCTGGGTAGATTCTGAGTTGTGGACCACTTCCTGCCCGAGACCCCATCTATCCCAGGAACGGATCCGGCCAAAGGCTCCTTTCAGCTAGAATGTGAAGGTGCCAAGACTGAACACAGTGATGGGAACGTGTGTTTCAGGATGGCATAGGGAGAGCTTTCTTCCTCTGTGCCTTGATCTTTTGCCCTCCTCTTCCTCCCGGAGTCAGCCAGACCAAGATTTGGCTTGGCTTTTGTGCTTCCTCAAAAAGGGACAGCACCAGGCCTGCATCTCCCAGCCCCCACCCTTCCTTTCCGGCCAGATCATCTTGGCACAAGAAGCACAAACAAACTTTGTTAACGGCTTTAAACTTGGAAGGCTCGCTTTTTAAATATTTGCCGCTACATAATTGAAACAGCTGTTTTAATGAGATACCTACTGTCATCATTTTACCCTGGCTGAGCTGGGTGACAACAAAGCAGTAATAACGAATTCAATAATAATTAACTCGGGTCATCTGCTCATCTGTCACGGCCCATCAGCTTTAGGGAGAAAAATCCCAGTGAACTTCTCTCTTTTGTGAGCTTTCCAAAACTCTGTAATAAAACGCTTAGAGAGGACTCTAGGTAGCCCTTCAAAAGTTCTAAGCAAACTGGTAAGTAGGTTAATTAAATTTTATGCATGTTTAAATGCTAATGATTACATTCCTGACATTACAGTGTAATCTGATATGGAATGATGTCATGCAAACAGTGGTTTTAGTGCCGAAACACATTTCCATCCCCACTCTGAGCAGCGGCAGTAGCTCCGGATCATTTATCGAAGGCCAGGAAGTTGACAGCGGCGGTGGAGAGCCAGGTTCCTCGCAGGTCCCTTAACTTGTCTAATGCATGCTAATCAGGGAAGTTGCAGAAAGCAAACCGCTAGAAGCCCAGCAGCAAAGCGGCAGAGCCATCCAAAGGTTGGTTGTTTTGCGCCCTGCGTCTACAACCACACTCCTGATGCGGACAGCAAGAAACGTCCTGCCTGCCCGCCTGCCTGCCAGGAGTCTGAAAATGAAAGTAAGGTCAAGTGTCCTACTTACTCCCTGCGTTCCTGCCGCACCGATCTCCTGCTCCTCAGCTAACAGTTATTTCTGAGCAAGGAGAGGAAGCAGATGCCCAAACTTTTGATTCCACGGAGCAAATGAAATTATCAATTTGTTAGACAAATGGCTCCGATTTTGCAGTAACGTAGGGCAAGGTTTCTTTAACTGTACGGAGCACAGGAACCATCTAGGGGCCTGGGAAGAGAGCACCGTGGCTCTGCGGATCTGGGGTCAAGCCTGGAGTCCACTGCTCAGAAGGAGGACCATCCCTTGATCTGGGGTCGGCGTAGATAAGAAGAAACTGAAAATTTCAAAGAATTGTCCTCAAACACGGGGCGGCCTCTCTTCTTTATTCCCATTTTCTTAGTCGTTTGCATGCTTTCAGACAGATACTCAGAACTCCTCTGAACTAGCTCCTTAATGCTCTGCAGGGCATTAAGCCTGACAAGCAGCTTCTCCTGTACAGGGCCCAGATCCCCCTGTTCTGCCATGTAGCTAATGTGTACACTCCCTGCGTTTTCCTCTGAGCAAAGCTTACCCGATGAAGCACTGCATTTAGAAATTAAGTAAAGAGATGACCAAAATGTACTGATCTACCAGTCATCAAGGAGTCTAACAGGGTTCCACAAACAACAATTTTTGCCCTCAACCAATAAAATTTCAATTTTATCAAATTGGTAAGTGTTAATAATATCTGCACATTATGCTGGATTGTGAAGGAAAGCCCATAGCTGAAAACCAAACAGCCCACATACTGTTAAATGCTCGGTTCATAATGCAATTTTTTCCAGATTAAGCGTTATTGCAATGCTGTTTTCTTTCCTAAAGAACAGTCAGCTCTGGCTTTCTGTGTGTGGGATTGGAACAAGGACATTTAAGACAAATGGCAGCAGCAGGGCAGACGTATGGCAACATCCCCAGTCACTAGAAAATAGGCCCACTGTACCCGTAACCCGTCCTCGTGGTGTGCCAGAAAGGCCTTTTAAATACCCAGTGTGTGTCAGAGCTTTCAAGCCACAGTGCAGCGGAGAGGCAGCACGTACATCCTGGTTGAAAATTTTACCCTGTACTATCTACTGATTCATCACTTTTTTCAAGTAGTTCAGAAAAGTAAATGATTTTACCTTTGAAAATTTTCTTGGAAAAGGAAGATAAATTTGCAAGCATTGTTTTACTTGATCTAAACATGAGAAGAGGGAGGTGTAATTCTTCCAGGGAGCGGTTTGCACTTCTAGTGAGGCCAGCACATTCGGATAGCCTGAGATCTGGCCAGCTGTACCCTACTAGCTACTCACTAGCATGGAGACAGATCTTATGGAGCAAATTATCTCCCAGAAGAAGCTCGGAGATCAATGCAGACTTTTCACAGTAAGAAAAGGCAAGATCGGTCACTGATGTAAGAGCTAAAACTATAAAACCTTTAGAAGAAAACAAGGGTTGAAAGCTTTGTGGGCTTGGCTTCGGTAATGATATCTTGGACCTGACACTAGAAGCAAACATAGTAAAAGGAGAGAAAAAAAAGAAAACAAAGAAATTGCAATTGATCAAAATTTAAAACTTTTGTGAACCAAACGACACTATTAAGAAAGGTTAAAAGCAGCCTATAGAATGAGAGAGAATATCAGCAAGTCATTTTGTGATGATACTTTAATATACAGGATATATAATGAATTGACATCACTCAACAACTAAAAGCAAAAAAAACACCACACTTCAATTTAACAAAGGATCAATGGGGAATGGAAAGATGGCTCAGGAGTTAAGAGCACCAATTGCTCTTGCAGAGGATCCGGGTTTGATTCCCACCCACATGGAAACTAACAACCATCTGTGACTGCAGTTCCAGGGGAATCAACACCCGCTTCTCAACTCCATGGGCATTTTATGACAAGGGTGCACTTACATACATGTAGGCATTATACACATACACACAAAATAAAGTAATAAAATATTAAAAAATAAATAAAAAGGATTGAGGCCACAAGGAGGTATTTCTTCAGAGGAGATATACAGATATTCAATAGACACAGGGAATGATATTCAATAGATAGAGTCATGATACCATGACCGATAAGGGGAGATGCAAATGAAAAGCACCATTAGACACTGTCCCACACCTATCTGGGTGACTACTGTTTCAAAATAAAATCAGAATATAATAAACGTTGAAGAGGGTGTGGAGGAGTCGGAACCATTGTGCAGAATGTTGTCTGTGGGCTGCTATGGAGACAATGTGGGGAGAGGCTCCACATGTGATCTGAAAATTCCACTGCTATTGCTTTGGGCCAAAAGTGCATCCAACTGACATCAGTATGACCACTGACATCCAAAGCAGAGTCACTCACAAAAGCAAGAGGTGGACAAGTGGAATGCCGTCTTTCTATATCAGGGGAAGCTGCCCATCCTTCCAGAAAAGGTCATAACTATATGACACACCAGTGACTTTTGAGGCTGTGACACTGAATGAGAAGAGCCATTGCAAATGTCAAGTGCTGTGACCCCTCTATGCGGCATCTAGGTTGGTTAGTCACAGGGACAGAAGGTGAGATGTGGTCCTCAGAGAGGATGGGGATGAGAAAGTTCTGGGGGTGGATGAGGTTGATGTTTGCATAACACTGTGAAAATGCCATGGAATCAGCAATAAAATTAATTTATACTCCGCATTTTGCCACTAGTGTATTGGTTACTTTTTACATTACTGTGATCAAATACCTGACAAAAAGCACCTTAAGGAAAGAAGGGTTTATTTTGGGTCACATTTCCAGGAGGTACAGTCTGTCCACTTGAGGAAAGCATGGTAGCAGGGGTGGGAGGGAGTGTCCTGCTGCATTGCCAGTCAGGACACAGAGAGCGAACAGGAATGAGTCCAACCTCTAAAGCCTTGAGTTCCCTCCACCCCCCACTTTGCCTCTTCTCCCAGGGATCCACTCCCTCCAACATGTCTCCCATCTACTAAGTTTCCAAACGGTACCAGCAGCTGGGGACCGAGGGTTCAAACATCCAAGCCTATGCAAGACCTCATATTTAAACCACAACCTATAAACCTCTTAGAAAGATGAGGGGAGGGGGACATGAAGACAGATAACTGAGTGCTGAGTGGAGAATTGCCATCTCTACCACTGTCCTGTCCTTCGTATTGTCCTTGTGAGGCCTGTGGAGGTGGCGGCTGAGCTATGCAAGGGCACGTCTGGGGACAGAGTAGGCATTGTTCCAGCACTTGGGGCTCACCTGCCTCTGAGAACCTTTTCAGAGCCCAAAATGAAGCTATTCCAGCTAACCTGCCAATGTGCCCCCTAGTGTAGTCACCTAGGGTAACTTTAAAATGCTCTCAACCTTACCAAGCACCAGTGAGAAATTATCTAACTAAACTGAAGGAAGCAGAGGCAGCAGTGACACTGCATTAGTAGCTCCATTAAAGTGCAACTGTAGCGGGTAGTGTAAGGTAGAGTAGGGATTTCTGATTATATCAACAAGGAATCCATCCGGCAAGCAGTGAGAAGTATACGACCGTGTTTTCTTGACTGTCATTTGCAGGAAGTAAATATTTAAAAATAGTGTCATTTTAGCATTTTAAGCTCCAGTGATAACCCAAAACGAAGCTAGCTTGTCCTGTTGCGAGCCCCGCAGTCAGGAACAGGGACAAGTTTAATCAGCCTGTGAGTTGTTCTCATGGAACTGTAATCACTAACCGACTACAAACAGCCAGCACTGTTAACCAGGTGATATCTTTGCTCTGAAATTGCCCTAATCATCGGCAGAAAAAATTCTCCTTCCAGCTTGCACAAAAGACCCCATTTTCCAAGTGATCTACAATTCCAAATTAGCCCATGGGCTTTTGGGCTCTGATCCACCTTGGCATAGAGTCTGTTTTTCTTACTGTTGCTGCACTCTCTGCAGTGGCCTTCAACCCTAACTGCACACTTCAATCCTGGGGAGCACGTTAATATAGTGCAGGAGCCCAGGCTTGCCCCAAGGGACTAAAATTCAATTGTCTGAGTTGAGGCTTGAGAACTCCTGTTTTTAAAGCTCCAAAGGTGATCTTTCTGTGCTATCAGAAATGAGACCTAATAAACTTCTCAAAGATCAAATATTTTGACAACTCTCAGGCTTTTCCACATCGCTTTCGGCTCATTGGAGCACTCTGAGAGTTTCCTCGTGCTGTGACTGCCTTGTAAACATTTGAACCGTGGTTTCTTAGCAAGCTGCGTCCAAGCTAGGATTCAGCAGGTAGGAGTGCTTCCTGTGCAAGCACAGAGCCTCCATTTGGATCCCTATCACCCATGTAACAAGCTGGGTATGGCCCTGTTTGTTTGTAATGCCAGCTCTGTGGAGGATGGAGACAGAAGAATCACTGGAGCTTACACATGCGCATGCGTGCGCATGCACACACACACACACACACACACACACATCCCCACAGAAACAGAAAAAGCTGTGTCTACAGAAATACTATTTGAGCGTATGTGGCTGAGTTGCTATTTCCATCATGGCATCAGACAGGATGCTGAGGTATTTCCATTGGTGTCAGAATCTTCCAAATGAAGCCATTTTACCTGGTGGGTCCTGTTAATGACACAAGCCCAAGACTATCACGTGGACCAGGAATTAAAGCCAGGCCCATGGTGTGTGCATAGGGTATAACCTCAGTGATCCTCAGCTAGCAGGTGGCTGGGGCCAGAATCACCCACTGGTGTTTCTGAACAGACAGAATGGGACTGAAGTTTACCCATCGTTCTGATCTTTGGAGCTGTAAATTAGAGAGCCAGATGTATAATCTGGGAACTTATCCAAGTTCATTTTTAGGAAAGGTGAAATCTTTAGCACACAGCTGTACCAGGAGGAACATTTTTTATTTCTGACCCTGGATCTGTCAGGATACAACAGGTAAGCCAGGAAAGCATGCCCACCTGGTCCTAAGAAAAGTCTTATCCTACCAGAGCATCAGCATGAGTCTTTTGGTTTCCATACCATAGGGCCAGTTCCATTTCACAGAGGGTTTCAGAAGTCATATTCCCAGATGCCCATCGCTACACCTTCGTGGGACACCAGGCTCTGAGTCTTTCCTCAATCAAAATAACCATATTTACCTATCCTCCTGCCAAGATTGTGCCAATGCCACATACCCTGACCAGAATTAGGGGCTCAATCATGTCCCTCAAAATTCGTGTGCTGAGCCCTGTATCCCCAAGGTCAGTGTTTGGAGACAGGATCTTAAGTGTGGGATTGAGATCTTAGTGGCCCAGATCCTCATAAGAAAAAAAATCAAGACCTAAGACACACAGAGGGCCAGCCCATCTCACCCTGAGCTGTGATGACTTTCTTTCAGAAGTTTCAGTTTCATCCCATGGCAGTGGGTGGACCCCCTGCTAATAAAAAAGAAAAAAAAAAACAGATTAGTGATTTCGATGGATTGCTTGCCATATTCTATTGCAAATAATTTCTACCCAAGTCAATCTAGTTAACCCACTAATCTACTTAAATTAGTGTTCTCGAGTTCCATCTTTTGAAAAATATTTTATTTATTATTTTTATTTTTATGTGTATGAAAGTATTGCCTACATGTATTTAAGTGCACCTGTGCTATGCAATGCCCAAGGAGGTCAGAAGAGGGTATTGAGTCCCAGGAACTGCAGTTACAGACAGTTGTTAGCTGTCATGTGAGTGCTGGGAATTGATCCCTCAGTCAGTCCTTTGAACCGCTGAGCCATCTCTCCACTCCTTGATTTCCATCTTTAAAGTATTGGATTTCCTCCCCCACCCACCTGGGACATGCAGAGGCTTGCTCATCTTTCATCTCTTTGGACTTTCTTTACATTCTTTCTTGATGAAGAAACATCCCTCTGCCTGTTCAAAATTCATTTCTAAATCCATTCCCAAATCCCTTTCCAATCATCCCTGTGACCAAGACTTAACAGACTCTGACTTTGGGAGAGGATTTTATATGTCTTCATGAATACTTCTTTTTATGCTTTACATAGCAATGTGTGGGACTTTCAGTTTCTCTCTCACATTCAGAATTCAGGAGTCATCATTCCTACTCTGGAATAAGAAAAACTGAAAAAACAACCCCAGAAAATCAACAGGTTTTAATTAAACAAACATTTTGATCACAGAGAAAACTGTGGTCTTGGGATCTGTACACCTAGTACACAGTGGCTGCTGTGCTGACCTAGCAAAGAGATGAACTGTACATTTGGGATCTAGAGGCTGGCATGGGGCCATGGAAATGGAGATACCACCCAGTTTCAGTTTTCAGGCTCACCCCAGGAGATCCTCCTTGGCTAACAACCAAGTGTCTCTGGCAAGGAGAGGAGAGAAACTACTGGGAGACACCCAGCATCTCCTTAGAGCAAGGCTGCTGGAGATGACAGGCCTGCAGAGATACATCTGGAAGGGGGAAGGGTTAGTCCCTACCTCAACCCACTTCACTTCTACGGGAGGAAGGGCAAGGAGAAGAGGATATGCTATAGAACTCTTCTCTTCCCATGTGGCACACACAGCAGACTTATCCAGGGCTGCGAGAGCAATGCAGACTCCAGCAAGCAAGCCCCACCGAACCTCCAGTTTTTAAACCCCCAATGCGGGGTTATAAGCACACCTGGCTTTTATGTGAGCACAGGGGTGCTGAGCTGAGGTCTCCCTGCTTGTGCAGTAGACATTTTGGCCACTGTACTATCTCCTCAGCCCCTAGAGTAAACCTCTTATCAGAAGTCTTGAAAGAAGTGAGTGAAGGCAACTATTTACAAACTTGATAGAAAAAGTCAACTTAACAATTATATATCCATCTAAGTCACCTTTCAAAAATGAGAGAGAGGCTATTACTCAGGTAAAAGCAGAGGTCTTCACCAGCAAGAGAGTCTCCGCAGGAACCTTAACAGATGATACTCACGAAGGAGAAAGAGATGCAGGTCAGCAACTCAAACCTACGTGAATAAAAAAAAAAAACACCCAAAGAAATACAATGGACTGGAAACATGATCCTTGTCATCAGTTCAAAGTAGCAGCAGTTGTCTGTGTGAGTACAGCACTCGAAGGTGGCGGTGACTGACACAGAGGGTGAAAGGGGCTGCGGGTGTCCTCGAAAGTTCATACACTGGGTTATGTTGCTTTGATGAATTTAGGGAGGTGTTTGGAATCCTGGTTTGGTGGCTTACATCTGTAATCCCAGTACTTAGGAAGCTAAGGGAAGAAGATTGTTGAGTTGGAGGCCAGCCTGGGCTACACATCAAGACTCTGTCTCACAAAACAGAAACAAAAGCAGAAATAAACAATAATAAATGAAGATGCAAGACTCTAGAGCTTACCAAAACAATTTATCTCAAAATAAATCGGTATGTTAAGAGAGAAAAAAAGATGAAATCACATAAATTACTCACAGAAAGTGGAAAATGAAGGGAAAGAGAAACAAAGAGCGAATGTCACAAACAGAAAAAAGGTACAAACATGTTAGCTATCACTCCAGGTATACCAGCAATGATTTTAAGTGTGAATAGTCTAATACACCCACCACCAGATGCTGATACTAACGATGGCCAGATGAGGAGAGATTTCTGATTTCAAAATGGTACCTAGTTCAATAATAAAGTCAGCCCAGTGTGGGTGAAAGGAGAAACATATGTCAAAAAGACAGAGCTGAGAACCTAGGGCAGAGCTGTGCTGCATCGAGACAGGCTGATTTTTGACTCAAGGAGCCAAGTTACAGGATGGAATTAAGACAATCTGGAACAAATGGTCCTGCAAAACTGGCCTTCCTATGTAATCATCATCTCCTCTTTCTTCTTCCCCTGCTTTTTTTCCTCTTATTCACAGAAAAAATGTGTATAACAAATATTAATTCAATAGATCTATTTGCATTTATTTTCATTTTCTTGAGACAGGGTCTCCCGGTAGCCTCAGCTGTCCTGGAACTCACTATGTAGACCAGGCTATCTTCGAACTCCCAGAGATCTGCCTGCCTCTGCCTCCCAAGTGCTGGGATTAAAGGCATGTACCCCCATACCTAGCTTCTACTGGCATTTATAGAATTAGAAATTTGAGATTTGCAAGGTGTACTGTTCATAGGTCCCCAAATAGAAGGTGAACACTATAAAAACATGTATTTATAAAGGGATTTAACTCCAAGTATACAAAGAACTAAAAACTCTACAACAAGAATTTCAAAGGCAGTTTATGCCATGGTGAAAGATCTGAAGAGATATCTTTAAAAGGAGATGTGCAGATGTCTTTCCTTCTCTTTAGCCCAAGACCCGAGTCCAGGTAACAAGGCTTCCCGCAGCTGGTGCATGTTTCCTACTTCAACCAAACCTTGTAGGCAAATCTAGAAACTCTTTCCCAAACATGCCCATAGGTCTGTCTCCTAGGTGATTCTAGATCCTGTCAGCTTGACAGTCAATATTAACCATCACGTGACTCAAAGAGCCACTAAGTGGCCTGAAATCCAGACCTAACTTTCTAGTACCATTCTCACATAAAAGGAGTGAAGATCCTTGGATGGTCCAGGACAGGAAATGCAGAGGCTGAGGCTGGCTGAAGTATCTTGCAATACTAAAAAGTGTGGTGCAAAACAGAACATAAAAGAAGTTTTCCCACTGGACAAAAGAAACAATTGAAAATCCCCTCAGTGCCCAATGCTTGGCCAGTTTGAGCAGCAGATGATTACTTTGGATAATGGCTAAGGCTATAAATACAAATTCACAGTCCGTACTAAGAAAAATAAATGATCGTGTCAATAAATAAGCAGGAGGAAAATATCAAACTTCCTTGCAGAAGTATCTTAAGTTGTTGATCTCAAGGACAGGAGTATACTTCTCTAACATTTCAATACAAGCTGCACAGAGCAACTTCTTGAACAAGAACGCAGTGTTAAGGACATTTGGGGACACAAATCAGACTCTATAGGCCATGATATAATTAAATTGGGAGGGGCAATGAGGAGAGGTGTGGATGGGGGAAGGGGTCTAATTACCATCAAACTGTATGGTATGAAAATTGCAAAAAATATAAAAGGGAAGCAAAAGAGCAGCTTTGAGTGGAGAGACCAGGCCACCATGAGAAGTGCTGGTTATGTGGCGTCCATGTGATGTAGTGAGAAGTGTTGGTTATGTGGTGTCCATGTGATGTAGTGAGGAGAGAAGTGTTGGTTATGTGGCGTCCATGTGATGTAGTGAGGAGAGAAGTGTTGGTTATGTGGTGTCCACATGGTGTAGTGAGGAGAGAAGTGTTGGTTATGTGGTGTCCATGTGATATAGTGAGGAGAGGCCCAGTACCTCTGTGCTCTTTCTCCCGAGCCTCTAACTCCATCCACTCTGGACAAAGAAACCACCCCTGGTGTCTCGCTACAAACAGTACATGATCTAGCCAGGCAGGGGTGGGGTACACCTTGAGTCTCAGTACTGGGAAGGCAGAGGCAGGCAAATCTCGGTGAGTTTGAGAGCAGTCTGGTTTATATTGAGAGTTCCACGACATCTGGTACTACAGGGAGACCCTGTCTCAAAAACAAAACAAAACAATACATGACTTAGAATCCACAAAATTGTCACCTTTACCAAAACGTCAATAATAAGAATAGCAACCAAAGAAAAGAAAAAATAAGACATCACAAGGAGATAGCGTCTTGCAGAGGACTCTGGAGAGGAGAGCACTAGGTGCCAAGGAACTCTGAAAAGGTTAGAAATCAACTTACTGATCATGCATGGGTGCTGATTTATTAATTACAGTGGGCGGGGCTGTGACTCATTTTAGGTGAGCTTCACAATTTTTAAGTAAACCAAGAATTGCTGTAAAAAAAAAAGTGTGTGTTTTCAGAAATGAGCTTTTGTACTAGATTGAGAATTTCTGTGATGGGCGAAAAGGGTAAGGATTTCCATGTTTACTCTTCGTAGGCTAGCCCCCTTTCCCCTGTGTTTTTGTAATTCACTGAGCCTATGTGAAAGGCAATGCACTCCTCTGGTCTGCTTTTCTTTTGCTTTTGCGAAGTGCTCATTTGCCCTGTTTCCAGCCGGTCCCAGCTCACGTGTTGGTTTAAACCATCATCGTTCTTGGTCCCAGATCTTTGTGTATATTACTGCGCATAGACATGGAACAGAATGGACACTGCTTCCTCTGACAAAGCTGAGAGCCACTCTGTGCATGAGTATATGTGTTTTTAACCTGTATATCTCTTTCCACAGGAGCTTGTGGAACTCGGCATTATTTCTTCTAACATATGCATAATACCCCCGGGGTTGGTTTTCCTATGCTTATTTAAGATTTTGTTCAATGAAGAACATTCACTTTGTTTTCAGCTTTTTGTTTTGTTGTTTGTTTCCTATGTTTCAATTGTGCCCTAAATCTGTAGCCACTATTAAGATCTGAGCTGGATGTGGTGGCACACACTTTAATCCCAGCACTCGGGAGGCAGAGGCAGGCAGATCTCTGTGAGTTCAAGGCCAGCCTAGTCTATAGAGTGAGTTCCAGGCCACCTGGGGCTACAGGGAGACCCTGTCTCAAAAGACCAAAAAAAAAAAAAAGATTTGAAATAATTATCATTTATGAAATGTGTTATGAGAGTTTACATTAATTAGTCTCAGTAGAAATTTATATGATGTCTAGTTTTAAAATAAAAATATTTATTTATTTTGTGTATAAGTACACACTCCTGTGCCATATGGAGGTCAGAGGACAACTTGTGACTTCAGTTCTATCCTTCCACATTTTGAGTTCCAGGGATCAAACTCATGACATCAGGTTTGCCAGCAAGTTCTTTTACTTCCTGAAGCATTTCATTAAACTTATATTTAATATTTAGAGAATTTTGGTTTTTTTTAAGGGTGAAACTCCAGCAGTCTTTTTCAATATTTTTGGTAGTTGGTATCTTCAATTATATTTGGGTTATTTTATACTATACATTTTACATTTTCTATATTTTATTTATATATCTAGAGGTTCACTAGCCATTTGCTTCCAATTATTTCAACTCCTTCGCCTGTTTGCTTGGGGGTCCACACTGTTAGGATTGTCAGTTTGTTCCTGATTTGTGTTCACATGCATTTTAATTATACTGTTTGATGTTATGAAAGAATTACTTGCCATAAAAGCCTCATCTTTATTGTTCTTGTTTTCTGTGTATTTTATTAATTTCCTTTTATTTTAATTGATGACAGCTTTTAATCTTTATTAGTTCCCTTTCCTGGTTAATTTTGTATTGTTTTCTCTTTCTTTTTCTAGCTTTCCCCATGTGAATATGCAGTTCCTATAATTTTGTGTCTGGTACCGTGTGGCTTTGTTTGTTTCATGCTTCTGAAAAGAATGCATATACAAAGAACTGAAGCAGGAGAGCCCATTGGTCCAACACTAATGATCTACACAAAATGGGGTTTTGGGGAGGTGGAAAAAGATTACTTAAATACTTTCGAAAATTAGAAACTGCAGCAAGCAATTGGGTCTGCCTTGAGTTTCTCACTGTCCCAGAAGTAAGCTGTGGGACATGTCACTGCTCCTGACACTGTCCCCACTGCAAAGCCGAGGAACTGCATGCAGCCCAGCACTTATGTAACTTTCTGGGCATTTGACTTTGCAGATACCAGCTCTGATTATGTTGCCTTGGAGGCTGAACATGGGACAGTGTGATGGGGTCCTTTCAAATGTTCTTCTAGATCTTCCATCTTGGTACATCTTGGGGATGCTGATTATGAAAATGTCATCAGAGACATAGACACAGACACAGACACACACACACAGACACACACACAGACATAGACACAGACACAGACAGACACACACACACATACACACACACACACACACACACACACACAGAGGACAGTTGGTGCTTTGGTTTCAATGTCAGGAGAATCTTCTTGGCACCAAACACTTTTCCATGCTGGATGAATGTTTTTAAAATCCCAGTGCCATCTTGAACTAAAAAAGAAAAGAGATGTCTTCATGGACATTCAAATGCAGAGGAAGCTGAGTATTGCACTCCTTCTCTGCTCCATAGGGAAGTAGAGGGAAATTTGAGCTACATAAGAACCTGTCTCAAAAAAGAACCTGAATAGATAAGTAACTAAAAAGAATAAAAAGACATCATGCATTTTCTCAGAAAATTCATCCCTGACTTAGGAACTATCATTTAGTATCAGTTATTATTTTATTTGAAAAATATATCTTAGATCTTTCAACTAGCTATTTTTTAGGTAGGATTGGTCCCTAAAATTTACGTTGAGACTTCCCTTATGAGTCACACAGTGTTAGGAACCCAACACACATCTTTTATGAAGGATAATAACTTTATGTTAGTCCTCCAAGAATTTCTGCACAAAACATCCCAGAAATGTAAGCCCACTATTTTTTTTGACAGCATCTCCCTAGTCCCAGCCCTCTTGGGATGTCACTATGTGGATCTCACAGAAATCTTCCTGTCTCTGCCTCCCAAAGGCTGAGATTAAAGTGTGCGCCACCATGCCCAGAACATGAGAACATTATTTTAAATAATTAAAAACTGAGCAAAAATAAAAGTATCAACAACTACAGTATCAGACTATGTCAATTTTGAAATTCTGCATATGATATTTTAAGATATATACACAATTGCATCTTTTATGAAACTAGTAAGTAGAAGAAAATTGAAAGACTTTCAACAATTTCTATAAACTGCAGGAATCACGACACTGTTGTATTGGAGACTGAAAAGGTGAACAGAACAAAGATCATGGAAGTGACCCATGTAGACATGGTCAACGTATCTTTGACAAAGGAGCAGAAACAGCAGAATAGAGCAAAGGTTCTGGACATATGCACCTGGAACAACTGGACACCTTCATGATAAAAGATTCTAGGTATAACATGCCTGTGCATACAAGCTTCTCCAACTGGACTGTGGGAACCTTGGGTTGTTCAAAATTTGGACATAGATACTTGCAAAATGCACCAATTACCTAATTGTATGGCAAACTGAGTAACATCAATGTTATCTGCAAACAACTGTGTCATTATATTGTAGAATCCCTTAAAAATAAAAAAAATAAATTTAATAATAAAAAAAAGACCTTAGTGACAACAAAGGGCTTATTAAACTGATACCTGTATATAAGGCTGCTTTAGTAGCTGTCAAGAAATGTGTTAGCAAGAGTGACCTCTATATAATTTTGTAGAAACTGAACAGAAAATTTTAAAATATAAAAACAAAAAATAAGTGACACTATCCAAAGATACACACACACACACGCACACACACACACACATTAATTTGGACAGGAAATAGTAACATGAAGCTCTATCAATGTTCTTGACCTCTTTCCTATTTTACACAGCAGGGGTTCCCTAAATATATTTATCATTGATAACTGCTGGCAAAAATCTGAACACTTACTAAAATGTCATCCACTTTTATTTGTGGATGGAGAACATTACTATCTTTGTCCATCTATCTGGAACAATCCATGCTTCTTTAAGTTGTACCCAATGCTTAATATGATAATGCAAAACATTAAAGGAAACTACTTGCTGAAAAAAAAATTGACTGAAAAAGAGATGTTCTCTCCAAAACAAAAATCCTCTGCTTTAAAAAAAGAAAAACTTTGGAAAGACTCAGAAAAAGATGCAAGACATGTATGGCAGAATGCATGAACTCATGTGGGGTGGGGGCATGGAAAAGGAATTACATCTAAATTGGACTGAGAAATTGTGTATGATGTATAAAAGAATTCAATAACAATAAAAAATGTAAAAAAAGAAAAAAATGATTCTAGGTATAGACCTTAAGCCATTTACATGAGTCAATCCAAAGGAGGGGAGATCAAGGACAGTTATAAACATGAACTGATATCCAAAATATTTAAGTGTGAACCCAGAAGGTAATAGGTAAAAATCCAGATAGCCTTGGGTTTGATGTGCTTGTGATACAACACAAAGACCCAGATCCACAAAGAAATGAAGAAGCTAGTTTCACCAAAATGAAAATGTAAACTCTTTGAGAACGAAAATAGGAGATCTTTGCAAAGCACATATACTACAGAAGAATGAGATTAAAATGAATACAAAGAACACTTAAAACAGCCTTAAGAAAACAAATAACTCAATTACAAGATGAGCAACAGACCTGAGCACTCACCTCACCAAAGAAGACATACCGGTTGTAGATTAGATCCCATCACTTGTCATCAATGGATATAAATTAGCACCATAGTGCATGTGTTGGGATGGCCAAAATCTTAACACTGTTAACAAGTGTGTGTGAAAATATGGAACAGAATCCCTCATCGGTGCTGATGGGGATGTAACCTGGACAGCTATTTTGAATGAGAATTTTGTAGTTTCTTAGAAAACCAATGAAACCATCTAATATAATAACCACTCTCCTTGCCATTTTCCCACCAACTTAAAATGTTATAACCTGCCTAGATAGGGGCATTATTCATGATACCCCAAACTTGTAAGCAAGCAATATGTCCTTCAGTAGATGACTGGATAAACAAACTGTGGTTCATTCAGACCACAGATGAGTTATAACGGAGTGATAAAAAACAGCCACAGAGCCATAAAATACATGGAGGAAACTGAAATGCATGTCACTTAGTAGAGAAAGCTATCTGAAAAGGATGTGTGCCATGTCATTCTAACTCTGTGACATTCTGGAGAAAAGTAACACTGGAGAGAGTGAAAAGATTAATGATTGCCAAGACAGGAGAAGCAGAGTCATACAGGGGACTCTGAGCAGAGTGGGGTCTTTCTGTCTGATATTACGGTGATGAACAGATATAGTTATTCACCTACCAAAGCTATAGATGGTATATCACACAGACTGAACCTCAGTCAAAACTATGGGCAAGACAGTGCATCAACACTGACTCACTGACTGCACAGACAGGTCAGGAGGTGATGATGCCAGGGCCACAAAGTGGGAGGAAATTAGAGATGGCTGAGATGCCATCCCTTGTTAAAGAGCTATAATGCCCGACCAAGATGCCATCCAAGCATATGTGTTTGTGCCCATAGCATAACTTGTTATAATGGTTAATATTTGTTATGATGTGTGTTTTATTACTATAATTAAAAGGAGACTTCTAAACAAGCCACCAGTCCATTGCAAACAGAACTTGGACATATCCAACAGTTTGACATGTCACCTCAGAGAAAAAAATGGATCTATCTCTCACTCTCTCACATCCTCCCTCTGAGTCCCAGAGGCTCTTGTGGAAGAGGTTGGCTCATCAGATTGTAAGGGCCAAGGAGGGGAGGGGTGAATTGTGAGATCACAGCAAAAACGGGCTGGACTTTTTTTTTTTTAATTTAATTTTTTTTTCTGTGTATGAATGTACTGTCTGCATGTAGGTCTGTGCACCCGTGTCGTGCAATGCCGCGGGGGTCAGAAGAGGGTGTCGGATTCCCCTGGAACTGGAGTTCTCCTGGAATTGGAGTTACGGATGGTTCTCAGCCACCATGTGGGTGTTGGGGATCGAATCTGGGTCCTCTGAAAGAGCAGTCGGTGCTCTTAACCGCTAGGCCCTCTCTCCAGCCCCAGACTGGACTTTTATTTGATCAGCATGTTTGTGTCAGCAAGCCTCTTCAACTGGACTTGGGGACCCTGGATTGTAAAAAAACTGGACTCAGATGTTAGCTATTTGGGTTTACATGGATACTCCTTATGTTTATTGCCTATGTGTACTAACTGGTCAAATACAAATTAAGAAAGGAAGAAAAAAGCTAAAACTCCTCGGAATCCGGAGATCCAAGATATCTCTGTATGGATAAAAAGCCCTCGTTGTAGACATAGCTGATTATGGGGCAATGTTGTATGAAAGGCACAGTGAAATCAGCTATCTTCAAAGCATTAAGGAAAAAATGAAAAGCGAGAGTTTTCCAATCAATGAAAATATCTTTCTAAATTTTATTTTGTGTCTGAATATTTTGCCTGTATGTATGTAAGTGTACCTGTGATATACAATCTCCATGGAAAACAGCAAAGGATATAGGATCCTGTGGAACTGGATGGCTGTTAGCTGCCGTGTGGGTACTAGGAGCTGAACCAGCATCTTCTGCAAGAGGGCTGAGCCATCTCTCTGGCCCCTAAAATATCTATGAACTTAAGAGTTTACTAACAACAAAAGATCACAATGGAAACTTCTAAGGATATTGTTTATGCCAAAAGTATTTAGGAGGTAGAAGAAGGAGTGGATGAGAAGCTATGGTGTGATGTGACTATGGGCAACATTTTGGTTATAAAATAGTAGATGGTTAATCTGGGCGGCTATCAAAATTGATAGAAACTGGGCCAGGCCTGGTGACACACACCTCTAATCCCTGAACTCAGGAGGCAGAAGCAGGAAGATCTCTTGGGAGATTGTGGCCAGCCTGGTCAACATAACAAGTTCTAAGCCAGGGAGACCCTGTCTCAAGAAAACTGATACAAAGTCTCAATGAATAGTAGCAAATAAATTCTCAGCTTCTTGAGCTGTCCCAAAGCAAGTTAGGCCTTTTAATGATGAATATTCATAGTAATTGTTTAAAACTGCCTTAGAAGAGCTAGAATACAAAACATCCAAATTGCTAAAAAATGTTAAAAAATTAGCCAATGATAAAATACATAAAACTAAATGAAGACTAAGAAGTGAAATAAAAAGGTGGTAAAATATTAAATGTAAATTCAAGTATTTTACTTCTCTAGTAATAATGAAGAGAATGGAATAAATATTATGATGAACTGTATCTTTTGATGAGAAACATATTTTTTAAATGGCCTTATTTTATACCTGGGAATTAGTCTAGTGAAATACAAAATGCATGGGGGAAAAAACCAAGTCTTACTTAGTGATAGTGACAAGGATCTGAATAAACGAAGAGAGACGCTTTAAGCAGATTCATATGCAAAATAGATATTAATTCCTTCAAGATTTATTTACACTTTTGGTGCCAATCCCTTTATAATATCACCATTGGTTTTCCTCGGAAGTATTAATAAGCTGGATCTCAAATCTCTGTTTAACAGAATACAGAGGACAATCACACCACTCTTACTACAAAGAGACAAAGACATGAGAATATTTTCAGTACTTGGCATAAGGTTTCAAGGTACCAATGGAGAGGTAACAGGCCAGAGGACAGAATTTATGCGTATTTGGCTTCTGGATGTACTTGTTAGAAAGACTCATCCTCAGGCCAGACACAGGATGGATGACTAACCATGTCTTAGCACAGCCATCTCAGGTTGGTAAATATCAAGATGGGCTTCAGGACAGTGGTATCCAGGGGCTTGCTAAGACTGCAGAGTCTCAGGCCTCAAACCTGGACCACAAATTGAAGCAAGACCACATCTGCTTCCAGCATCCCAATGAGTACTTCCTATGCCTATTTCCTTTATCCTTCCCTTGCCCAGAAAACCTTTTAACCAACGGATCACCTGTGAATCTCTTAGAAAATGCAATCCTGTTTGACTTGTTATCTCTTATTAAGGATAGAATCTCTTCCAAGTGGGACATAAAAATGCAAATTGTTTTAAACTAAACAGAAAGAATGGAAATGAGCTCTGTCTGGTAAAGAAGACAACGTAAAGGTTAACATTTCATTTCCCTGTATTACACAGGTTTTTAATTTGTGAATGGCATATGGGGTCTTGTGACTAGATGGGTCCTGCAAACTTTGTTAACAATCAAATGTTTCTGAGCATCCAACAACCAAAACTTCATTCAGAATCAAATGTGTCACAAATCCAAGGTGCTCTGGCAGCACTCACTGGCATCACAGGACTTCTCTGCAGCCTTGGGTCCGAACACAAAATATATACTTTAAATGGCATCATACGACTCCACGGAAAGCCAGTCAATGCTTCCTGAAATGCACCAGCTCAGACTTGAGACTCTAGTATGGTATGAACTGCAGTGTTTTTACCAGGCATATGAAGTTTTCTGTCCCCATGGAAACACAATGGCTTAATTACAGAAAATGAAAGAAATTTAATATTTCTATAATATTGTTCCTTGGCATGTTCAAATTCTGTCTTGCATTGTATTGAAATATTTGATTTTCAAAATTGTTTACCAGTTGTTGGCATAAGCTTCATTAAAAAATTTTAAGTGAATTTTGGCTTGGGATTAGAAGAGAATCTCCAACAATCTCTAAAATGTTCCTAAACATAGTTCTGTAATTTTGTACTAGGCATTTACATGATGTTATAAAAATAAAAATTATTCACCAACTCTGAAACATGTTGAAGATGTGCTGTAATCTGCAGTATGAAATATTCAACCAAGATCTAACTCTTTATGTAAAAATAAACAAGTGCACTTGTCTCAGTTCGCAAGTTTGCTTTTGTCTCAATCAGTAGAATTATATGTATAGAAAAGAATTGTTTTAACAAAATTTCCTTTATGGTTTATTTTCAGTGTTTTATTTTTCATATCCATTTTATATAGCTATATGCCTTGCGTCATGTGAAAATTTCTCATGTGAAAAGGAATGACTGAGGAATTTTTAGAAGCCATGTTCTTTAAGATGCCAACCAGCTCTGCATTCAACTTACCCATCTCACACTGGTGTTTTCTGATTCTATTCTTGCATGCTTCTTTAACATAGTCAGGTATCTGAGTTACTGAATATTCTTTAGCTAAAGATGGATTGAATATTTGACTTATGTTGGCTATAGAATTGTACAAAACTTGACTTTATTTATTTTTTTTTTTGGAAAATATCTTTTGATGTAGAAGGGAAGAGAGAGAAGTATAAAGTCAGAGGGGAGTGGACTATTTAGTTACTGGTATTGGAGACTTGGTTATCTGTGGGCATCAGTACAGCCTGAACCTCTGTAAATACTGATCAAGTCATTTGTAGTGACAACATCCAAATGAAATGGGAAACTTTCAAACTGTTAGTAGAAAATTCAATCTAATAATTTCACAACCTTGAGTAGGAAAAAATTTAAGTGGGAACTGGAAGCAGAAGCTTAAATGAAAACCACAAGGACATACACATAGAGAACCCCATTACATGAACTCCTCTGTCTCAAAACAGAGAGGGAGGGAGAGAGAGAGAGAGAGAGAGAGAGAGAGAGAGAGAGAGAGAGAGAGAAAGAGAGAGAACACAAAGCATCACTGGGGGTTCAGATTTACAATACATTTATCTAGCAAAGGATTAATCATGGAAATATATATTTCAAAAAACTTTTCAAATCAGTAATAAAAAGGCAAACAACCTGATAGGTTCACCGCAGAGGGAAAAATATGGCAAATAAACACAGGAACAGCTGCTTATTCTCATTAGTAATCTGAGAAATGCAAATTAAAACAATAATGAGATACCATTTGCACCCACCAGATTGGCAAAAGTTCTGAAGTCTGACAATCCTACTTGTTGGTGAGGACAGATCCCTGAGAGCATCCCTGGGTGGCTGGCCAGGATGGGAACCCACAGCACTTTGGAAAGGTTTCTTCTCATGGTCGGGTGGCACTTCCTTTGGCCATGTAGCCAAGAGAAACACTTGTGCAGGTTCACTAGGGCGCATGCAGGGGAAGATGCATGGTAATGCCTGACTGACCCAAAACAAAGAAAGAAGTCGAATTGTCTTCCCCCAAAAGACTAGATTAAAAAAAAAAAAAACTAGAGGTTCATCATATGTGGAGAGCACAACCCTACATATTTCTATGAATAAAAATATTGCAACTTACTTTTTTTTCATATTCATTTTTAAAAAATTTTGAGACTCTATAACTTGGTTGTAGAATCTCAAATGAAAGAGTTAATTCCAGCTAACCAGCCTGCACATCGGAGTGTCTTAGATGCTCTGAAAGGTAACAAAACTCCAGTGTCAAAGGAATCAAATCCATGTGTTCCTGTTGTCAGGGCTGAACATGTCAATATATTGACAGTCTCTGTATCTGATTTATTTATGCTTTTGTTGTCATCCAAGAAGAGTCTGGAATGACGAGTGGGGCAGGGGAGTAAGAAAGGCCAGCCTGGTCTACAGAGCAAGTTCCAGGCCAGTTGGGGCTACAGGGAGACCTTGTCCCAAACACACACACACACACACACACACACACACACACACACACACACACAAAAGAAGAAGCACATTGTGTCTACACAACAAATTTGAAATGAGTGGCTGACTAGACTTCTGTTCTGAGGACGGTCTACTTAAGATGTGCTGAGGCGGATGCTGGAAACCAGAGAGGGGACTTCCTCCCAGTGCCAGCCAGCCTCTCTTCTGGTCTCTGTACTGTCTGCAATTTGGGTTTTCAAGACTCAAGTTCCTTCCAACACACTCTCTTTCCCTGCTCACCTCTACTGCCTGTGACCAGCTCTGCTGCCTAGAAGTGTTTCGGGGTATGTGTAGCAATATTCCAAACACAGTTTCTGATATTTCAAAGTATAGTTTTTCATGCATCCCTAATCTAATCTCACTTTAGTTTCAGAAAGTAACTTTCTTTTGAAAAACAATTCAGGGGAGACATATTGGTCCATAAAACAGAAAGAAAAACGGTTGACTATTTAAATATTGTAAAGCATCGGGTTCAGAATACAGACAGCTGAAATGCTGGTAAACCATGCATTCCCTTCCCTCTGCTCCGCCTGCCAGCCCTTCCTGCATAGAGCTTCTCCTGGCTGAGACAACTTTGTTGAAATCATGAACACATGGGTAGAAAATAACCCAAAGATGGAGACGCTGAAAATGCAGGATTGATAAAGTAATTTTAATTTGGCTCTACATATGTTAAGGTAGTTAGGGTGACTCGTGAAGGAGTCCAACTGTGTGAAGACAGATGTGCCTGATCCCATTAAACGGCACACACCCTCCACTCGCCGCCCGCTGTCTACAACCATGCGCCAGGCTGGGTTCAGATCACACTGTGCTGCACAAGCTGGAGAATCCTGGGAGAGCTCTGAGATACTGCCGATGGCTCACCGAGGGTGCCAGGGACAGTCCACACTGCTTAGAGGTTACACTTTGTCACAAAGAAACAGGAACTGGCTTTCAGCCCTGTGGCTCTTGGTGCCAGGAGAGTCTGGGTGGTGGAAGCCAGGAGAGTTGGGGAGCTGGTTCAGTCAAATCAGTACTTGCCTTCCCTAGCATGAAGATCTAAGTTTGAACTCCAGAACCCATAGAAATGGAAAAGTCAGGCATCGTGGCATGTATGCGTAATCCTAGCACTAGGGAGCTAGAGACAGTACAACCAACCTGCTGAGCACATTCCAGGCCAATAAGAAACCTTGTCTCAAAACCAAACAAAACAAGGTAGACTGTGTCTGAGGAGCTGAGCAACATGGAGATTGTCCTCTGAACAACATATATACATGAACACACACATGCGCTTGTGTGTGTGTGCATGTATAACCCCACATGGGCACCTGATCACATGTGAACACACACAAACACTTGTGCATGCATGCGTACCCCCACAGGTACACACGTATGAACACACATATACACCACACACACTGTGGGTGAGGAAATGGCTTTTTGATTCTAGCAGTCCCGGCGTAGGCCTCAGCTTCTCTCCTGTGCAGCGGGCAGTGGCTTTCCTCCACTCACTGCCTCACTGTGAATAATGTTCAAAAGGAGCACGTATAAAGAGGTCCGCTGCTGCATCGATCCCAGCACAGTCTGAGACTAGAGCGGCCCAGGCTGCAGGAGTTCTCACAAGGCGTTGGTCTCCTGCTGCTCGGCAGTCCCTGCTCTGGGAACAGTTAGCGCCAGAGCCGTGCAGAGAAACCTGGTGTCCAGGGAAACAGAAGGGGATCAATATGGCAGCAAAGCCTTGGGGGAAGGGCTCTTGTGTCTCCCAACCCCATCCAGGGGAGAGAGTAAGACTGTTGCTGAGAAGCCGTTAAGACCAGCTTCCTCTGAGGTCCTGAGACCAGACTCCAGAACTGTGAAAGCAGCTAGCTGTGCTGAGGCTTGTCCGGGAGATTCCCATTACAGAATCGCTAGATTTGGAGACCCTAGTGAGGGCGTACCACCACCCCTGCATTCCCAGGTTCCATCACGTGCTTTCTGAAAACCCAGGGCACTCTACAAGGTGTTGGCTGTTCTTGGTGCAAATCTGAGATGCACTTTTACAGCAGTCTCTGAAAGCATGACCATCCGTCAGGCCAGGCATCTTTGTCAGCCACAATCAGCACACTGACTTTGCTCAAACGGCTTCCCCCTCCTCCTCCAGAATCAGAGGTCAAGTTACCCCTCAAGGACTCCAGGGCCTGGCCAGAGGGACTGTGATTGCCCTCAGGTGACTCTACAGTGCTGAAGATTCACAAACTTCAAGATTGCTGCAGCCCCTGCCTCAGTGGTGGAGCAGAGCCAGGCCAGGCACCAGCGTTTTCTCTTACCTGTCAGCTTCAGTGTCCAGGTGCCCATGAGGGAAGCCAGCACTGGACCCGACCACATTTGCTGAACACGTTCATGTGTGGGTTGCTGCCATTCAGTATTCAGGAACAGCTAATTCTCATCACTGCTGAATATCCACTGAAAATGGCCTTCGGAGAACAAATATTGACCTCCAGTCCAAGCATTTCTGGTTGTCTTTGCGTTTCTGATAAACAAGAACATAATGATACAGGGGGGCCGCTTCGTCCAACAGATCATAAAATATCAGTGGATGCCTGAGTTTATGTCTAAACATTATTTCAGTCATTTCACCCGGTGTGGGGCTCCCAGCCCTTCCCTTTCAGACACTCTCCCTCCATCACTCTCCAGTCTCCGAGTTACCCATGAAAGCCCTCTTTCTTTTGTCACTCCCCTGACCCACTGTTCCCGGTGTCATCCTCTGGACATATGTGCTCCCTGTCCCTTGATAGGGGGTGAATTTCTGTAGGGCAGAATGGCTGGGCACGGGCTGGAAGCCCAGTGATAAAACCAGCTGCCCAATGGCCCTGCGGGTGCCGCCTCCCTCGGTTTCCCTCCGGCCAAGCTCGGCAGCTCCAGCGCTCCACAATGCATCTGTATCAGTCTGAGTAATGCGCACAGAAACATTTGCCTCCTCGCAGACAGAAGACCAGGAGGCAAACCGAGGTGCCTGCAGGGTCATGTGCATCTGTAGTCTTCTCAGCCTGCAGACCTGCACAGGTGCCACCATGTGTCCTCACACAGCCTTTCCTTTCTTTCTCTCTCTCTCTCTCTCTCTCTCTCTCTCTCTCTCTCTCTCTCTCAGCTGTGGGGCTGTGCATGCATATGCATGGGGAAGCCAGACGCACAATGCAATTTTTTTTTTTGACAGGGTCTTTCACTGGCCTGGGATCGTCAGGTCAGCTAGGCTGAGTGAGTGAGCCCCAGGGATCTTCCCTGTTGCCATTTCCCCAACATGGAGATCACAAACTTGCTTCACCATCCCAGGTTTCTTCTTTAACACAGATTCTGAGGTTCAAAATCTGGTTCCCATGCTTTCGAGGCAAACACTTTACCAACTAGGTCACCTCACCAGCCCCACCTCTTTGTTACAAGGACATCAGCCGTATTGGGTTAGGGCTAACCTTATGACCTACTTCAACCTTAATCATCACTTTAAAGGTGTTAATTGCAAATATGGTTACATTGTTGGGTTTTGGAGGCTAAATCTGTGATCTTTGTAGACACACAGTTCTGCCTGTAACCTGTACCACATCTGTATTTTACCAAGGAGTTTTGCTTGCTGTTTTGCAATCTGGTATGTGCGAATCCCATTCACATTTTTCTGATGACTGCTGTAAGGAGCCTGGTGCAAAGCTCAGGGGACAGCCTCACATATCATTTTATACTGTGTCTTTTCTTGCATGAAAAAAAAACTGGATCTACTTTTTATTTAAGAGTTTTTGTATAGATTGTTCAATAAAATATAATGAAGAAAGTATTTGTTTGGTGAATATTTTCCTAATCTTTTTTTTTTTTTTTGGTCTTTTTGAGACAAGGTCTCCCTGTAGCCTCAGCTGTCCTGGAACTCACTCTGTAGACCAGGCTGGCCTTGAACTCACATAGATCCTCCTGCCTCTGCCTCCCGAGTGCTAGGATTAAAGGCGTGCACCACCACGCCCGGCTTATTTTCCTAATCTTATGATGGTTGTTTATTTTCTTAAGGGTATGTTTTCATTAAACCAGTTTTTTTTTTTTCTGTTGCAATTATTGCTGTTTCCTCCTATATAAGAGATGTTTGTGGAGACTTGTGTTTCTAGTTCATGTGTTCAGGATCACCAGAAATTAATTTGTGTTTGTGAAGCAGTGTATACTTGAAACATGTCCCTAACCTCTGTCTGTTACATTCCCAGAACACTTGAACCTTTGTAACAGCACAAGAGTGACTGGCAGTGGCCCACCCTTGTGTAGCACCAGTTCACGGGGACCTGTTTTATTCTGTGATCTCCTACCTAAGGTTTTACCAAAAAGCACACTGCCTTGAATAGTGCAGATTTCTATTAACTCGAGTAAGTCCTCCCATTTTGTCTAATTTTATTGAACTTCCATATGAGCACATGTAAATCATTACATTAAAAAACAAAGGAGAAAACCTTTATGGTAGTCCCAATGGACGCCTCAGGTCACTTGATAAAATTCAACACCTGCTCATGATAAACGTTGAGAAACAAAATAAAAATATATTCTTCCTCACTCATTGGTATTATCCACACAGCTCTCCAGTCACAAATCCAGCCAATGGTGAGATACTAAAGAATTAATGGGAATTAATGTGAAAAGAGAAGAGAAAAGGTATGTAAGTGAGGGGAGGACAGCAGAGACAGGCAGAGTGATGCGAAGAACCAATTTCTGCTGTTGTCCTCTGATCTCTGTGCACTTGGGGTCTCATTTCCCTCACCTCCATGCCGACCAAATAAAGAAATTAAATGTAATAAAATATCCTTAAAAAATAAATAAAATAAAATATCCTTAATTTTCTTAGCCAAAAGATGTAGAAGTTATTAAAGTATCTTTTGAAAAGAAGATTCTGAATTTATTTTTGGTTTTTGGTAGTTTCAACATGAAATGAAATACCTGATATATGCTTTTTTTTCTAGTCTGAAAATTTATTGGTTGCATTTCATGGATTTTCTGAATCACTAGCTGATTTCTACCATCAACATATAGGGGCTGGAGAACTCACTCAGTGGTTAAGAGCACTATCTGCTCTGTCAGAGGACCCAGGGTCGATTCCCAAAACCTGCATGGCAGCTAACAACTGTCTGTAACTCCAGTTCTAGAGGAATCTGACCCAGCCTTCTGATCTCTGTGGGCACTGTATGACACAGGTACACTTACATGCTCGCAGGCAATATACCCATACACATAAAATAAATACACACAAAATAAGAAAACTTAAAAACTATCAAGCTTTTTATCTTTAAATGCTTCTTCTCCTAGAGTGGTGTCATCTGATGATGGCTCACACACCTCAAGCTGCCAATCCTGCTTTTGATACCACTTTCTATCATTTTATTATTCTTTTTCTTCTTGATGTGTTTCTATGAATAATTTGTATTGCCCTTTCTTTGAGTTAATTTTTAGTTAATTATTTTTTCAAATTTACCAGTGAGAAATTTTACCTGTTTGATCTTTTTTATTTTCTCACATACATTAGTCTCCTTTTCTTTCACATTAAAGCTCACAGTAATGCATAATACTGGTCCTGGGATCTCAAACTTCTGAGGAATTTCTTTTTGCCTGCATGATACTTTTTTTTTTTTTTTACCATTTTATGCTTCTTTTTCTTATTATGTTTTTGATATTTCGGAAGATACTAAAAGAAACTGCACTTCCCCAGAACATGGCATGCCCTTTGCTGCAGGCTGGTGGTGACAGTGCTGTCTTTCACTATGCAGGTAACCTGGATTCTTTTATTCACTGAAGTGTTGGTGAGGTTTCTACTCAACAATAGCTTCAGAAATCAGAAGATGACTCAGGAGTAGAGTTTCTATTGATCATGAGGTCTGAGTACTGCAAAGTCTCAAACTTCATGCTGTGTGCCAAAGCTCAGGCTCGTCTTTTGGAGCAACCGGCAACCTCTGTGCCACAGGTAGATGTCGATGTCGGGACTTTGGGTCACTGGGAGCTCACCAAGCCGTTCTACCTGTTTTGGGCTTTCTTGCTTGCAGTCATCACTTTGATGTTTTCTCTTTGCTTTTTAAAAGCAGGAATACTAATTATTTTTCTTGTTGTTATGACCAAATACAAGACAAAAAGTAGCTTAAGAGAAAAAGGGTTTAAAAGGCAAGAGAAGCAGCTCTCAGCTCTGGAGGACGGAGTGGGTGCTGATTGCTCATGTCTGAGAAGATCCGGAAATAGACAGAAGCGGAAATGCTGATGTCCCTTGGTTTCTTCCTTTTTTCCTTTTATCCTGTTGGGAACCGCAGGCCAAGAGATGGCACCACCCATATACCATGTGGGTCTTTCCTCCCCCTGTTAAACTTCTCTGTAGATGCTTTCAAGACACAACACTCTCTTTAGGTGATCCCGAGTCTAGCAAACTTGACTATTAAGATTAAGCATCCGTAGCTGAGGAGCTATTGCAGTTGTTGGCTGCTGGGGGAGGTAGACTCTGTCTTCTTCAGGAATGTGGCTCCTGGAAGGTTGCCTGGGCTCATTGGATGGCCCTACATCCGTGTCATACTTTCTCAGTGTATTATTGAAAAAAGAAGACATGCAATTGGAAGGAGGATATTGTGGGGAGTTCTGGGAGTAGTTGGAAGGAGGAGATACGGGGCAGATATGATCAAAACACATTACATATATACATAAAATTCTCAAAGGATACATTTAAAATATATTTCAAAAATCAACCATTGAATGAGTAACCTGGGGTTGTTCAGGATTCACAGCTTTCATGTCAGTTGCACTTGGCCAAGAAATCCTTTAAATTGAACTGGTTTCACCTTAGTTCCTAAAAATGAGATGTGTTGTGTTTTTTACCCCATTGTTTCCTAAGAAATAATAAAATTAGAGAAGCTGAAACCACTCCTTTCCTTAGAAAGAACTCATTAATTTCTCTAACAAGTCACAGGCCATGCCTGTGTCTTTAGCTCTCTGATGGGCACCAGTACTGAGGCTTCATAGCTTCTTTGAGTAAGCAGTAGGGTTGTCTCTGATCTCTGAAAATTTCAATGGCGATTCCCCTAAGTTCTTCAAGGCCTCTGAGGGCTGATGTGGAGGAGCATCATCATGAAGTTTGCCATCTGAGCAGGAAATAATAAAAATAATTGTAAATATAACTAGAATTACATAATTAATTACTGAATGATGATTTTGTTTCTTTCTTTTTTTGGTGAGGGTCTTTTCGAGGCAGGGTCTCCCTTTAGTCCCTGTTGGCCTGGAGTTCACTATGTAGACCAGGCTGACCTTGAACTCACAGGGATCTGCCTGCTTTTGCTTCCCAAGTGTTGGGATTAAAAGCTTGTGCCACCATGCCCGGCTTATAGTTTTTGTATTGTTTTGTTTTGTTTTGGGTATTTGTTTAATTTTATAGGTATATCTATAACCTATTACATAGTTCTATTCAAAAGCTACTTTTTTAAATGGAAACAGTTTTTGAAACATATAAACTCCATGTATCTACATATGTAAATTAAAACTCACGATTGCTTTCCTCTGTATGAATTATTTTTGCATTAAGTAGGAGCAAAATGGAACACGTTCTTGCACCACAGCTACAATAGTGAGTTTTCAGTAAGACCCTCTCTGTGCACACAGATCCTCTTATGATTTTGGAAATACTTTCAAAAAATTAACTTTTAATATGATAAGTTTTTTTTTTCAGAAGTTGAATTTTATGTCTGTTAAACTGGACCTTACTTATATTTGAAGTGATTTTTTTTCTACACTTTTTTTCTTTTGGAAAAAGATTTTTTCTACACTTTATTTTTTCTTTTCTTGTTTTCAGTATTCTTTTGAATACTGAAACATCCTATTCCTCAGGAATGCTTTTGTTTCATAGAAGGTGGGCTGGGGTCTGTTTTCAGGGTTAAGCTGCATGTGTCTCAACCTTGACACTTTCTCAGGTCTTCCTTTCAATGCAGAGGCAGAATGAGAAACAATATAATAAAGTACAGTATGCTCTGAAATTAACTTTATCTATTTATAATTTCTTTGTAAATTTCACCAAATTTAGATGATATGAAATTATCTTCTCAATTAAATTTTTTTTAAATTCAGAATACAAACAATGTGGGCTGAGGAAAGAGCTCAGTAGTGGGGCCCATGCGGGCATGCTCAAAGCCCTGTTTTGATCCTTACTGCTGTAAGAAAAGAATTTCAAATGCAGAATATTAATACATTTAATTATAATAAAAGACTTACCAAATGCATTTATGAGTAAAGATATTCCAAAAGCAATTATTTAAATTGAGAATTAAATCTTCCATATTATTTGCATGTCAGCATTTAATTGGTCTTTCCTCTTGATTATTTTCAGGCCTTTGCACATTTTCTCTGCACACAGAAGGTGTCTTTGAACCTGAGCAGTAACGCTCTTTGCTGAAGCTTCAGAGCTTGATGTTTTTGGAAAAGAGTTGATTAGCTAGTTTGAATCAATGTTTCTAAATAGTTCTGTACAGAATATAATACAAATTCAGAAGAATCGTTTATAAAATGTCGGGTTTCATTAAAGGATGCTTTAGTTGATATATGCTAAAGAACCTTCAATGATCAAATCATTATTATGTGTGACTGATAGTGAACCTTGAAAGCAGGAAGTCCCGGGGCTGGAGAGATGGCCTAGCGGTTAAGAGCGCCGACTGCTCTTACAGAGGACCCGGGTTCGATCCCCAGCACCCACATGGCGGCCGAGAGCTGTCTGAAACTCCAATTCCAGGAGAACTCCAGTTCCAGGGGAATCCGACACCCTCTTCTGACCTCTGCGGCATTGCACTACACGGGTGCACAAACCTGCACACAGACAGAACATTGATACACATACAGAAATAAATAAAATAAAATAAAAATTAAAAAGAAAGCAGGAAGTCCAACCTTGATGCTGAAATATCATTTCACACCAAATTCGGCTGTGTGGCAAGACATGAAATGCTAAATTTTACAAGCACACTTCTCCCTCCAGTAATGTGCCGTATCTTGGTTGGAACAGACAGGAATTCCACGGCACCAGCTGGAAAGATTTCATAACTTAGAAAAGTTGTTGTCTTTACCATGATATGTTTAATCAAACTTTATATTTTCTTTGTCACCATCAACCCAATAACTTTATTATCGATGTTCACATATTTGTCTATAATTATAAAATTTGTAACGACCTCACAAATCTGACTATGTGGAAACTGGAAAGACTTGGAAAACGTGACTCGTATTTTTATCAATTAACTTTTGGTTTTTAGATTTATCCACTTATTGAAGCCCAAATTCTGCTAATTTCTGTCTATAGAATGTTAGATATGACATAGACAGGGTCTGGAGAGATAGCTCAGTGGTTAAGAGCACTTGCTGCTCTTCTAGAGGATAAGAGTCTAGCCCTAGGGAATCTCATATGCAAACACACACAGACACAGACACACACACAGACACAGACACACACACACACACACACACACACACACACACAGACATGCATACACACACACACCAAATAAAAATAAAATGTACCTCTGATAAAGACATAAGCAAAAATCTAGAAAGGCATAGGGGCTGTGCACCAAGCTCACCACCATTGAACAGCACTGGTACATATCTCCATACTAATTTCAGTCTTAGTAACCCAGTTTAAAAAAATGCTCATGGCTGGGTGTGGTGGCACATGCCTTTAATCCCAGTACTTGGGAGGCAGAGACAGGTGGATCTCTGTGAGTTCAAGGCCAGCTTGGTCTACAGAGCTAGTTCTAGGCCAGCTGGGGTTTCACCCTGTCTCAAAAATACAAAAAAATGCTCAAACACAATCTTACAACTAAATTTAAAATCTAGCCAGCTAGATGAAATGATAGAAAAATGAATCAATAATTTGTAGATAGAAAGGTAAGCCATTATAACAACATTTGGTCTAATCAAATGCATTTGAAATAATTAAAAATTGTGAAATATGTAGAAATATACAGTCACTAAATAAACAACTCTTTCTTTTGCCTTAGCTGTATGAAGAAAAATAAAAACATCTAACTAGTCTTCAAACTTTACAAGATGTTTGAAATAGATGCAGCAACCATCTCATCTAGTACCAACACGACATGTACCCATGAAGGGACATCTAAGACTGACCCCGTGGATCATAAGTATTTAATAGTGATAAGGAGAGGCTTCAGCTGTTTTAAATCAAGATAAACTGAGGGGAGTAAAATGGTGGGGCCATCGTAAAATCTTCAAGTCACACATAGATGACAGAAAGATGAGCTGTTTATCTCTTATACAGGACAGTCCAAGCCCTGTCCGGGAGACAACACTTCCACTGGTACCACCTCGTTATTCCTTTGTGGCATTTTTGATATTTTTCCTCAAAAATTTCACTGTGTCCAACATCCAAACATGCTCATTAAACAATTTTTGGTGATTTGGAGCAATATTTAAAACATTTTCTATCTTTGACATCTTCCCCTGGGAAGAGAGCGAAACTTGCTCTCCATGGATATGCAGTGACAGCATAGGTCTCCTTTGGCCAGGATTTCACTATAGGGTCAACTGTGAAGAAAGTTAGAATTTGAATCTAACACTTAGCTGAAAAGTGAGAAAAGGAAGGGGCAGTGTTCTCAAGATCTGCTCATACCACACACCCTCCTTCACTCTTCCCAGCTCTTCCTCTCCTCTGACCTCATGCTGTCATGGTTACATTATGGAAGGGCAAAGTTAACATATTACTGTGGCAATTCCAAATAAAATGAAACTTTTCTACCTTAATGGATTTCTAACCATATATATCCACTTGCACACCCAAGTGCTCTCCCCAGGGTGGTATGCAGACTGCAGTGGCTACAGGTGTGGCACCATGCTGGCCTGGACGGAGATTTGAATCCAGACTCTCTCATGCCATGAGATCCCCACACTACAGACCAATCCCAAACTCCTGGATATAAAGGAAATATGTTCAGGAAAAATGAACAGTGGTGGTATAATTATACAGTTATAATTGTATAATTAATCCATGGGATAGAGAGACAAGAAGATGTAAAAAAAAAATCCATGTCAACACTCTTGCCTGGAAAGGAACCTCAGAAATCATCTGTTCCTACTTCATATAGAAGATGAGGAAGTCAAGGGCCAGAGCTGCACAGGAGGTGGCCTTCAGCTCACTCAATTCCAAGTCCAGATTTCAACTCCGGCTCCTGGCAATGGCAATGCTAACCCAAAGGCAAGAAGCAAGCTTAGAGAAAGGTTGCAGAAGAGGAGGATGGAAACCAAGGAGGGCCAAAATGGGGGCACTCCCTTAGGTGGGCAGAGGGTGCACAGATACTCCCTGATAAATGACTCCAGATATTGGCATGGGACACCAAGGAGACCCACGGTTGCTGAGGGAAGCCTGTGGGTGCTGTGGGAGGCAGAAACCTCTTGTTGCTGCTATCTCCTGTCTGCAGTCACAAACCCCTCATACTCCCATGCTTCCATGCCCCCAGCTTTAATGGCACCCTTCAAATTGGTGTGTTCAGTCATCTCAATTGATGTGGAAAAGGCTTTCAACAAAATTCAGCATGGCTTCATGTTTAAAGTCCTGGAGGGAATTGGACTGGAGGGAACATTCCAACATTCCTCAACACAGTTAAAGCCATATACAATAAACCCACAACCAGCATTTTCCTAAATGGGGAAAAACAAGAAGCATTCCCATTAAAGTCAGGATCCTGGCAAGGCTGCCCCCTATCCCCACTCCTCAATATAGTGCTTGAAATGCTCACGAGAGCAGTAAGACAAGAAAAGGAAATTAGAGGAGTACTAATTGGAAAGGAGGAAGTCAAACTATACTTTTTTGCAGATGACATGATAATTCACCTAAGGGATGGCAAAAACTCCACCAGAAAACTCCTGGGAAACATCAACAGATTCAGTAAAGTGGTAAGATACAAAATTAACTTAGAAAAATCAGTAGCCTTTCTTTATGCCAATAACAAGCAATTGGAGAAGGAATACAAGGAGACTTTCCCACTCACAATAGTCTCCAAAAAGTAAATTATCTAGGAACAAACCTGACCAAACACACTAAAAATCTCTACAAAGAAAAATTTAAATCCCTCAAGAAGGAGATTGAAGATACTAGAAGATGGAAGAACTTCCCGTGCTCATGGATTGGAAGAATTAATATAATAAAAATGATCATCCTGCCCAAAGTAATATACAGATTCAATGCAGTCCCAATTAGAATCTACATGAGCTTCGTCACAGACCTAGAAGAAACTTCCTTGGGGCTGGAGAGATGGCTCAGCGGTTAAGAGCACTGACCGCTCTTGCAGAGGACCCAGGTTTGATTCCCAGCACCCACATGGCTGCTAAGAACCATCTTTAACTCCAGTTCCAGGGGAATTTGATACCCTCTTCTGACCTCTGTGGCATTGCATGACATGGGTGCACCAACCTATATGAAGACAGTGCATTCATACACATAAAAAAATAAAATAAAAAGAAAATAAATCCTAAAGGTCATATGGAGAAACAAAAGACCCCAGATAGCCAAAGCAACCCTAAGCAAAAAGAACAATAGAGGGGGGATTGCCATACCAGACTTCAAACTGTATTACAGGGCTATAGTCATAAAACAGCCTGGTACTAGCACAAAAACAGACCTGTAGACCAAAGGAACGAAATTGAGGATCCAAACCTGTGCACATCCAATTTCAGCCACCTCATATTTGACAAAGGGCCCAAGAAGACTCAATAGAGGAAAGACAGCATCTTCATCAAATGGTGCTGGCAAAACTGGATCACCACTTGTAGAAGAATAAAACTAAACCACTACCTCTCACCATGCACAAAAATCAACTCCAAATGGATCAAAGACCTTAATGTGAAACCCAAAACTCTGAAAATGATAGAAGAAAATGTTGGTAGTAATCTACAAGACCTAGGCACAGGAAAAGACTTTCTAAATCAGACAGCAGCTGCACAAAAAAATAAGGTCAACAATTGACAAATGGGACGTTATTAAACTCAAGAGCTTCTGTACAGTGAAAGAAACAATTAGACAAGTGAAGAGAAAGCCCACAGAGTGGGAGGAAACCTTTAACAGTGATACATCTGATAGAGCATTAACATCCAGAGTGTATAAACTACACATAAAACAAAGGAGGAAGAAAACAAATGACCCACTCAAAAGATGGAGTAAAGAGCTGAACAGAGACTTCACAAGTGAGGAAATAGAGTTGGCTGACAAACATCTTAAAAAGTGTTCAACATTGCTAATAATTAAGGAAATCCAAATTAAAACCACTTTAAGATATCATCTTACTCTGGTAGCTATGATCCAGAACAAAGGATACCAAATGATGGAGAGGTTGTGGGGAAAGGATTGTGGAGAACTCTTTAAGAAACTGAAAATGAGCCTAACACCTGACTCAGCTTTACCACTCCTGGGTATACACTCACAAGACTTATCCTATCACAGAGATACATGCACATCTATGTTTATTGCAGCTCTCTTCACAATAGCAAGGAGCTGGAACCAACCCAAGTGTCCCTCAACTGACGAGTGGATAGAGAAAATGTGGTACATCTACACAATGGAATTCTATGCAGTGGTAAAGAAAGATGAACCTTTGCAGGTAAATGGATGGAACTAGAAGCCATAGTACTAAGTGAAGTAACACAGTCCCAGAAAAACAAATGAAGAATGGTATCCCTCATTTGTGGATGCTACCACCAAATCCCTAGTTGAAAGGCAAGCTGAGCAAGGTTAATGTTATATTTCTTTTTATCTGAAACCAACTGTGCTGTTATAATGTGAATCCCTTACCGGGCCCTAGAATTAACTTACCACTTATTTTCAGATTTTCTAATTGTGGTATATGGGTGGAGGGTATGTATTCATATTTTAGAGTAATGTAAAATTAAAAGGAAAATTTGAACTCCTAAACATATTTTGGAATTAACATGCAGTTTATTTTCAGAGGTCCTAATTTTGGTATATGTATGAAGTATATCTAGGCATATTTTGAAGCAATACAAATGGGAGGGAACAACAACCACAAAAGGACTGGGTCGAAGAACTGACTGAAACAGTTAACTTCTGCCCCAAAATAAACCTCTTTAGAGAAAAACTTTAAAAAGACTGAGAAAAAGATGCAACACAGGTATGGTAGAATGCATGAACTGGGGTGGGGGATATGGAAAAGGGAATGTGTCTAAATTGGACTGAGAAATGATGTATGAAATACACAAAACACCAATAAAAATATTTTATTAAAAAAAAACAATTGGTGTGTGTTGCAGATTACCTCCAAAGCATCCTGGGGTCACATGGAAATTCTGTTTCCAACCAGGCTCCAGTGGGGTACCAACTTCATGTTAAGGTTCTTGTCTCAAATCTGAGGCTGAATAGGTGAACTGACTTTGCTTACTACAAACAAAATCAGCTGTTTTAGTATGCTTTTGTTGGTGTGTGTGTGTGTGTGCGTGCGTGTGTGTGTGTGTGTGTGTGTGTGTGTGTGTAAATGCTGCTAATTTAGTAAACTTCAGAGGATAATTAAGGAAAGACATATTGAGTCCACACTTGAAACTGAAATCCAGTTTTGGGTAAAGTTAAATCAGTCTGATTCACAGGGTAAAGCTACTAAAAATAGCTTTTTAAGCCAAAACAAACAGCTGCCCATCACATTTCTATATGTCTCCATTGTTAAATTTTTAGTGAATTAAATTATGTTTTGTTGTTTAATTTCCTTGTACTTAAGTTTAATTACTTAAAGTTTCATGGCATAACTAATACTGTGATTAGTTGTTTTGAGCTGTTTGTCATGGTGAGATCAGTCACCTCCTGTAAAATGGGGGTACATGAAAAGGGTCACTTGTTGCCACCTCTTCCTATAACTATTCATTCACATTCTCCCTTGATGTGGGTTTGAGATCTGACTGTGTGGAGGGAAATCTTGCATTCCAAAGCATCATGAGTCATGTGCCCATGACTGGCCCCCACGTGTCATCTTCAATCACACACTCAACCTAATGTCTGATACGTTCATGCTGATGCCAAGAAGCAGACAGTGTGTTATGAATAGATAGTGACTTGTTAACTTGACAGACGTTTCCTACTTGGGATTTTCCCTTGGAGTTTTGATTACCTGTCAATTATTTCCCCAAAGGTAGTATGTCATCTGCCTCGTTATCATTTTCTGAAATCTAATAAGCTTATAAACACCTGCCATAACCCAAGAAGAGCAGAGTAAAGCAAATTCACATTCATAAAAAGAATGAGATTATTTAAAGGATGAGAAATTCTCTTTTCATTTATCAATCTTTCCTTTATCACTTTCTTCACAAATCATTACAGAATCATTTGAAATTATTATTTGTGTTAGGAATCCCGTTATTTAAAACTGTCTTGCATCTGGAACTTCTTCATAAACCAAGCTATACATGCAGAATTAAGGATATTTTGGTGGACACAAAACTAACCTTTTTCACTTTGCAAATTATCTTCTTTTACAATTTCCAAAGCAGAAGACCTTCTCTATTATTTCATGTTGTACCTAACATTGAAGCAGCTATTCAAATAATATAAAGTCAGACGTGGTGGGTGTATGATACACGAACTATAACATAGATAAGATGGATGGATGGATAGACTGATGAGAGCTCAATAAATCCTAGGTAGAGATGTGACAAAAGACAGATAGATAGATAACACATAGATGTATAGATCGATGATAGGTAGATAGCTAGATGATTAGATAGATAGATGATTTATAGATAAATCAATACAGTTAGATGTTTGACCTAGTTAATCAAGTTTTTAATACAAAAATGTTTTTATAAATACAATTTCTGAGCTTTAATTTCTTAGTAATTATTTCAGAATTTGGCATACTGGTTTAGAGCATCTTCACCCCCCCCAACTTCTTTCAGTGCCATGTCCCTTCTTCCTTCCCCTCCCAACTGTGCGAGTCTTCATTTCTTTAACCCACTGAGGTTGTACATTTGCTGTTTGGTTTGGGAATGTAATGTGGCAGCATTTCAGATGCTTGTGTTAAATGGGAAATTTGAGATCTTTCCAGCAGATTGTGTCTAGAGAGGAATGAGTGAATGAACAAGAGTGACTCTGTTCACTTGTGGAAATGGTCGTTTCTCCTATATTATAGACAGATGGAAACGGAATTCTTGCCCCAAGGAAGTTAAATGCCCCCTAAATCCATCCATTTTGACTTGTTCAAGAGAAATAAAAGAAACCCATGTCTGTAAACACTGGGGTGTGTCATTCAACGCTCTGTGTGGAAACTGGCCTTTTCCATTGCATAAGTGAAGTGTCTCAGAATCAGGTCTTGGAAAGCCTCTGATTTGGGCCCCTCATTTAATAGATTGAGTGAATCTGACAAGGTAGCCCAGCTCTCAGGACATTATTCAGCCCCTGGGGCAGAGCCAAGGCTAGAGTACATCTTCAGTCTGCTAGTCTTGTCTTGCTCTTCTCTATCCTCTACGGAAAACAACCAACAGCCCTTTACAAGTTACCTGGTCACTGTTTATTAAAAGGCAGCATTAACGGTGAATTAATTCAGTTCCTTATGTACACTCACTGACACAAAATGGGGATGAAGGCTATGGTGCAGAGACCTGACCAGACTTACTGCGACTGCATCATCACCGGGAAGTCAAGAATTGCTGTGAGCCTCTTGTGTGCAACTGTCAGGCTTTCTGTAACAGACACATCCTCCAAACAGCAAAGCTCTGCTCACATCTTACCCACGTAGCTTTCCAATGCATTATCTCATTCAAGACTGCAGCTGGGCTGGAGATATGGCTCAGAGGTTAAGAGCACTGCCTGGAGGCTTCCACTCCCAGCACCACCCATTTGGAGGCTAACAACTATCCTTAAATCTAGTTCTAGGGGCTAGTAGACAATTTGTACCTCCACAGGCTTTGAACAACATGGGTGCACTCACAAATATGTAGGGAAATACTCATACATATAAAATGAAACAAATAATCTTTAAAAGGACTGAGACTGACCACACATCGTGGCTATTATCTTCTCCATCTTGTTCAAGACCATGAAGGCCAGGTTCATAGAATGAATTGGAAAAGTTCATGCTGTCAGTCTGAGACTCACCTCCGAGGCCCAGAGTCAACTCTTCCCTCCCATCACAGTGTACCATGCACCATTCGGGGAAAAGGAGATTTTCTAGAGCACAGGGTGATTGAGAACGCCACACCCTGCTTAGAGTGCCACTCCCACCCGACGCTTCAGCCCCACATCCCTCACTTGACTCTCTCTTCCTTCACAGTCTAATCAGGGAAGTATGGCTTGCCCTGTAGAGGGTTACTAAAACATCCCCCATCTGTCCTTCCATCCATCCTCTCTATGTTGTCATTTAGGTCCCAAGCAATCGTAAGATCAGAATTTACATTAATTTGAATAATCACTTCAGCTTTAAGCACAATTGGAGAAATAAAAGGGAGAAGCAAAAGGAAAATGCAAAGTTATAAAAAATAGTTTTACATGAACTTAAACGTCCCTAAATATGCATGATCAGAAACATACAAATATACATATAGATATGTACAGATATATGTATATATGTTTATGAAAAGTTCTTAATACAGGTAAGTTTAAGAAATCCAAGCACCTTGGGGCACTGAATTAATTTGGGGCTTACACTTGAGCCATTACTATTCCTGATCCATTTCCATGTATGCATTTATATTGCCGGCCACCATGGCCAGAACACTGCTGACCTGGAAAGGGAGTTTGTTCTCTCCTTTGGATCTGCTGTAGCGTAGCCATAGCCCTCTGTCTCTGAATATATCCTGATGGTACCTTTGCTCATGTTATGAACTGTTTTTGTTAGATGCCACATGCATGCTATTGTTTGAAAGAGTTCACTTCAATTGGCCATTTAGGGATTTATCTGGTTCAGCAGTCTTTGGCAAGCCCAGTAGAAACCATAAGATTTTGGTAAAGATGTGGTTCCTTCACAATAGATCATCTCATTCAGATACGGCTGGCTAAGATCAAGAAAACAAAAGACACCAAATGCTGGAGAGGTTGTGGGGAAAGGGAAACACTCATCCATTGCTGGTGGGGATGTAAACTTGCACAACTACTATGGAAAGCAGTGTGGAGAACCCTTAAAAGACTCAAAATGAGCCTGCTTACCACCTGACCCAGTCATACCACTCCTGGGTATATACTCACAAGACTCATCCTACTGCAAAGATACATGCACATCTATGTTTATTGCAGCTCTCTTCACAATAGTGAAGAGCTGGAACCAACCCAAATGCCCCTCAACTGACGAGTGGATGACAAAAATGTGGCACATCTACACAATGGAGTACTATGCAGTGGTAAAGAAAGATGACATCATGAACTTTGCAGGTAAATGGATGAAACTTGAAGCCATTATGCTAAGTGAAGTAACACAGTCCCAGAAAAACAAATGGCGAATGGTCTCCCTCATTTGTGGATGCTAACACCAAATTCCCAGATGAAAGACAAGCTGAGCAACATTATTGTTATATTTCTGTTTATCTGAAAGCAACTATAATGTAAATCTCTTAATGGGCTCTAGAATCAATGTTGTTATTATGTAAATCTCTTAACAGGCTCTAGAGTGGATCCACCACTTACTTTCAGACTCTGTAATTACTGTATATGAGTAGAAAGTATGTATTCATATAGTAGAGTAATATAAAATTAAAGGAGGAAAACGTGAATTCCTAAACATAAAAAAAAACCTACTGTCCCATATCATCCTCTACTTGGCAAGTGTCTTAGCATGCATGTAACTTTTAAGTTATTTTCTGCAAGTTTTTATTCTTCTTCATTGTAAGATACTCTAAAACAAAATCACTGGTTCTTTAAGACAGACTCTGCAGAGTTCTCCCCAGGATCTGTCCTGTGAGAAGACAGGAGAGTTCTTGCTCCCATTTGACAGATGAGGTCTCAGGGACAAGGATGATAAAAAGCAGTAAGTCCGACTTTCCAGGTTCTGAAGAGCAGGAAGCACTGTGGCTGAGGGGAGTCGAAGACCTTGCTAGCACCCATAAGGCAGAGAACAGCAAGATGCACTCTCCCTTAAATAAACTCAACAGAAGCACTCCTCACAGCTCAGCCACCACACAGTACATCACTAGTCCTGAACCGTCCCACTTAAAACATGAGAAACTAGAAGAGAATAGGCTTGTCTTCCTCCATGCAGGCTCCTGTAGACCAGAGACAATGACAGTACACAGACTGCAGAAATAGGAAGCCTTCGGAAATGGATTAAACGCACATACATTTTGTAATGAGTGACTGTAATGAAAGCCAAATGAATTATAATAAAATATGGAGTTTTAAAAAAGAAAACTACTCCACGCATAATGTTGTCAGGAAAACATTTAACAGTTTTTCACCGCGTGCTATTGTCAAAGTAAATAACTACCCAAGACAAACTTACAAAGTGGTTTTAACTCTAATGTGATGCAAAAAGTCAGTCATTTAATTTGTTAATTAGTATTATGCCAGAAACTATCTATTCAATATGAAGCAAATATGTTTACAATCTTATCTGCCATCTGTTTAATAGATGGGAGAATACTTAGGGCTGGATTCTCAAGGAGGGCTGCTGAAAATTTGTTCCACAATTAGTGGAGCAGATTTTTAATTCTGGGTGGATTTTGCATGTGTGGGGAGCACCTCCATGGAGAGAACAGTACATCACAGCCCTGCTACCCGCGAGGAGAGGAGGAGCGGGGCCTGTAATGTGATCCAGCAGATGCTCATGGATACGGGTGCGGAGGCATGTTTTTGAAAAAGATACCTATGGATACTTGATATATCTGTACAGATAGAACACTAGCTTACAGAAAGTGGAACTGGTTTTGCACAAAACAATTTTAAGCCCAGATTTATAGATAAGGCTCCAGCTCAGGATATACACTTTTTCTGTGCTCAGCTATTTTTCAAGATTTCATATGAGAAAGCCTCAATTATGCAGTATGCTACTCATTAGCATGAATTCTCAAGGTGCTTTTAACTGCTGCAGAAGACTAGATTTTAAATCGTTATTTAGAAGAGATCTGAAAATAAAATTGTTGATGATGGAGCATCGTGGTGGTACTGTACTGCACGGTGAGCAGATTGTTTCAGCAGGGGCCCACACACACAATCAGTGACCCCAGAACCACTTGACATTGCTTTCTCTCTGATCTAGCATATCCCTCAGGAAGGGGTACCCCAGCTTAGCTTATTAGACTGAGAGTGTTTAATTCCGGGTGATTTCTGCTAACTCTTGTCCTCTCTTCTTCCTCTTTCGTTGAAGACATTCCAGGCTTTCAGTCATTACAGCTTTTCATAACATCAGTTATCCATGAAGCACATCCCAAAGAATTTGGCTAAACACGTTGTTCAGTGTTTGTGAGCAACACTGCTCAGCTCCAGCCCCGTGCCAGGCATTCGTGTGCCAGTCCAGCTTTGTTTCTGCCAGTGCTCGGAATTATCGGCATGCAATTTTAACTCTTGTTAACAAGTCAAAATACAAGTCTTAATATGGCATTTACCCATGGAGAGCTCGCCTCCTGTTATTTACTGGTACAAGTAACATCAATTATCTATTTCAACTCATCTATTAACTGCAAAACAAAATAAAATTTCAGTATTTAAAAGCTTACTAGCACACACATTTGCCTCTCACTCACTCACTCCTCTATGTGTGTGTGTGTGTGTGTGTGTGTGTGTGTGTGTGCGTGTGTGTGTGTGTGTGTTGTTCTGGAATTTTCTAAAGATGCACAGTCCTTGAAACGATGAAAACAATTGTTTAGAAAAGAAGCAAATTAAAATAGTTTTATTAAATGGTAATTTATTCCACCTCTTTCTTTACCTGTTTCTTCCTACAGTATTCCTCCAGACTTTTACAGATGATAGAGTTATGCCATAACATGGATATACCATAAACAAAGCATGTGCTTTAAGGTGATGGATGTCTTGGAGCCATGGAGCTTTTGGAAGCTCTCCTTCTGAACCTGTTTGGCTCTGTGTTCATGGAAGGATCCCCTGTGCTCTGGCCCTGGGGAGATGCTGAAGGACGCACATTGCTTCTGGACTCGTGGTGGCTGCAGAGCCTTGGCAGGTCTCCCGTGATTCCTTCCATCCTGAGCTTTGGAACATGCCCAGGCTGGGAACTTGTTATTGGGCCTGGGTATGATTTTGGACACACTGTAGTTATCTCTTTAAATGTCTTTCCACAGCTCAGGATTATTCTATAATGATTATTTAATTCTCAGAATTTGGGGACTATGCACTTTGAGTGAGCTTCTACTCCTCGTACCGATTTCTGAATACTGGTCCTCCTGGCATACGTGTCGGGACCCTTCCTCTGCTGCAGGATGATCGTCTGACACCTCCTCACCCCTGTACCCTGTATTCTAAAACTATGTTTCTGGCTCACAAGGTTTTGCCACACGGGCACCTGATTCCACAGAGCCTTCTGAACACAACCCAGGGTCCAGTGTCCACACTGCAGGATTAAGTCCATTGTAGTGTTCTGAAACTCAATTCATCTGCTCCTAATGGCGTTTCAATAGTATCCTAGTAACCTCCTCTGCAAAGCCTCGTCTAGTCTGTACTTGCAAACACTGTGAGAGATAGGCCTCGCATTCAGAGGCAAGGCAGCCCTAAATCCTCCTCCAAGCTGCTGGGGAGGTGCAGGCGCCACCGTGGGCAAGCACATTTGCCAACGTGCCATATGGGAGTCATGGCTGGGACTTTTTTTTTCCTAGAATAATTAAATGTTGATGGCAGAGTTCAAATGGATCATTAAAATTCAAAAGTGTAAGAAACAGATTTTTTCTTATGTTGCTGAACGCTCCAGAGGGTTGAATAGCTAGCAGAAGTAAGGCAGGCTGCCGCCCTGCGATCAGGCTGCGTCGGGATGGTGCTAATTTGATCATAATATAGTCATCTCTGAAGATTACAGCTATTCAATTAAATATTCTAATTAACCTGAAGTATTAGGCAAATGATACTAATTACAAATATTCTCCTGAGATTCACTGCAATGAAAATCCCACTTGCAGCCGATGCTTCTAGCCAATGTTTCGTAACACAATGTCCTATATCATAGGCTTTCAGAATATTAAAATGCAGTTAATTTGCTTAAACCTCATTTGTTTAATGGCATTAGCATTTTGTTTGAAATTGTAATAAACGTACATCCCGCTTTCAAGTAAAATTTAAAATGAGTGTACTCTTGGGGTAACTTAAGATTCCTGTTTACAGACCTGGTACTCTACTCAGTAAGCGGAACAGTTTGAGCTTAACTTTCAGCCATTAAACATATTGAAATTGTTTAAAAATGCTAATAATTTGTCTTTTCAAATAAGAAAAAAAGGATATTTTGCAGTAAAATTTCATGATGTGCCCATGTGACTGGGCTCCCACTGTGCGGGCCTTGGCACTTGAACTTCCCTTCTTGTTCCTGGGAGAAAGCTGTGTGCAGGAGGATGGATGGTGGTTTTGGAGGGCCATTTTCACAGAGAGAATTGCAGCCCCCTTCAGTGCACTGTGCCTGCTTCTCGCTCGTCTTTACATTACATTTACCCCCCGAAGGTGGCTGAATTTCTGTTCGCCAACCTCAGATAGTAACAGACTTGTTCTCTGGGGAGCTCTCCATCCTCAGCCACCCACATTCTCTTCTTCCTCCCTCCTTCCCAGCAGCTCTGGTGAGACCCGGTCCCAACTCAGCAAGGCTGGGTCCTCTGTGACCCAGGGTGGCACCTAGCACTGCGCTCCCATCCTCTTGAACATGGGAGCCAGTTAGGAGTCTGCTTTGAGTTGTGTTGAGTTTCTCCTGTTGCCTTGCTGGGGACAACTAGATTGAGGTTGTGGCTGCCCCCCACCCCTGGGGTCTTCATAATCACATTGCAGAACAAGTTAGAGGTCAAGGGGAGGAGCTGATCTCAAACTGTAATTTATGAACCAGCCATGGGTTAGAAAGGCCACATTAGTGTGGGCACTACTTAAAAGCAGAGGCACAGGTGGGCATTGGTGGAAATGATGGTGCCCTGGGAGGAGTACCTATGAAGCAGATATTGAAGACAGGCTGGATAAATACCTTGCTGGCATGTTTAATGACACAGTAATAAACACAGAGTTTTGGCTACAACCAAAGAAAAAGTAAAGAAGACTGGAACACCGAGTGCCTAGAAACTCACAGGGGCTGTCGAATCATTAGCCAGCTCCATGCTGGCCAGGAACAGACACTGCTGCCCTGTTTATGTGTCACTGGATGCTGTCCAACACCCTGTGAGGAGGAAGCCAGCAATGTGATACCATCGCCAGCCTAGCCTCATACAATGTGTGGTCCGTGGAAACATCCTCTGGGGGAGGGAATATGCTAGAATGATTTACCTTAGCACACACTGATGTCATAAAATCACCATGATATGCATTCATCTCTCAGAAGCAGAGGAAGCAAGGGAGAGGACTTCCTCTTCTATAAAGTGCAATGAGTGGAATAGCAAACACATGGGAGAAGATACCACCTCACCCCAGGGACGTTTACAAGGGATCAAGCACTGAGAAGAGGCCTGTGTTTACAAGGCACTGTTTTCTATACTGGGGGTGGGGTGGACCCTCCATTAGCACTGAACAAGCTGGGCTGTGGTGCTCAATGGGCTGTAATTTCCTCCACACTATATAAAGTCTTATAGTGACAAAGGATTTTGTTTCTAGGATCACCTGAGGGGTAGACCATCCTGCACATGGAGATCCTCCAGGTCCAGGGCATGTATGTCCACAGGCCCCTGGGGTCCAGCTACTCAAGGCTGGTACATAGCTGCTTGAGAAAGAACAAAGCAGGCCAGTGTGTGACAGCTCCCCTGTTGGCTCAGCCTTGTGCAGGTGGATCAGTGACTGAGGATGCCATCAAGGAAGCAGAGCAACTGCCAGAGAGATGACCGAAGGGGTGTGGTCACCCAGGGGGCCATTGGGCCTGTGGAACACTTCTGTGTTGTCCAAACAACACATCCTATTGAAATACAACCTATAGTCTCGCTCTTCTCAAGGAGACTACACCTGTCTGGATTTGAGAAGGAGCTATGCACCCCAAGATGCTAGGTCCACAGTCCACATCCTGGTAATCTGTTTTTTGCTCCACGAAGTAGGCTCCCCCTTCACAAAGGCTATCAAGGAGATTCAGAATCACACAGTCCTGTGACTGGAAAACGAAAAAGACAAAGTGACGAGCTAGAAGTTTTGTAGGGAAAGACAGGCATAGAAAAAACAACAACTGCAGGATCCTTTAAAGAAAAAGAATCAGAGAGCAGATTTCTGAGATTACTGTCTCTTCAAGGTGAGGAGAACTGCAGTTCAGCAGGGCTCTGTCTCCTGCTTTCAGAGCACAGAGGGTTAGAAATTCATGGAGTGAGTTCCCAGTGAGGACAGGCTGATGGGGGTCAGCAGGGCACACCCACCACCCATGTTCTAAATATTTTCATTTTTCTCCTGTAGAGTCAGCAGGATGATACTGTTTGGGTGAATGGAGAACTGAGCGTACGCTGGAGAATTTGTGTTTGTTTCCTTTTACTAGAAAGTGTATAGGCATTTCCTAAAAGTTTTTAACAGGTGTGTGCTCCTCTGCAGGCTTGAGTGCCACAGGACGCCAGTCATTCCATTCTAACAGGGACCCTTTTGAAAGAGCATCTTCATCCAGTGACCATAAGAAAGCCAGCATGGATCACCCGTCTTCTTTCCTATTTCGATATGGTCCCTAAGCGGGGCCTCATTCTTTCTCGACCCACTTGCCTCCCACACTGTACAGTGAGGGACAGACAAAGAGGCTGCACCCCTTGATGTAGTGGGGTGATTCTAGCCCCCTCCCACCCTTGGCAGTTGGAGAGAGTCAGACACTGGGCACTTCGAACTGCAGAAACTTCCCACATGTGGACATGCTGTCTGTGTGCCTGTGGGGTTTGGAGAGGTGGCAAGTCTCACCTCAGCTGAGCACCAGGTACTGGGAATTACAACACTTTCCCATGACTCCATAAGTATGGATTACACACTCCTGGTTGTGCATGGGAGAGAGTGCCCAGGCATGTATATGGGAAATCAGGAAAATAGAAACATACAACCCCACAGGACCGTTACAGCCAACAGGAGCTATTCCACACAGAAGACCAAGCCGGTGAGGGCGGGCAAGCGTACAGACTGTGAAGCCAACTATTTTGTGACATGTTTTTATGACATAATTATATTGATCTGAAAGACACTCATCCAGAACCACAACCTTTTATACCCCAAGAAAGAGACCCGAGCCTCTATAATCTTTTCAATCACTTGATATTCATAGTCTTACTCAAAGGTCTCTGAATATGTCATGTGTATAATACCGATGCAAAATTTGGCACCGTAGTCACTACCAGCAATATGTTTCAATAAGGTAATTTTCTCCCTGCCTAAGAACATCAGCAGGGTGCAATCGGGAACAAAAACAGAGTATGACATCTTATTCAAGCATACATCTGGAGGACAAAACTATACTTTATTAAAGGAAAATGGGATTTCAGGATTGTTTTGACAAGCGGAGGAAATGCACCTCAGTTTACATACAGTGTGGCATGGAGATCTAAGGTGCTTTTATAGCCCTGGAGAGCAAAGCCATCAAGCTGACAGGCACTGGGCAAGCCCCGGGCTCTGGAGCAGATGCAGAAGTGTAGAGGAGTCACCCCCTCCTCGCTTCTGGCTTCTGAGTCCTTGTTCTGAGTAGCCTGCTGCTGGCTCCTCTGGGGATGAGCAGGTAACTTTCTTTCCCTTTAAAAAGTCAGCCTGGGCTGGAGAGATAGCCTAGCGGTTAAGAGCACCGACGCTCTTGCAGAGGACCCGGGTTCGATCCCCAGCACCCACATGGCGGCTGAGAACCGTCTGTAACTCCAATTCCAGGAGAACTCCAGTTCCAGGGGAATCCGACACCCTCTTCTGACCTCCGCGGCATTGCACGACACGGGTGCACAGATCTGCATGCAAACAATACATTCATACACATACAAAAATAAATAAAAAAAAAATTAAAAAAAAAATTAAAAAGTCAGCCTGCCCTGGTTCTACCTGTAGTTTTTAGAGTTAACTTAGTTCTCTACCTGGGAGGGGAAAATAGCATATTTTGATCTTCCAAAATCAATGTAAGCATTGAAATTTAAAATAAAAATAGTGTCAGATTTTAAAATACCAGATGCATCCATACTCTTGATTTTCTGTAAACCACAGGCTCTTACAGCTCCGCAGAGCCTTCCAGGTCCTGATTCCTATAGGTGCTTTCTGATATATCTACCTCAAGATGGTCCAAACACTTACCATTCCGGTGACTTTGAGCAGTGTGAATTCTGAGTGAATCACCATACAGATGTGTTTTGGAACATAAGGCAGAGTTAGAATGTGTGAGCCCGGATTCAATAGAACCGGGAGAAAGCACAGATTACTTAGAAGAGGGGTAAAAAAAAAAAAATGAAAATCAGATCAAGCCAAATCAAACATTAGGAAATGTAACTAAAGACAAAAATAAGTGATAAAAAGGCAAAAGAACCAAGCACCTTACTGCATGAAACAGTCCGTTACAACCCCGTTTTCAGCAATTAGCTTATTTTCAAATTACCAGGTTATGGCAGTCTTATTTTCCAAAAATCATTTTGTGATTTTTTTTTGTCAGTTTTGTGAGAATAAAGAGGATGAATCAGAAACAAATTCTGAAGATTTGAATTGAAATAAATCCTGACTGAATTCCTTCTGCAGCGCTGCGGAGGTTCACATTTCCCAGGCTCATTCATCAGCAAAGTGACGGCAGAAAAGCCGCCACTGCGGAGTTCTGCAGCATTGGGCTCAGAAGTCCTGGGGAAGTCGGTCTTTTGGTTTATCTAGAGCAGCTAATCATCAAACTATCGTGGAGTACAAAAACAGGAGAGGAGAGGGGGGCGGGGGAGGGGGCCATGAGGGGTGGGCATGGATGGGAGAATGAGTCTAAATTTGATTAAGAAATGGTATATGAAATAAACTCAATAAAAATAAAAAAAAACAGGAGAGGAAACTGCTGAAAATGGGTGGCACATGAACGCTATTGGCATTAAGAAAAAAAAAAGCTGCTCAGAGCCTTTTATTAAAGACATAACTTTGCACAAAGCAGGACCAAAGGAACAGGAAGACAAGAGGGATACCCCAGCTCTAAGGCCTAGCTTCATCTCCCTCTGTGTGCCAAGAAGCTGTCCATGCAGTCAACGATGCCTAGGGTCCTAGCTGTCTGCACACACTCAAAATACCCATCACAGTACAGATAAAGGAAAGAGAGGCTGCCGTCCCCAAATTTGAGCCTTGGAGGAAGCTGAGCCCAGAGGAGAGAGGGTGCAGTCAGTGACAGTGGTTCCTGTCCGCTTTCTACATTTGCTGGGAAACAGCGAGCGCAGGTGAACATGTCCATACGTGGCTTTGTTTACCCTTGTGCGCTTTCGATTTCCATTGCTTTTATTAGAAGTCCCCATGGTCTATAAAAGAAAAAAAAATAGAAAACTAAGAATGGGTTGTCAAATTGAAAGGATTGTACAGATGTTTGGGAACCTCTAGTGTCCCTCTTCTGTGAGCAGCAAGCTCTTCAGAGCCAGGCCTCACAGTAGACTCCCCAAGATGCTGAAGCAGAACCTCATAGTGATCTGACTTCTGCTTTTGATTTACAAAACATGTATCTCTTATGTCAAGACACAGAGTGTATAGCAGGATACCTCCTCCATAAATGTGCAGAGGGTATGTTAGATTGAAGCAATGTTTATTAACATGGCCATTAAAAAAAAATTAAATAATGCTAGCTTCTCTGTTTACACACTGATTTTCTTGTTCTTCAAAGTGAGTCTCTCGCCCTTTGCCAGAACTTTGCCCAATCTGGTGAGGCTGGAGACAGGAGCCTTATCCGATACTCAGAACTCGAAGAGAAGGATACAAATTATGCCTTTCAAAATAACACAGCCAGACTGCGGAGGATCCAGAAAGCTGAGACTGGCTCCTCTTCCAGGGTCATCACCGGAGCTCATGGGGCTATTGTATCTTGTCCTGACCTCAGTGATGATCAGATGTGTTCAAGGCCATGTTCTGCGTCAGCCCAGGCTTTTCTTCATGACTGTATAGGGAGCAGAACACTGGCATAGGTTGAGGCCTACGTCCATGCTGCAGACGACTGCATACCCCATGTCCACTTCAGTACTGGCTCATAACAGATACGCCACATGAAGGTTCCAGGAGGTGCACAAAAGAGCAGCCTGGAATTCTGACCTCAGGCCGGCTCCAAGTGCCTCTGCAGCCAGCAGGCTGTTGGTACCACTATGCTCTGGATACACACAACTAGATAACAGCTTCGGATGTCTGCTTAGACTGCTGCTGTCTGCTGGACCCTGTGACCAGGTGGCAGCTACCCACTGCCTTTCTTCTTTATTTCATTCATTCCCATAGGGCAATGAGAAGGATGGCGGAGAAACTGTTTGCTGGAGTAAAATCGAGTTAGTTGGTTGCAAATTAAATATTTAGAAAATTAAAAGCAAAATACATATTTTAAAGGCTGCTTTCTATTCCTGGCTTTACTTTGAAGCGTAGGGGAAATCGAGCCTTTCATATTCCAGACTCGTATTATTTCATTCGGAGGCTTTCACCCATCATCAGTTCTTAATCCAGAAACTGATGTGGCAAGTGTTCTGGCTCAATACCCTAAGCCTGCAGATGAAGGCCCCAGGGAAAAGGAGAGTCATTCAGACTTGCCATCAGCCTCTGAGTCTCCCTGGATGCTTAGTTGGCACATAAGCCTGTGCACGGGCCAGCCCTGCACTCAGAATCCCCAAGAGTACCACCATGCAGTTCTCCAAGGGAAAGGGCCATTGTGTAGCAAGAGTGGCTTATTGGATGGTTGTTTGTGTTCACCAGACTTTCTGGAAATTACAGTTCTTTCCTGTATCCACCAAATTCCTTGAAATTGAACGGGGGTTGGGGGAGCATACAAGAGTGTACCAGGATATTGGAGCAAAAACCTGGGGTTTGGATGGATTTACTCCACACCAGGTGTCTGTGTTTCCGTAGTCTTTGCAAGCAGGACTTAGTGAATTCCTGGCCTTGGTTGATGCAGATGTCACACTGAGAGTAGTCCTTGAAGCCTGGGATGCACTATGCCAGCACATCTTGAATTTCTAAAAGGGTTTAACGTTTCTGAGAGTGCTTTTTAACCAAGAGGGTTGGGTTAGGGTTAGCACCACTGCGGTCTGTAGGGAATCCGTTGTAGAGGCTCTGCTACCTGAGTTGTGTGATTACATGGTAAAGGGAGGGGGCTGTCTCCACACCTTAGACACCGAGGAAAAGGGTCTTATCCATGGTCCCTGCCCACCAAGAACACTGGAGCTTCAAACATTTTTGAAGTCATGCAAATATTATTTCTGAAAGAATTGTTTCCAAAACTCATCAGTTCAATGGTTTGAATGCTGTGGGTTGCAATGACCTTCGAATTTTGTCTAGAAAGCTTTCTTTTTCTTCATTTAATTGAAAGTTGCTACCAAATAAAAATCTCTCCTGCTCTGTATAAAATCAACAGAATATCAGAAAATCCTTGAAAAATGAACACACATGGCCCAGCCCCCCACCCCACCGTGACTGCCACAAATCACACTGACCCAGCTGTTGCAGACTCAGCCTCTAATTAAGCTGTACAGTGAACTGAGCAACCAGACACTTGTCACAGGACTCCAGGCTCAGGAACAGTGGTTGCATGCCTCAGCTTGTAAAGCATTGTTCAGGGAAGAGTGGCTTGTCCCTCCGCCTCATGGTCTCTGGTGATATCTCCTCTTTGAGTGAAGTCAGCAATTCATGGCTTTTCAGGAAATCTCACTGATGCTTAGAATGAGTCTTCAGCTGCTGGGTCTCAAGTCTGCATTGGAAAGCTGAGCCAGAGGCTCTGAGCACCTTGGTAATCTAATGCAAACCCAAACCCAAGTGAACTGGAGGTTAATTTCTAAGGTTTTGCACCACTCTTACCTTGGAACGACATCATCTGACAGACAGCACTGATTCCTCCCCGTTAGGACATGTAACAACAGCAGTGTCCATCTGCTGAGGGAGGAGAGCCTGGTGTCAGCCCGGGAGCTGCTTCTACTTGAGTCTAAAGCAACTGATAGAAAGTTCTAGAAGCCAAAGTGATGCCATGTTGTGGAGCAGGTCCATGACACAAATTAACAAGTCTATCACACTGCAGAACCTGTTCCTGCTATGTCCCAGAGTGTAGTATCATTTAATAAAATATGCCCTGAGTCTGTTTCTTAATCTTGTACATCCCAGGTTATATAGACACATAAAACATATATACAAATATTTATTATAGAGAACTTTATAAAGAAATTCATTTTATTATGGAGAAATCATAGAGAAATTTATTTGAAGGTAATTTTTGCTATATATAATTTTAGCATTTATTAAATGCAAAAGCAACGTTCTATAATAATGACATGGATAGGCTTGTCTAGTTTTAAATAATGAATTAAATTTGGGTGAGTATTTGATACTGCAGGATGTAGAACATCTTCAATATTTTTCAGAGTCAATGGCTATTTTATAATTGTTGGTGTTAAGAACACTGCCTCACAAAACTACACAGCACAAAATGGCAGAAATATGTTTAGGGCTATTTCAGAAATTGTTGGAAATTCTGTCTTAATCCCAAGATAAAATACTTCTAACATTTAAAAAAATGAAACTCAACTCAGAAACTCAAACAGTAATTTGTAAAAATCAAACATAACAATGCATTCAGATATATAATAATTTGATACTTATACTCTAAGGAATAATGGTTGCTATAGTAGTTTTCTTTCCTTATGTTGTGACAAAATAGCCTGACAAAAGCAACTTGTGGAAGAAAGGGTTTAACTTGTTCACAATTCCAGGTTACAGTCCATCACTGCAGAGTTTCCTTCAAGGCAGCGGGAATTTGACGTAGCCGGTCACATCACAAACATAGTCAAGGACAGGGCAAGGAACACATGCATGCTTTTAATTCACTCTCTCCTATTCATTCAGCTCATGAAATGGTGCTTACTTCACTAAGGGTGGTCTTCTCACCTCAATTAAACCAATTAAGAAAATCCCTTATAGTCATACCCACAGGCCAACCAATGTAGACAATTCCTCCTCGAGAGCCCCTTCCTAGGTGATTCTACTCGGGGTCAAGTTGACAACTGAAACTAAGCATCACACTAGGAAAATATTAACATTCTTTTTTAACCATAATCGAATGATTGTTCCTTTAAGAGCAGGAAATTTTGAATGTAGAATAAAAACACTGCAAGTCACAGCGTGCCACAGTCTTAAATCTGAGACAAGTTGTTTCAGGCAGTGCTTGCTGGCAATGCATGATATGATTCAATACAAAGTAGGCATTTTGTGTTCAGAACTGAAGTTGTAGTTGTGAGTTCCAGCACAGGTCAGCAAGCATGGAAATGCCTCAGATTCATTGGGCATTTGATTTTCAATTGAGTTTTGCTCTTTGCAAATTCAGAAACCTTTTACTATCCCCCTTTTTCTGTGGTCCTCATATTCTGCAATTGTGACCGCTCCCATGGGAAATGACTCACAGTTTAGGAAGATGTGCTCTAAAAATTGTTAATTTCCACTGAAAACAACTCTGCTTTCCCCCAAGCATTTTAAATGCATTCAACATGACCTGAATCAAATATTGTATCATCTACCATTCCACAAAAATTGCCAAAAATTATTGACCATGTCAGGGACTAGAAAGAGTTACAACTGCTCCACACATGGCCTGCATGACCCCGGTATCTAGGGACTTCAGCCTTTGTCGAGGGTGAAAATCTGGACTTCTCTGTAGGCACTAACTTCTCTAAGAAAGAGGCCATTTTTGAACACATTGGGTACTGTTGGGATGTTTTGTGCTGAGGCCGGAGTTCTTTCAGTCCTAGAGCATGACATAGCCAGGTGCATGGCCATAATATCCCACAACTCTAAGATTGGGTGTTAGTTTCACTTGCTGGGTGCTTTCGGATTTTGTTTATGAATGAGACCTGACTACAGTTGTTGACCTCACACAAGGCTTCCCCTCAGCATGGCTGCAAGATGTCTTCTTGCAGAGAAGCTATTGATTAGCCAATGGCTTCTCTGCTCATTATGTTGGCTTAGCACATCAAGATGGCATTTATTTGACTTGGCGGTGATATATAATACTTATGCTTATTCTGCCACTCTAAATGGAGACTACTATTTTATTTTTTAAATATTTTTTATTTATTATTTTTTATGTGTATGAGTGTACTGTCTGCATGTAGGTTGGTGCACCTGTGTCATGCAATGCTGTGGAGGCCAGAAGAAGGCATCGGATTCCCCTGGAACTGGAGTTATAGACAGTTCTTAGCCACTATGTGGGTGCTGGGAATCGAACCAAGGTCCTCTGCAAGAGCAGTTGGTGCTCTTAATCACTGAGCCATCTCTCCAGCCCAGACTGTTATTTTAAAGCATAGTTTTGGTATACAAATAGCCTTAACAGATGAAGTTTTAAAAATACCCCCCCCAAGACCTGGTATCCTGGGTTCATTATACTGATGTGGTAATTAATAATCAGCAAAACTAGTGGGTTTCTATGTCTTGCTGTGATGGTTAATTGTTATTGTCAATTTAATCGGATTAAGGAACACATTTGGTATTGAGGCCCACCTTTGGGTGTATCTGTGAGGGTGTTTCCAGATAGCCTTCCCTGAGATGGGTAACACTCACTCTGAAGTGGGCAACAGCATCCCATGGGCTGGAGTTCTAGCCTGAACAAAAAAGGGGAAGGAAAAAGCAAGCTGAACACTGTATTCTCCTTCCTTAGCTCCTAGTCTACCGAGCTTTGAGCAAGCAGCCTCTCACTCTCGCTGCCATATCTGGGAATGATCTCAACACAGCCTTTCTAACCTTGATGGATCACACCCTTAAATTATAAGTCAAAAGAAACCTTCCCTTTTGTAGAGATGGGGAGATGGCTCAGTAGGGAAAATGCTTGCTGTACAGCACTGATTCAGATTCCCAGAACCCCTGTCAAAGGCGGGGCATGGCACCATACACTTGTGATCCCAGTGCAGAGAGGCAGACACAGAAGGATCCTGGGGCTTGCTGGACAAATGATCTAGATAATCAATGAGTGAGCTCTGTGTTCAATGAGAGACCTTGTCTTCAGACATAAAGTGGAGAGATGGTAAGAATATGACATTGACTTTTGGCTTCCACATGTACACACACCCACAATCATATGTGTATACACAGGCATGGATCATACACGCAAAAAGAGAAAAATAAGAGAACTCCTTTCTCCTAAGTTGCTTTTGACAGGTATCTGGTTCCAGCAACAAGAAAAGTAACTGATACCCTTGTCCATGTGTATATGGGTACAAGGGGGTGGAGGCCCATTCTAACTGAGAGGGAATGTTTTGTGGCGCTGATACTAATACAACTATTTCAGCTTTTTTGGAATGGTGTTTGCTTAGGATACAATTTTCCATCACATTTTAACCTATATTTATCTTTTATTTCAAGTGACTTTCCTATGGCCAGTTTTTACTCTAATATGATAAGCTCTGTGTATTAATCATACGGTACATTAATCAAACTCTCCATGTAGTTGGATAAAATCTGTCATTCTGTTAGCTTGCTGTTGATGGCACTTTCTAGTTTTTCTGGTATTTACAGTATAGCTTCTGGTCAATCAGCATATCTGTCTCGCAGGTAGAGCTTAGACATTTCCACCCATGTATTTGTTGCTCCCATAGCTCTTATGCTGTTTCTTCATGTCATTTATCTTTGTACGTGCTCCAAATTCATCCTTGTACTAGTTAATCTTCACTGTCAACATGACTGGATTTAGAATCACCATGGAAACAGACCTCTGTGTGTGTTTAGGAGAGTGTTTTTAGAACGGCTTCACAGAATATAGAAGACCAAACCTGGATGTGGGTGGCACCATCCTACGGGCTGGGGTCCTATATTGAATGGAAAAGAGAACTCAAGCTGAGCACCAGGATTTATGGTTCTCTGCTTTGTGACTGCTGACCAGCAGCTTCATGCTCCTGCCGCCCACCATGGTGTGCCTGCCATGATGGACTGACTATGCCAATGATCTGTGAGCTAAAGTAAATCCTTCCTACCTTCAGCGGCTTTTGTCAGGTATTTTATCACAGTAACAAGAAAAGTGAGGAATACAGTGCTTATTGCTGTCATCTTTGGATTGCTTAGGGGTCCAGATCTCCTTAAGCCTCTCCTTCTCCTGCTTCTGGCTGACTTCTAAAGTCTCCAGAGACAGTGGGGCTGCATGCTCTTCCCAGAGCAGGTAGAAGCTTAGCCTAGGTTGGTGGAGGCTTTCCACAGTGTGTCTGGGTCCTCACCCTAGACCCGTGCATTAGTCACTTTTCTGTTGCTGTGAAAACCACCATGACCAAGGGAACCTATAAAAGGAAGAGTTTATTTGAGCTTATGATTGACAGTTCCAGGGAATTAGAGTCCATTGTGGTGGGGAGGCATGGTGGCAGGAGCTGGAGCAGCAAGCCGAGGGTCACATCTTCCAATGAGCACAGGAAGCAGAGAGAGCATCTGGACATTGGCAAGGCTTGTTGAACTCTGTAAACCCACCCTTCCTCCAGCATGGCCACACCTTCTAAGATCTCCCAAAACAGTGCCACCAACTGGGGACAAAATGTCTGAACCCTTGAAACCTTTGGGGGACATTCTCATTCAAACCACCACATCTTGAGAGATGCTATCTTGGGCTTCATGCTGAGAGCCACAGAGATGTAGAGAAGCATCTGTGCACGTGAGCTGATGCTTTGTGGGTCAGTGCTCTGGTGCCTGTATCCCTCGAAGCCTTTTGTTGCTCTGTGAAAGACTTAGCTGGATTTTTCATGCCGTGCACTGCCATGTGCCCACATGTGACTTTCCGTCTTTCCTTAGGGGAGCTTGCCATTGATATGGCTTGATTGATTCATTGCCTTACACAAAGCTTCAGATTTTCACATCTCCCATCTCTGTTGCTACCAGGATGGGCATGGTGGTCTTGCCAATGTCTGCACCACAAACAGAAGCTACCTGGGGGCCCCAACCATTTCCATTAATGGAGTTTCAAGCATAAAGGAAAATTGTGTGCACTACTTGTGTGTAGGAACCCAACTTATCCTGGAGCAGTCACAGTTCCTGAAGCAGAGGACTCAGAATTTCCACCTTAGTGGTGTATCCGGCAAGTGCTCCATGGTTCTACACCCCAGGGGCAATGACACAGTAGCCTTCTGATGCACATGGCATGTCTGTGCCTGGCCAGGTATGGGAAAGATTTTAGGGATATAGGAAATATGGTGTGCCGGAAGACACCTAAACAGGAACTGCATGTTCCTGCAGATGCCTGTTTACTGCATGTGAATGATCAAAGATGTGCAATTTACTCTCAAATCATCTAGAAGAGACTTTGCCTTCTTCCCTGATACCAGTAGCTGTCTACAGTGGCACTCAGTAGCTCAGTGGTTAATGGTACTGGCTGCTCTTGCAGATGAACTTGTTCCCAAGTGCCCATATAGTGGCTAACAACCAGTTTCAGGGGGATGTAATACCCTCTTTTGACCTCCATGGACATATCACGCACAGGTGCACTTCTGTACATACAGACAAAACACTCATGCAAATAAAATATAAACAAACACTGTAAGTATGTCTCCATCACCTCTTCAGAGTTCCTGGCCTTTAGTTCCTGGGGAATTCTTAATGGAATTTTCCAAAAAGGCATACATTTTCTCTAATCCAAACCACACAGGAGGTAGCACTGAGAGGCTCAGCTGGGGGTGACTGAGTGCAGAGAAGTGACACAGTATCGTAGGAAAACTGGTATTCTTCTAAGTACAGAAGTGTCTCCACACAGTGTCTATGCATCTAATATGCACGATATTGTGGAAGTGTGGAACAAATGTCCCAAACGATATGCTCACTATGTAGAAAGAATGGATGCAGGTCTAGGGTTCCCACTAGACAGAAACTAGGATGAACCATTCAAAACAGAGCTCTCTAGCATCCAATTCCTTCTTGATATCAAAAATTGAGAGGCATTGGTGGAACTAAGAATCTCATTCACTGGGTTGAAATGTCAAGAAAAAAATTAAGCCATCCTGACTTTGTCCTGGCTCTCCGCTGGAGGGTTTTCCTCCTTACCCTTGTATTTTATTGGCAATTTATTATACCCAGCGGAAGACAGAGGAGCCTGGCAACAGGATCTTCTGATGTACAAACAAAACGCATTTAATTTGACTCAGTGTATTACAAGCATCATAATGCCCCTTTTGACTCTAACATGATCGACTAATCTCATCTGTTCTGAGGGATAAACCCGTCTCAGCCCTGATGACAGGCTTAGGGAATGAGAGAAATTAGGGCATTCTCAGAGATTATGCTTTGTGACAGCAGATTCAACTTGGGGCAGGGCTCGTCCACAGGTGGTTCCTGGGAACTGCTGTTTATGGGACAGGTGCACAGTCATTCCTGGGGAGATGAGGATGTAGGTACTGGTGAATCTAGGTGAGGCGGGGTGAGTACTTACCTGTGGTTCTTAGCTCATTTCAGGGCCAGGGTTTTGTGTGTGATTCCTGGAAAGGAGCATGACTGTATAATGGTGCTAACTTTCTTAGGGATCTAGCCACAGGGAGCTTTTAGGGAGAGGAGCAGCCTTTCTGATTGTGGCAGTACAGCAGGGGGGCCTCTCAAGCAGTCAAGATCATGAGGAAAGAGTTCAGAAGAGAGGAATCCTTTAGAATAGTGAATTATAGACAAAGGGGAGGAGCCAAACAATTAGCAAAATGTCCCAGCTGAGCACACTGCCCTGTGAGTCCACACCCAGGTCAGCACACACACATTCGCTCAGATGACCATATGCTGGGGACTCTGTGATCCCCCTGGTTGGGAAATGTAGAAATATCTTCAGATTCTAACTTGCATTCTGAATATGAACAGAATGCTGGAAGGTATTGAAGTGTGGCCTTGACCGGGGCTGTCTGACAAGCCGGATGTTGCCGGGTTCTCTCACCGGATGCCAGCCTCGGGCATCTCTCACATTGTGCGGGTATTTCCTGCACCATTGAGGTAGAAGATGACAGCCATGTCTGGGAAAAGGTGCTGCACAGAAAGTCATGGCTTTGCAGGGAGGTATCGCAGTTCCTGGGGCACCTAGATTCTCACGGTGCCACATCTGGAGAGTGAACGATATTCCGCCCTTCTGTCAGACCCTTTTCTTGGGAGAGTCCTGTGGACCCCACCCTAATCCTCCTTCACAGGGAACCTTCTAAACAACATCTTGTCAATGCAGTGACCCTGATACCTCCAGATACTAGCATTAACTCTGGAGTTAGTCTTTGTTTGGAGTCTCATCCTTGTGTCATCTGGCTTCATAGTTGGTGAGGGGAACTGTGTTTTATGGGTGGGGTGACTATGGCTTTTGCTAGGTGAGTGTTGAATTGGCAAGAAAAGAGTTGGACTAGTCTCACTGCAGAGTTCTTTTTACCAAAGTTCTAATGTCAGGACAGAATGACTCCACACCCAGGGTAACATCTTTGTGTATTGACCTATCTTGGAGGAGCGCTCCTCAGTTCATGGTAGTACTTTGTGTTTCCATTCCACAGTGATATTCTTTTTGTTGTTATTGTTTTTCTTTGGTCTCATTTTATAGCCCTGGCTGGCCTGAAACTCACTATGTAGACCAAGCTGGCCTCAAACTCACAGAGATCCATCTGCTTCTGGCTCCTGAGTTCTGGGATTAAAATGTGTGCCACTATACCTCGCCACAGGGATAACATTATGTCACACTGGGCTGGTTTAGGATTCCCAAGTCCCAGGATGATATTCTTGTGTATCAGGCTGGCTTGGGGTTTACTGGCCCGCTGACGCCCGGTGCACTTAAGTATACCCAGAATCCCCAGTCTGCTACAGCAGCAGCGGCAGTGGCAGCAAGGAGGAAGGCTGAGTCCATAAAATCGGGGACAAAGGGGACTGAGAAGTGTAGAGGTGGTAGTGAGTCGGGCTGGGGCAGCGCTGTGTCGGGGACACATCAGGAGGACAAAGATGGAGGCCTTGGGACTTTATCTTGGTCGTAGCATCTCTCCTGCTGGAGCTTTCAAGTCTGCTTGATGAGGATTAGTGACAGAACAAAGCATGTGCCCACCTCTTCCTCTCCCACACAGGCATAACAAGCCGAGGCTCCCAACAGAGCTGTAAGATGCTAGGCTCCGATCCTCGATCCTCATCAGCTCAGGAACATAGTCGTGGCCACTGGGGACAGTGACATGCAAAGAAGAGCATGCTCCCAAATTCGTGGCCACCTGCAGACTGAATGGAACCTTTTTGGAAACGGGGTCTTCTTTAGATATAATTTTCACTTACCAGAGTAAGGTGGGCCCTAATACAAAATAATAATAAGAGGAGGGGACATGGAGACACACAGGCAAAAGCTGGGTAAAGACAGAAACAGATTTGGGAATGACAAAGTTACAAAGTTATGTGCTACCAGGAAACACCAAGGATCCCCAGCCGCTTCCTGAAATGAGGACCATGAAGACTCTGTTTCTCCACCTCTGGGAGGTAGATAAGGAAGAAAAGAAGCCTTGTGCAAATGAAAGAGCAGAAAATCTGCATCCCGCCCCACCTGCCTCCTGACATCCACTTCTCCATTGACTGGTCTGAGGAGGAGCCTTGAAGCCACTATCCTGGAGAGGAGCCTGGGACTCTTCCTTGTGTGAGTTTCTCCAAGAGTAGATTCCAGATTCTCTTCCTCAGGGATGTCACCCCAGCAGTCACCTCCTGGGGTGGTGGCGGCCACACGGGATACTCTCAAATCCCTGCACAATCTTCAGTATTCATTATAAAAATACAATGAACTGTAAACAAGCCTTTAATGTAATCCTTTAAAGTTTTCAGAGTTTTAGAGAAAATAAGTTTTAAAATAAGGAAGACACTGTTGCTTTCAGTGAGTGATGTTTATGGGCACCGGGCAAGTCACAGTGTGCCAGTTCAAGCCATGTATTCGGGATGAGCATCTTCTTTAGGGTTTTCCTGAGGAGATGCATCTTGTTCCTGGAGAAGGAAGCAGATCATTCGCCTCATATCTGGGATTTTTATTCCACCCCTTGGAGATTTTTGTTGAGGAAATAAAACAACAGACGATGGCAAAGGGGGCCGTCACCTCCTCACGGCAGGCAAGAAATTCCAAAAATGTTTAGTTTGTTTCCCTCCATTCTCCTGAAGAAAAGGTTGTATTTCCTTTTTCAGTGCCTATAATCTTTTTAGAACCTGCCCTTTATGGAGCCCATAAACATCCCACGGTAGTAGAAAATCATCATCGTGTGGAGGAGCCCCGTCACCCGGCCACCCAGCAAACAGTGCTGAGATAAGGGTCTGGAACTGGTGAATGAGAGAGTGTGATGATGTCTTCCTGGTACCTGACACACCTGGATGGATTGTAGCCAACAGACCGTTTGATAGATGAAGTCGAGGTACCACTCAGAAGACTCTAAAGTATGATCCTCAGTTTCAAGCATTAACTCCATCACCGCCTTTTCCTTGACAGCATGTGCTTTTGATTTTCTTAAAATACACTGCTCGTGCTGGAGGGAAAACAGGCAGCTGGAGGGGTGCACCCCAATTCCCAAGTTAGACTGTCTTGGAGCTTTCAACGTGGTAGTTAGGCAGTTGGACCCTTGTCAGATTTTACTTTAGCATTTGACCTCTTGAGATGTGGAGGCTCTTGTGGTGTCCATGTTCTCCGTGGTATCCTGTGGAACATGGTGAACTGTCACTGGGAACACGAAGTTTCCTGAACGTGTTGGACACGGGTCTGAAGTGCTTTCCTGCATAGATGCCGACAACAATGCACCTCTTATTTTAATCAGCATGTGAGAGAGAAGATCTGGGTAGCTGGAGTTTGGCATGGCCCTAGTCTCCCATCGTCTCCTGTCTTCATCTAGCCTTGGCTATTAAATGAAATTACAGAAGGCATCATTAAGTATGATTTCTTTGGTTTCACTAGGGATCACTGACAAATTCGATTGTTGCTTCAAAATATTAACCATCCATTTTAAAATAAGCGCATGGGGATATTTATTAAGTCAGTGTTCTACATTCTGTGTTAATCTGAAATCATTTCATGAGGTTTACATTACTGGCAGCGAGTGATGGGTGTACAAATCCTACTTTGGGAGAGCAGAAGGGAATCATTTTGTTGGGGTTTTGTTTAGAGCCACACTCTTGAGAGTGAAGGAGTCTGACCATCTAGTGTATCATCCCTCAACAGCATCCTTTCAAACCTGGCTGCCACATTTCTGGCCTTCAGATAACCCTCATTGTGGGCCTTACTACAGTTTCTCACTGGTACCTTTTGTATTGTGTGGACCATTGGTCAACAATCCAGCTGCCCAAACAGGAACACAGCAAACCCCAGAAGAAACACAGCTGATGGGTTCGTCAACAAGGACTGATTGGCTCTTGTGAATGTAGGTGACCTCTTGACTAAACAGGGAGATCCCGAGGTAAGTGCACCCACACACAACTTATCACCTGCCTCCTTCCAATGAACAAATCAAGGCATAATTAAAAGAATACTAGGGATTCTGGACATCTGCGTGGGACCTGGTGAGCATGGCTGGTCTTTGTCCCTCAGACTCAGTGGACTGTGGGAAACATGTTCGATCTTTGTCCTTTGGTGGTTTCTATGTCATATTTTTATTTTTGGCACTAGTCAAAAGTTGAGAAAAGAACAGCACCACAAACAAAGACTCCACAGTACAGGCAAATACTCAGCCATGAGGAGAAATTCTTTTGTTTCTGAGTTCTTGCAATATTCATCGCTCTCATTTTCAAAAGGGTAAGAATTTTCTTTGACACTAAACCATATTTGGAGGAATTTGCGGCAAAGCTGAAATTCAGCATATTGCTCCCCATAGGACCATGCAGGATGCCTGCCAGAGATTAGGAGAACATTAGCAGTGTGTTTGCCCAAAGGCAAGCAGAGGAATCACATCAGGACCATGCAGCCTCCAGTAGGCATCAAATAGCTTCGCGTTTGCTTCTATTGGTGTCATTAATGGCACTTCTGAGTGTGGAGACCTTTTATTTTCTCCTAGCTTTTAATAAGGAGAAGGACAAGATGGCTCACGTGTACTCACACTGTGGCTAGTGGTAAGCCGTGTGTGTGTGTGTGTGTGTGTGTGTTCCCGCGCGTGGGTGTGCATCTAGGGACACTCTGAGTTAGTCTGTGCACAATGCAGGGCAGGAGTAGCCAGAGAAGAAGTCCTCAGGCCCAGTCTGGGTACCATCCCTCAGGGCTGTGTGAGAGCAAAGCTTTGAGATGTCAGTGAAAAGAGCAATTGGAGTGGAATGTCACAGGTTTCCTGTGAGCTCTAAAACTTTATGATTCCTGAGCAATAAAAAGGCACCATGACAGCGAACAGCACAAAAAGATAGAATGGAGGCCTTAAGCTTTGAAATAAAGCACACAGTTCAATGTCTTTAAGATGCATCTGAATGTAGTCTGAAGTGCGTGAAGAGAAAATATGGACAGACAGACAGACAGACAGACAGACAGAATAGCTAGTCCGGAAAGATAACATGGATATGTGCAAAGAAGCTAATGATAGAACACCCATGAAGGAACCCACAGAACACACAGGCAAATCTACGATCATGCTTACAGGGAGCAGAAACCAAATGGGGTAGCTGCAGGGAAGAGGTCATAGGAAAGCATCATGCTTTTTGAATTCCTTTCCCTATTAACCATGCTGCTTTATCATGCACTCCATTCACAGGCAGACTTTCTGAGCCTGCTTGCTAACAATACCATTAAGAATGAAGTGGGCGCTGACCGCATCAGAGAGGCTTGGGCCTCTTGCTTGTTTACACTTTCGTGATGTAAACAGCTTTGATCTGAAGGAGGAACTTGGCAAGGCTGGTCTTCACTATGACTTAATTGTTTGAAGAAACATAGCAAACAACCACGTGGAAACCTAGCAAAGGCTCTGCAGATGATGTGGGGGACTGGGAGGGGGGTGAGAGCTCACTGGTGGCTAACCGAAACCTGCTGAGGGCTTCTAGGCACCCTTAAATCTCCCTGGGCTATGGACTCACTCTCCACATCTTTTGTGCATGTGTTTGTATGTGTGTATGTTTGGGTTTGTATGTGTCCATGTGTTGTGAGTGTGGTCTGGAGGTAAGAGGACAATCTCTCAGATATTGTTTCCCAGGTGCCATTTACTTTGTTTTTTCGGAGAGGGTCTCCAATGGTCTGGAACACACCAAGCAGACTAGATCGACTGGCCAGCGAGCCTCAGGAATCTATCCATTTCCACCTCCCCGACACTCTGGCTCCAGGTGTGCACCATAATATCTGGCTTGTTTTGCGTGGGTTCAATCTCAAGTCCGCATGCTTATGCGGCAGGAACTTTGCAACTGTGACATCTCCCCAGCCAGCCCATATATTTTGAGAGACTGGGGGCCTACATAAGCAGTGTGCTCCAGCTCCACCCCAGCCTGTGGGCAGCCCTTCCTCTGGTGTTTTGCTGAATGAGAGAATCCAGGTCACAGAAATCCTTAATCAGCTCATTTTTAGGTCTCTCCAAAGAGCGGCATATGCTAAAATTAACATGCTTTCTTTTTTTTCCAGAAAGAGACTTTTCAGGTTTGTGATTGATTTAATCAACATGAGTATTTTCCTTAAAATTTTAAGTAAATTAAACTTGACAGAATGGGCCATACCTGTAATCCCAGCACTACGGAGATAAGAAGATTTGCTACAAGGTACAAAGCCAGACCTTGTCTAACCTCCCCTCAAAAGCAAATTAGTATATTCTCAATCACATAAAATTAAGTGCAATCAAAAATTGCAATCTGTCGATTTGTTCAGAAGAGTGAAAATAAGTTTTTTCTCCGAGTTTCCATGCCTTTCCTCTTGATGCCCCCTGTGTCTGAGACTGTGTGTGCCTCTATGTGTCCAGCACACAGCTTTTGATCATTAAACAAAAGAACACGAATTAATTCCTGCACTTGAAAATTGCCTCATATTTCAGAGTTAACACACGGTTTATTCCCAGAGGACATAATTCTGGTACATATATGATGTTTACATATGCATATTTTGGAGCAATACAAATGGGAGGGAACAACAACAACATAAGGACTGGGTTGAAGAATGGATTGATACAGTTAAATTCTGCCCAAAGCAATAAACCTCTGCAGAGAAAAACTTTGAAAAGACTGAGAGAAAGATATAGGACATGTATGACAGAATGCATGAACTGGGGTGGGGAGGGAACAGAAAGGGAAATATGTCTAAATTGAACTGAAAAATGATGTCTGAAATATACAAAACATCAATAAAAGTATATCTGTATGACATAATTTTTATTCTTTCACAGTGGCCATTAAAGAGAAAATTGTTTTCTTTTTTTCTTTTAAGTTAAACTTTAGAGTACACATAGCATCAAAGTAACATAAATGAAACTTGTGATACCACAAAAAGGATTAACATGGAAATTCCATTTTTTCTCCAACTTGTATTGCTTCATATTATATATTTTTTGTTTTAATTTTTATTTTATTTTTTTATGTGTATGAATGTTCTGTCTGCATGTAGGTTTGTGTACCTGTGTCATGCAATGCTGTGGAGGTCAGAAGAGGGTGTCGGATTCCCCTGGAACTGGAGTTAAAGATGGCTCTCAGCTGCCATGTAGGTGCTGGGGATCGAACCCGGGTCCTCTACAAAAGCAGTCAGCGCTCTTATCCACTAGGCCATCTCTCCAGCCCCAATCTATTATATTTTTTAAAAAAGAAAATTGCCTCATGTCAAGGAGGCCACTGTACAGTCCTGAGGAGTAGCTAACCACTTTATTTTCAGAAAATTCTATATTAAAACCAGTTGATATGATCATTTCCAAATCTGTTGATTATGTAGTAAAAATTGATTTGTGTGTGTGTGTGTGTGTGTGTGTGTGTGTGTGTGAAAGGAAGCTGAGCCATGATCAATGAGGCACTGACTCATGCATGCACGTCCGTGTCATAAACTTGCCTTTCAGTTTCCATGGACTTGTTCAAGCTCCATTTGGGGGTGGTTCTGCTGTGGCAGTGTCCTTCTGCTATTTTTGACTTTTTCTCTGCCCAATGAGGGTGTCCACAGACTTGCAATAATGCAATTGATTTATCTTTTTCAATGAGACAGGTCCTCATGTAGCCCAGGCTGGCTTTTAACCCACTATACGCTGAGGATGACCTTGACCTTCTGATCCTTCTGCCTCTAACTGGAGAGAGCTTGGATCAGAGGTATGTGCCCCTATGCCTGGTCTCTGCAGTACTGAGGTTCGAACCTGGGGCTTTGTGCATGGTAGACAAACATCTACCCACCGAGCCACATCCCAGTCCTATAATGCAGTTGTATCTTTCAGTTCAACCAAAAAAAGCCACATTTGCTGATTTCTGTACACTTAGGAAAACATGGTACATTTAGACCTTAGTAAAAGAAGCCTCACCTTTAAGGTATTTAATTTTTGGTTTGGGAGAAATACGTGATACGCACAGTCAATGCTACTGCGATATTACCACTGTAGGTGACAGAAAAAGGCAACGGTGACCTCTGAGCAGGAAGAACAGTGGTGGCACAAAGCCGGGAGGCTTCAGTTAGCTCACAGCAAAAAGAATTGTCTTTTCATGATGAAAGAGTGTTGATTATGCTTTTAGACTTATTGTTTCAACACAAAAGATGCGTCATCTCACCATTAAAATAGTCATCATGATTCCCATTGATCTATTAATTCATAGCTATTATAATGATCCTGGCAATTAGTTTTTGGTGTTCATCTACTATAAAAATTACTATTTTGTAGTATAATTATGATGTTCACAGTAACGCATACTATTAGAATACTTACTGGTGACTGTTAACTTCACAGCCTCTAAAATGCTCCTATATTTGAGTTTTACAATATCCAGGTCTGCCTTGTGATTTATGTTATACCACTAAGCTAGGCCCACTTGGAATCCATGAAATGTCAAACCAGAAAAACAACAGCACTTTATCACCGCGAGAGTGCAAGCACTCATTTACAATTTTATAGCACGCCCTCTTGATACAGGGAACTATGGGGACTTCTGAACTCTTTAAAGCCATCTTTATAAAGATTTTCCTGAGCCAGTAATTTTAAATGACTATGGTGCCTTGTCAAGGGCCCTTAATTAAAATCATCTCTGGACAGCAGCAAGAGGGATGACAAGGAGAATGATTTAAAGACTTCGGACAAGTCTAGGTGAATAGCATTTTCCATCATTTTAACATTTCCATTTTGCTAAAATGATCATATAGATTATTTATAAATACCCAGGAAATTACCTGGAATTAGAAAAAAATAATTATATCCCATTTGTTTTCTGAACAATGCCCTTGTCAGAGAATAATACAGTGAGGTGAGGCTTGAGTCACGAAACATCCACTGTGGTTTAAACTGAAGCTCATTTCATCCAAGGGAACAGATAGATTGGACTTTGTGTGTACTGTTCAGCAGATCATAGGGTTATGTTGGCTTTCTTTTTCTATAATTCTGTGAGTACCTCGATACCATAAGGTGAACTCTCATCCACCACTGGTGGGAATGCAAACTCATGCAACCCGCATGAAGCAGTGTGCAGAACTCTCAAGAAACTGAAAACGAGCCTAATGAGCCTACCACTAGACCCAGTCATACCACTCCTGGGTATATACCCACAAGACTCATCCTACCACAGAGATACATGCACAGCCATGTTTATTGCAGCTCTCTTCACAACAGCAAAGAGCTGGAAGCAACCCAAGTGTCCCACAACCAACAAGTGGATAGAGAAAATGTAGTACATCTACACAATGGAATTCTATGTAGTGGTAAAGAAAGATGACATCATGAACTTTTCAGGTAAATGGATGGAACTAGAAGACATTATGCTAAGTGAAGTAACACAGTCCCAGAAAAACAAACTATGAATGGATTCCCTCATGTGTGGATGCTAGCACCACATCTCTAGTTGAAAGGCAAGCTGAGCAATGTTAATGTTATATTGCTTTTTTATCTGAAAGCAACTGTGCTGTTATAATGTGAATCCCTTAACGGGCTCTAGAATTAACTTACCAATTATTTTCAGACTTTGTAATTGTGATGTATGGGTGGAGGGTATGTATTCATATTTTAGAGTAATAGGAAATTAAAGGGAAAAAAGACATATTTTGGAATTAACATACAGTTTACTTTCAGAGGTCATAATTTTGGTATATATCTGCAGTGTATATAGGCATATTTTTGAGCAATACAAATGGGAAGGAACAACAACAACAACAACATAAATACTGGGTCAAAGAACTGACTGAAACAGTTAACTTCTGCCCAAAACAATAAACCTCTGCAGAGAAAAGCTTTAAAAAGACTGAGAAAAAGATTCAAGACATGTATGGCAGAATGCATGAACTGGGGTGGGGTTGGGGGGCATGGAAAGGGGAATGTGTCTAAATTGGACTGAGAAATGATGTATGAAATACACAAAACATCAATAAAAATATTTTATAAAAAAAAAAAAAA